>ML786940.1:698836-732632 GCA_009831015.1 Picea engelmannii
CATATTAGATTAGTAATGTTATTTTATTTATGTCATCTTTAGGCCATTAGTTGTAATTATACCTCCTAGTCTCCTATATATACCAAGGAGACATTTTCATTTTGAATCATCTTGTACTTGAACATTTAAGTGGGGTAAAAGGAAGTTACCCCCTCGAAGAGGCTTATTATATGAAATTATCTCTTTTTCAAGGCGTTGAGTACTTTTCCTGAGGTTTTTCTATGCTATATTGATGTTTGGTTCTTAACAATAAATACTTAAGGAACCATTCCAATAGGAACGTTGGAGGAATGTAGGCCTTGATCAACCTCTTTTGTCTACACCACTCTTGGATGTGATATGATATATGGGTGGCTTTGTCCTGGTGAAAGGCCGACAGAAGCTCTATGCCAGCATCGTAATGAACCGGCAATTAGAAGTGGTTGAGGAAGACTAAAACCATCTAATTAAAAGTTTAGTATGCCCCCTCGGTAACTCTATATACCATTTCATTGTGACCCCCGTGAGGGTGCGTTGAAACAATCTTAAATGATTAGAATCATCGTTAAGGTATTAGAAGAGCACCAAATATGAAAAGTAGTGACGTGATCACCAGGATCCTCACCAGTCTTGCCCTCAAATTTTGAAATATCTGAAGGAAGCTTGGTCTGGACGAGGGGGAATTTCGGGTCATGATGCACTGGGTCTTTCATTAATCTTGACAAGTCTAGAAAATTGAGCGTGGAAAGAAAAGGGATACAGGGTTGTGGCATCTATCCCTAAGCTCCCAAGAAATATTATTGTTGGGGAATTATAGCCCATCTAGGGTTCTGGTATGCACCATGGCCCTATCTGGGATTGAAAAAAACACCTGCAAATTGATTCATAAAGGGTTGGTTGGGCACCATTCCAGTAGGAACGTTATGATGAGGATTGTAAATATTTCCCCCTGCTGGAGTAGCTCCAGGTTGGGGGTTGCACAAGGTGTGAAACTCACATCCTCCATAAGTGAATTCGTAGGATAGAGGTGGATTCTTCATGCCAAACGTGTTGGTCAAAATCGGTGTGGAGGAGGTAGGTCTAAAGGATGGAACATAAGCACCAGCTTGTCCACCAGGTTGACTAATCCATCTAGGAGCATTAAGACTGAGATTAAACCTAAGGTTGAAAGGAGGTAGGATTCCAACCATAGGAGTCATTTGGGGAATATGAGCACCACCAAACGAGAATGGAGTATGCAGAGGAGCCATGCCCCCAATTCCAATACTAGTATTTGGATTAGACGTTGGCATGGAGGATGAAAATTGTGATGTGAAATTTGGCATACGATAATAAAAATGGCTAGAGGCCATAGGGATGGACTGAGTATTGTAGCCCAGAAAATGCATAAGAGGCCCAAAATGGATCGTGACTATAGGTTGAGTATTAACTATAGGTCGGATAGGAGTGATGATGGGAACCTCCTGCACTACAACCATGGTGGTTGAAGGCATCGAAGGAGTACCATTAACTATAGTAGGTATGGGAGTCGAAGGACTCCCAATATATTTTTGACTCAACTCGGTAATCATACTTGTATGACCACAAGTCTGGTAGGTGGAGGTGTGTGTACCACGTTTGATAACTTTACACCTTTTAGAAGGCAAAGACTCAAGATGCGGTGGTAAATTCAATAAACGATGAGAATTGCGGGGAAGATGGTCTGGCTCCATGATGACTCAAGACTTGAGATATAAACACAAATCCTAAGGCCAACTAACAATCAAATAACACACCAAATAAACAAAAGGCCAATATGCACACAAATAGGATAAATTGGTTGAAAGGGGCCTCCCTCCCTAAAGTAGGTATGCCTCTCCCAAGAGGGGCCTGAGACTCCCTGCAAAATATCGAAGGTATCATAATCATTTATAAGAGCCCTCATGGGCTTAAGAACTAGTAGGTCAGATCCCCCCAGAGAGGTAATCCTCCATAAAGGTTGTGTGTTTTTTGACCCTTATCTGACCTAGGGTACCTATAGAATAACCCTTGCAAGTAACCTATGTGGCTACCTATGTCAAGAAACTAAGCCACCACGATATAACCAATGCCCAGGTGAACATTCTTAAGTCAGGTTCACCATATGGGCAGGGAAAACAATCTTGAAATCTCGAAATAACTGCCTCTCACAAAGGTAAAGGTACTAGAAATACCCCCATATGCGAATATATCCCCAGAAATATATCTGACGTTAAGAAGTTATTGGAGGGATATCTCCTCAACCAACTTCGCATGACCTCATGCTTAACTCCATTGTGATAGGAAACTCCTAACATCACCAATTATAGAATGGATTTCACCAATCCCTTAATTAGACACATATGTTGAGTTTAATAGCCTTGCAGAAGTTTATTCACAAAATCCTATTCCAAGGCTCTAAATATTAAGCTAGTATGTGCACCCTCAAAAATAAAATCATTTATAATCAATTTTAAATTTATCATCGTTACTTTTAGTGGATTTGTTTACTCAAAAGGTGTGGTCGTGAAACTGATGATGTTATGACTCAGCAAGTAAAAGAAATGAATATGAATATAATGCAAAGTACTAACTTCAATTCTTAATAAATGATAAGATTTTTCAAAATGCAACTTTCAATTCAATTCTACAATTTCAAATAAGATGCAATCTTTCCATACATGTACTGAGATCAACGATAAGAACCCAAAATATCAAATGCTAACAATGAAAAATGTATATTTTTTGTATTTTCAATATAAAAGAATGAAAATGCAAGGACTGAACAACACCTTGATATAAATACCCTATTGTACACAACCAAAAACAAACCAAGTAGAATATGAAGCAGCAAACACCCAGCCCAAGATATAAGTACACCCAATTAAAAGGATGATAAGAAAGAAAAACTGCCCAAAAATTCAACCAAAGAAAGGTTTCCTGTAACATCACGCTCTGGAGAAATTACAAAACTTATTCTTTGAGGACACTTGCTCGCAAGTGATCTGGATTTTTATGATGATAAAACACTTATCCTTGATGAGGATGTGTTATGATTGATGACAGGATGTTTTACTATTGTTGTATACAGGTTCTATTGACTCCGTTTATTTGAGTGTGCAGGGTTTTTGACCTCGAGGATGCAGAGGCATCGACAGAACCATTGGACTCTGGATTGAGTCAGGGAGTGTGATATTGAGTTGATTCATTTACCATAATATTTATTGATTTGATGATATGTTGTTGACATGTTCTGACATGATGGTTGATGATGCAGGTTGACGATAGCTTGCCGACCAGACTCACATATGGAGTAAAGGGGCCACACACGAGTTCCAGAGAGATTGAGGGAGAGGTGTGGACAACAACCCTACCATAGCCTACTAGAACTCCCACCGTGGCTCGAACTGTAGGTTAACGATTACCTAGTTCGAGAGGATCCACGATGCCGTGAGGGCAGACTGAGACAGTCGCTCACGATGATTCTAAGGGGCACGCAATAAGGCGGGGGCCTTATTCCTTAGAGCCCTTAGTCTCCCACAAGTTCCCCTGGTGGAGTGTTGACTCTAGGGGTTATAGATGTCTACCAAACATCGAGCAGCGCCCTTGGAGCACGGGGTGCATCCTGAACGACACGTCGCGCAAAGAAAACACAAGTTGGCGAGTCGCACCCTTGGAGCACGTGGTGCATCCTGAAGGGCACGTCGTGCAACCTAAGCAAACAAGGCGAGTGGCACCCTTAGAGCACGTAGTGCGTCCTGAAGGGCACATCGCATTGATGATGATGATGAGACAACCTAGATGACCCTGAGACCTTAACGCCTAATGAAATTCTTAAAACGACTCCCCTAATTAATTGTCGCCCAGTTCAAATCTAAACCTAAATTAAAACATCTCTAAGACAAAATTTTGATTAGCCTTAAAGAGAAGACCCTCCAGAAAAAAATAAACTTAAGGACGTAAACTAAAACCCTCCTAAGTGTTAGTTAAAGTCTTCTTAAAATTAAAGGGGGTAAAGTAATGAGGGAGATAAATTAAGTGAAACCCATGGCTGTTAAATTATAAAGAAGAATTAAAAATGTTAAAGTGTGGGAGTATAAAAGTTAGGATTTTAGAAATACAATGAAATGTTTAATGAGTGCATTCATCTTTTTGGGTTTTAAAAAATAAAAATAAAAAATGAAATAAAATAAAATAAAAAAATAAAGGAAAGGAACAATTAATAGAGATAAGGAAACTGGTAATAAAGAAAACTTAATAAAGGAAAGTAAGGAAACATAGGGTAAAAAACAAAAAGGAATCAGCCATTAAGGAGTTACTAACAATCAACAACTTCATTTTAGGAAAGTTATTTAGAGATGAGAAGGGATCTAGGAACCCTAGGAGTAATTTTAGGAGCGACTATAGGAGGGGGAGGGAAATGAGTCTTTTATTTAATTTAAAGAAAATAATTTTGGAGAAACATGGGGGATGAGTGACACTTGGACGACAGAGAATTTTTAGAGGATTGTCATTAAAAATTAAATTAATAATGATTTAGGAAAGTAGGTGGGTCTGAAATTTCTATAAAAGAAGGGGAAATTGGAGGAAGAGGGGATGAACGGTTAGTGTAACGTTACGCTTCCGGATTGTGGCTTGACTATTTGCTTGTGAGGAGTTGGTAATTTCTCAGCTGTGTTGGAGTGGTAGCTCAGCCTTGGAGGCGAGCTGAGAAGCTAGTCTTATCTCTAGATCTTGTGTGGCCCCTTTGCGGCTCGGGGGGCTAAGGGGGAAGCAGAGTACCCCTAGTGATTGGATGGGAGGTACCGGTGAGCTTTCTACGGTCGGCAACCAGGAGAGGTAAGGAGCGCGGGACATCAATCGAGGTGCGGACGTCATTCGAGGTGGGTGAAAGGGCAGAGGTACGTTTTTCGGTAGAATGATATAATGTTGTATGATGTGTGATTTGGATCTGCCTGTGAGTTAGTGTAGGTAAACTGATTGTTGTGGTTGCGCCTTTTGATGTTGAGAAAACTTGCGTTGCTATCCCTTCTCCTAGTGATCAGCCCATTACCTTCTGCATTGGTATCCCCTTCTCTTTTCCGGAGGGTATGTTGTTCTCGACAATTGACTGTTGCCCGTTGTATGGAAGCTTCTTCGTCTGTTAGTGACTGCATTGAATTTATACATTGACTGTAAAATTTGAATGGAAACCTTATCCTTGGGATTAGTGATTTCCATTTATTACATGACCACCTCACCCCTTAGTTACTGTGCGTTCCTCAGTTTCGCTGGCAGCATGATCCTCTTTGCACTACACTTTACTTATCTGTTGACGGTAGATTCGTTCATTTAATTAATTAGCGGATGCATAATTTCTTAATTCAGTAGGCATTTATATATATATATATATATATAACCCAGCGGATGCATAATTCTTTTTCAAGGTAATTGTATATTCCGGCGAACCTTAGTGTTGATACCTATGTCTCAGTGTAGGACAGTGATTTCTGAAACCTTATTCCGGATTAATCCCTGTGTTTACACCGCGTGGTCATTCACTCCTTCAAAAGTATATTAGTAACAGTAACTACAGTGACTTACTCCTGACAGCAAAACGAAGTAATACCACGGGTTTATACAGTATTATCTCTGAACTTAAACGTTTGTCTGCAAATTCATGGCCCCACCCCCAAGTTTACCCAGCACTCGCCCTACCAAATTGGAGCTATGCCTTGTGGTTTGGTTGTGTTGGTTGTTTGTATTGACTACGGTGTCTTAATGCTCGACAGTGAGTTTTCCTCGAGTATACTGAAACGGCCAGGCGGTGTTGGGCGATTGTTGTCAGTTGAACACAATTTACATGACAGCAACTGTAGTTTAGACTCTCTTTTTCCCTACGTTGCATTTTCTCCGGTTCTGTTCAAGATTATTTAGATGGTGTTACCAGTCTCAGCATTGCTTTCCAGCTTGTAAATTTTTGAAACAATTTTCTGAGTCCACGTCAACGCTGGAACTTTTCTGAGTGGCTCGACTCCTACCTAATTTGGCCCATTGAGTTAAGCATGGAGAAATCCTAGTTTGGGAAAACTCGCCTGCGTCTTACCCTCGAAACCTCGAGTTTTCATTTAACCCTCTGCGTGGGTGCCTGGTGGTAGCATTTCTGGGTTGAGAACCAGCACTGACTGCGGACCGCCTCTCAACTGATCACCCTTACAGCCAAAATTACTTATGACACGGCCAAGACGAAACTGTCAATTCGACTGTTGCCTGGATATCATGATTTTCGGCATGCGCCCTTAGCTTCCCTGACTTCTTCCTTGCCGACTAAGTGATTGTTGGTTTTTTTAATAGTCACGATTATTTCTTTAGCAGCTAGAGTCCGTATTGTTGTTTGAAGTATAGCAATTCAATTTTTTTTAGCAATCAATTGCACGGTTATCGCGAAGGACGTGTAATGATATGGCTGCCTATGGCACCGTTGCTAAAGTTGTACTGTAATAACTAATAATAATATAAAATGGTATAATATGTAACAATAGCATTACTCTTAACATATAGGTTGAATTATAAGGGTATGGTTAATCGCAACTTAAAATAAATTTATTGCCAGGTCATTATAGCATAAAGTTTAATGTTATTTATTGCCAGGTCATTATAGCATAAATTGAATGTCGATTGGTCTTATAGGAAGTTTTTATAATGTATTGCATTGGTAACATATAAGAAGTACAGTGGTTTTTATTTTAATTGCGAGTCATTTTTAACATAAAACATGATGTTGATTAAGGCTTTATGGTAAAGATAGTGTCATTTGATTGCATTGATAACACCCCGGATGTAATCTGAATATTAATTATTTGCAGGGTTAGTAGAAGGGGATATGTGGATATCACTTAATGGAAATGTGGCTGAATGTCGTAGAATGTATAAATCCTAAATACCTAAAATAAATGTTAAATTATTGCAGTTAGGTGGTGATGTATTTATCCACTTCTTACTTTCTTTTATGTTTAGTCTTTATACCTTCTATAATTTTAACTTAATGAAGGGCCAAGGTGTAAGGTGGTTGATTTGATTGGCAAGGTTATTTAAAAGAGATATTGTTGATATCCTTGTGGGCATGCGGTTAAATGTTGTCAATTGTTGAAGTATAAAAATGCAATGTCTACAAACTAGGTACATTCGGTCACTTGGTAATAAGGAATTGAAATGAATTGATTCTACATTATCTTTAGGGTTAGATTTGGTAACTCGGGAACTAATTTTCGGGAATTTCGGATCGGTAACTAATGCTATTGAGTCATGGATAATGCCTTGTCCTATTGATGGTTAGTTGTTGTCAGAGTCCGTTCGGGTTTGTGTCTCCCGTAGAAGTTGTGGTTGTCCTTGATTTTTGCAGTGCTTGGTCGTCTTGCTTGCGTCTTGTTCTAGGTCGGGTTACTAGTTTCTGCCTGAGCAGTCATCCAAGAGCCTGTCTAATCTTCTTTTGAGAAGACATAAGACTAAAAGCCCTGCTTTTCTGTGCAGAAATAGTAACTCTATTGTTGGATTCTTCCCTCTATGTTCTTACTGTGCCCCCAGTATGTCTTAATGTTTGGTTGTGCGCCTTATGCCTATGGTCGTATATTGTTGCAGTTACTCGTTGTGTGCCTTCAGTCTTCTTGTGCTGAACATCGTGGTTGTGTCTTGTTGGTTGTCGAGTAGCGACGTAGAATCAAGTGTGTCTGTTACTTCCACATGCGCGCACACACCTTAAACAAAAAAAAATTGTGCACCTGTTCTCAGAGTTGTTGTCGTAACGAGGAGGTCGTTACATGTGGTATCAGAGCGGGTTCGACTCGCGACTTGGGATTCGCTACGGATTTCGTTGACATGATTTTATTTGATTATTCTGTGGCTGACTGAGTTGATTATGTGTGTGTAGGTAATCATGGTTAGAGGGCTCCACGGAGGCAGACGATGGGGTGCTAGAGGAGGAGGCGTGACGCCTCCAGTAGCATCCACGCCTGAGGGGTCTAACCCCCAGGGAGGCGAGCAGGTTCTCGGACAGGAGCAGATCGCAGTTGTCGATGTCGTGGTTATGATGAGATATTTTCAGCGCATGTCCGAGGCGATGATCAGCAGACTGGGCAGAGATGAGGCCAGGGCGTCGGCACCTGCTGAGGTTCCGTCGTGCGCACCGACCGTTACAGGTAGCATTCACCGTGAACTCGAGAAGATAAAATTTCCCGAGTTCTTTGGTGCCCTGGATGGCACAACCACCGAGGCATGGTTGGAGAATAGGGCGATGTGCTTTGCACTTCACGATTATACCTCCAACATGAAGGTCCGCATGGCGGTCTTTCAACTGAAGGGGAGCGCTCTTCTATGGTGGAAGACGCTCCTACCGCAGCTGAACATCGCCATCGAAGACGTGTCATTGGAACTGTTCGAGGAACGGTTCCGAGAGAGGTATATTTCAGAGGAATTCATTGAGAGCCAACTCAATGAGTTCAACGCATTACGATAGGGAGGTCGTACGGTGCTCGAGTACGAGGCACATTTTATGGAGCTGCTCTGGTATGCTCCGCACCTGAACACTGAGAAGTTCAAGGTCAACCCGTTCATGTTTGGCCTTAACGGAAGCCTGCATGCAAAGGTTAGGATCTTGATGCCTCAAACCTTGCACGACGTTGTCCAAAAGGCCCTCATAGCAGAGGAGGAGCTTATCAGCGGGGGTCAGACCAGGACTCCATCGAGACCAGTAGGGCAGGGTTCATCTGGTACGCCGCAGCAGGAGACACCAGCAAGACATACGTCGGGGTATCGTGGCTTCCAAAGGGGATCCACGTTCACTACACCTCGACGACTGTCGCCTCAGTAGCAGACACCTTATCGAGGACCACAGCACCAGTAGCAGCGTCGCCTGCAGCAGCGACAGTTTAGGCCTGTTCAGCAGAACAGACCGGGTTTCCAGGCCAGTGGGCCGTCATCCTCTACTTCGGGTACCAGGACTACTGGGCCAAAGAAGGGGTGTTGGACGTGTGGGGAGCCACACTACCCGCGCGACTGTCTTGTGGAGAGGACCAGAGCGTCCAGATCAATCGGACCCACTACAGTGGGAGATATGGGCAAGGCCCATCGGATTCACGCAGTGGTGAATAACCGCCAGGAAGAGCACCAGTCGACTGTGCTCGAGACAACAGGTACTTTCGTTGACTAGACCCTTAGTATTTTGATAGACCCAGGAGCTACTGAGAGTTTCATTTCTAGTGCAGCGCTAAAAAGGATTAAGGTCAAGGCAGTCGAACAGGATGAGTTTAGCTTTGTAGAGATGGTTTCTGGAGCCAAACAGAAGGTTGGAGGAAAGGTTACGGGATGCTCCCTTAACCTAGGAGAGTTTGTCACGAGGGTCAACTTGTACGTCACGATCTTAGGATCTTATGACGTTGTGATCGGCATGGATTGGTTGGAATCGCATGAGGCGATACTCAACTGTAAGATGAAACGGTTGAGCTTAGTCGATGATGAAGGACAGAGACGGGTGATAGTAGGATGGAACCAGGGAGTATCCCTGAGGTTCGTCTCTTCATTAAATTTACGGAAGAGTATGCGCAAGGGGTGCAAGCTTTATGCGATCCTTGCGCTAAACAAAAAGGGAGTAGCAGAAGGTCTAGAACACCTTCCGGTGGTGAAGGAGTTTGCGGACGTATTTCCAGAGGAGTTGCCTGGGATGTCGCCAGAAAGAAAATTGGAGTTTACTATAGACCTGAAACCGGGGACCGAACTGATAGCAAGAACTCCTTATCAGATGTCGACCCCAGAGTTGCAAGAGTTGAAAATGCAACTGAAGGAGTTGTTGGACCTGGGACTGATACGTCCTAGTGTGTCACCGTGGGGTGCACCGATTATTTTCATTCGAAAGAAGGACCGATCATGGAGGCTTTGCATTGACTACCGTCAACTGAACAAGGCTACGATCAAGAATCAATATCCCTTACCAAGAATTGACGATCTGTTTGATCAAATGAAGGGTGCGACGGTGTTCTCCAAGATTGATTTGCGATCAGGGTATCACCAGTTACAGATCAAGGAGGATGACGTCCCTAAGACCGCTTTCAAGACAAGATTTGGACATTACGAGTTTACTATTTTACCGTTTGGATTGACAAACGCCCTAGGGGTATTCATGAGTTTGATGAATGGGGTGTTCCACGAGTACTTGGACAAGTTCGTCCAAGTATTCATTGATGATATTTTGATATACTCCCGGATGATGGAGGAGCATGACGAGCACTTGCGCTTGGTACTACAGTGTTTGCGAGAGCACAAATTGTATGGGAAGTTGTCCAAATGCTCTTTGTATCAATCAATGATTCACTACTTAGGGCATGTCACCTCCGGCGAAGGCATCGCCGTGGATCCAACAAAGGTTGAGGCTATTATGGAATGGCCTGCACCAACGAATGTCACAGAAGTGCGTAGTTTTATGGGTTTATCCGAATACTATCGACGGTTTGTCGAGGGTTTTTCAAAGATAGCAAATACGATTACGGAATGGCAGAAGAAAAGCAAGAAGTTTGTTTGGACAGAGAAATGCGCGGAAGCGTTTAGAAGGCTTAAAGAATCATTGACCACCGCACCGATACTAAAGGTCCCTAACATGGGCGCAGACTTCTTGGTATGCACTGACGCATCCAAAGAAGGGTTAGGCGGAGTCTTGATGCAAGACGGACGAGTGATTGCTTACATTTCGAGAAAACTGAGAAGGAATGAGGAGAACTATGCGACACACGATTTGGAGTTATTAGCCATCGTATATGCCTTAAAGGTATGGAGACACTACCTGGTTGGACGAAAATTTGAATTAAAGACTGATCATTGTGGACTACAACACATTTTTACGCAAGGCGACCTGAACGCGCGACAACGACGTTGGTCGAAATTTCTTAGCGAGTACGACTTCGATATTACTTACATAAAGAGAACAGTGAACCGAGTGGCAGATGCTTTGAGTCGGAGGCCACGCATCTTTTCGGTGTTACCTCTTCAGATGAATCTACGTGAGAAGATTCTCTCTTTATAGCGTGACGATGACTGGTACAAAGAAGTCGAGGATTTTATCGGACAAAACACAATAATGGTACCACGATATGAGGGGTATTCATTTGATAGCGATAGTTTATTGAGTTTTAGAGGTCGGATTTACGTACCGCCAAACGACGAGTAGAGGATGTGATACTGAGTGAGGCTCATAGAGCAGTTTACATGGCTCACCAGGGAGTTACGAAGATGAGGGCAGACCTTAAGTCCTTATTCTTCTGGAAGGGATGAAGGCCGACATAGTCAACTTTGTGGCTAGATGTCTAGAGTGTCAGCAGGTAAAGGCTGAACATAGACACCCGGCAGGATTACTTCAACCACATGCCATTCAGGAATCGAAATGGGAAGTCATTTCGATGGATTTTATTGTTGGATTGTCACTGACGGCAAGGAGACACGAGTTGATTTTTGTAGTAGTAGACACTTTGAAGAAGAGTGCTCACTTTATTCCTATGCATACGACATATCAGGCACCGGACATAGTGAGAGTTTTCATCAGTGAGATTGTGAGGTTGCATGGCATTCCTAAGAAGATTATATCCGATCGAGGATCGGTGTTTAACGGACAATTTTGGGCGAGTTTCCAAGAGGCCTTGGGAACTCAACTTAACTTTAGTACTGCGTATCACCCAGAGACTGACGGATAGACAGAAGGTACGAACCAAACCTTGGAAGACATGTTGCGCATGTACGTGATGGACCCACAAAAGCGTTGGGAGGAATTCTTGCCTCTCGTAGAGTTCGCTTACAACAACAGTTACCAGAGCACCATTAAGATGGTGCCTTTTGAGTTTCTTTATGGGCGACCGTGTCGGACGCCCTTGAGTTGGGATCATCTTGAGGATAGCATCTTCGTGGGACCAGAAGCAATCCAATAAATGGAAGAGCAAATGAAAACCATAAGACAAAGGATAAAAGAAGCGCAGGATCGACAGAAGAGCTATGCCGATGCGCACCGAGTCGACCGTAGTTACGAGGTCGACGATCGAGTCTTCTTGCGGGTTAAACCGCATAAGAGCTCGATCAAGTTTGGAAAGGGAGATAAAATCTCTCCTAGGTTCGTGGGACCTTTCGAGATTGTGGAGAGAAAGGGTCCCATGGCCTATCGACTAGCCTTTCTTGATTCTTTGAGGCGTATGCACGATGTTTTTCATGTATCTGTTTTGAGACATTATATTAGTGATCCTACGCACATGATTGACATGAGTTCCTTGCAGGTATCAGACGAGGGAGCGCTCACGACTGAGCCAGTCTGTATTTTATATCATCGCGTTCAACAGTTACAACGTCGAATGGTAGATCAGGTCAAGGTCCAGTGGGACAATTATAGTCCTCACTCGGCGACCTGGGAGGACGCATATGATATGCACCAGCAGTTTCCATTTTTGTTTGATAGATAGACTTATGATACTGGGTACTTATGATATTGTGGTACATTTATTTCGGCATTTATACTGAGAAACTTCGGGACGAAGTTTAGACCAAGAGGGGGTGTATGTAACATCCCTCTCTGGAGCACTTACAAAACTTATTCTTTGAGGACACTTTCTCGCAAGTGATCTGGATTTTTATGATGATAAAACACTTATCCTTGATGAGGATGCGTTATGATTGATGACAGGATGTTTTACTATTTTTGTATACAGGTGCTATTGACTCAGTTTATTTGAGTGTGCAGGGTTTTTGACCTGGAGGATGCAGAGGCATCGACGGAACCCTTGGACTCTGGATTGAGTTAGGGAGTGTGATATTGAGTTGATTCATTTACCATGATATTTATTGATTTGATGATATGTTGCTGACATGGTCTGACATGATGGTTGATGATGCAGGCTGACGATAGCTTGCCAACCAGACTCACATATGGAGTAAAGGGGCCACACACGAGTTCCAGAGAGATTGAGGGAGAGGTGTGGACAGCAACCCTGCCACAGCCTACTAGCACTCCTGTCGTGGCTCGAACTGTAGGTTAACGATTACCTAGTTCGAGAGGATCCACGATGCCATGAGGGCAGACTGAGACAGTCACTCACGATGATTCTAAGGGGCGTGCAATAAGGTGGGGGCCTTATTCCTTAGAGCCCTTAGTCTCCCATAAGTTCACCTAGCAGAGTGTTGACTCCAGAGGTTATAGATGTCTACCAAATAGTCAAGTCGGCGAGTGGCACCCTTGGAGCACGGGGTGCATCCTGAACGACACGTCGCGCAAAAGAAACACAAGTTGGCGAGTGGCACCCTTGGAGCACGTGGTGCATCCTGAAGGGCACGTCGCGCAACCTAAGCAAACAAGGCGAGTGGCACCCTTGGAGCACGTAGTGCGTCCTGAAGGGCACATCACATTGATGATGATGATGAGACAACCTAGATGACCTTGAGACCTTAACGCCTGATGAAATTCTTAAAACGACTCCCCTAATTAATTGTCGCCTAGTTCAAATCTAAACCTAAATTAAAACATCTCTAAGACAAAATTTTGATTAGCCTTAAAGAGAAGACCCTCCAGAAAAAAATAAACTTAAGGACGTAAACTAAAACCCTCCTAAGTGTTAGTTAAAGTCTTCTTAAAATTAAAGGGGGTAAAGTAATGAGGGAGATAAATTAAGTGAAACCCATGGCTGTTAAATTATAAAGAAGAATTAAAAATGTTAAAGTGTGGGAGTATAAAAGTTAGGATTTTAGAAATACAATGAAATGTTTAATGAGTGCATTCATCTTTTTGGGTTTTAAAAAATAAAAATAAAAAATGAAATAAAATAAAATAAAAAAATAAAGGAAAGGAACAATTAATAGAGATAAGGAAACTGGTAATAAAGAAAACTTAATAAAGGAAAGTAAGGAAACATAGGGTAAAAAACAAAAAGGAATCAGCCATTAAGGAGTTACTAACAATCAACAACTTCATTTTAGGAAAGTTATTTAGAGATGAGAAGGGATCTAGGAACCCTAGGAGTAATTTTAGGAGCGACTATAGGAGGGGGAGGGAAATGAGTCTTTTATTTAATTTAAAGAAAATAATTTTGGAGAAACATGGGGGATGAGTGACACTTGGACGACAGAGAATTTTTAGAGGATTGTCATTAAAAATTAAATTAATAATGATTTAGGAAAGTAGGTGGGTCTGAAATTTCTATAAAAGAAGGGGAAATTGGAGGAAGAGGGGATGAACGGTTAGTGTAACGTTACGCTTCCGGATTGTGGCTTGACTATTTGCTTGTGAGGAGTTGGTAATTTCTCAGCTGTGTTGGAGTGGTAGCTCAGCCTTGGAGGCGAGCTGAGAAGCTAGTCTTATCTCTAGATCTTGTGTGGCCCCTTTGCGGCTCGGGGGGCTAAGGGGGAAGCAGAGTACCCCTAGTGATTGGATGGGAGGTACCGGTGAGCTTTCTACGGTCGGCAACCAGGAGAGGTAAGGAGCGCGGGACATCAATCGAGGTGCGGACGTCATTCGAGGTGGGTGAAAGGGCAGAGG
Source organism: Picea engelmannii (assembly GCA_009831015.1). NCBI lineage: Eukaryota > Viridiplantae > Streptophyta > Pinopsida > Pinales > Pinaceae > Picea > Picea engelmannii. The sequence continues at coordinate 713,343 of ML786940.1, forward strand.
TACGTTTTTCGGTAGAATGATATAATGTTGTATGATGTGTGATTTGGATCTGCCTGTGAGTTAGTGTAGGTAAACTGATTGTTGTGGTTGCGCCTTTTGATGTTGAGAAAACTTGCGTTGCTATCCCTTCTCCTAGTGATCAGCCCATTACCTTCTGCATTGGTATCCCCTTCTCTTTTCCGGAGGGTATGTTGTTCTCGACAATTGACTGTTGCCCGTTGTATGGAAGCTTCTTCGTCTGTTAGTGACTGCATTGAATTTATACATTGACTGTAAAATTTGAATGGAAACCTTATCCTTGGGATTAGTGATTTCCATTTATTACATGACCACCTCACCCCTTAGTTACTGTGCGTTCCTCAGTTTCGCTGGCAGCATGATCCTCTTTGCACTACACTTTACTTATCTGTTGACGGTAGATTCGTTCATTTAATTAATTAGCGGATGCATAATTTCTTAATTCAGTAGGCATTTATATATATATATATATATATAACCCAGCGGATGCATAATTCTTTTTCAAGGTAATTGTATATTCCGGCGAACCTTAGTGTTGATACCTATGTCTCAGTGTAGGACAGTGATTTCTGAAACCTTATTCCGGATTAATCCCTGTGTTTACACCGCGTGGTCATTCACTCCTTCAAAAGTATATTAGTAACAGTAACTACAGTGACTTACTCCTGACAGCAAAACGAAGTAATACCACGGGTTTATACAGTATTATCTCTGAACTTAAACGTTTGTCTGCAAATTCATGGCCCCACCCCCAAGTTTACCCAGCACTCGCCCTACCAAATTGGAGCTATGCCTTGTGGTTTGGTTGTGTTGGTTGTTTGTATTGACTACGGTGTCTTAATGCTCGACAGTGAGTTTTCCTCGAGTATACTGAAACGGCCAGGCGGTGTTGGGCGATTGTTGTCAGTTGAACACAATTTACATGACAGCAACTGTAGTTTAGACTCTCTTTTTCCCTACGTTGCATTTTCTCCGGTTCTGTTCAAGATTATTTAGATGGTGTTACCAGTCTCAGCATTGCTTTCCAGCTTGTAAATTTTTGAAACAATTTTCTGAGTCCACGTCAACGCTGGAACTTTTCTGAGTGGCTCGACTCCTACCTAATTTGGCCCATTGAGTTAAGCATGGAGAAATCCTAGTTTGGGAAAACTCGCCTGCGTCTTACCCTCGAAACCTCGAGTTTTCATTTAACCCTCTGCGTGGGTGCCTGGTGGTAGCATTTCTGGGTTGAGAACCAGCACTGACTGCGGACCGCCTCTCAACTGATCACCCTTACAGCCAAAATTACTTATGACACGGCCAAGACGAAACTGTCAATTCGACTGTTGCCTGGATATCATGATTTTCGGCATGCGCCCTTAGCTTCCCTGACTTCTTCCTTGCCGACTAAGTGATTGTTGGTTTTTTTAATAGTCACGATTATTTCTTTAGCAGCTAGAGTCCGTATTGTTGTTTGAAGTATAGCAATTCAATTTTTTTTAGCAATCAATTGCACGGTTATCGCGAAGGACGTGTAATGATATGGCTGCCTATGGCACCGTTGCTAAAGTTGTACTGTAATAACTAATAATAATATAAAATGGTATAATATGTAACAATAGCATTACTCTTAACATATAGGTTGAATTATAAGGGTATGGTTAATCGCAACTTAAAATAAATTTATTGCCAGGTCATTATAGCATAAAGTTTAATGTTATTTATTGCCAGGTCATTATAGCATAAATTGAATGTCGATTGGTCTTATAGGAAGTTTTTATAATGTATTGCATTGGTAACATATAATAAGTACAGTGGTTTTTATTTTAATTGCGAGTCATTTTTAACATAAAACATGATGTTGATTAAGGCTTTATGGTAAAGATAGTGTCATTTGATTGCATTGATAACACCCCGGATGTAATCTGATTATTAATTATTTGCAGGGTTAGTAGAAGGGGATATGTGGATATCACTTAATGGAAATGTGGCTGAATGTCGTAGAATGTATAAATCCTAAATACCTAAAATAAATGTTAAATTATTGCAATTAGGTGGTGATGTATTTATCCACTTCTTACTTTCTTTTATGTTTAGTCTTTATACCTTCTATAATTTTAACTTAATGAAGGGCCAAGGTGTAAGGTGGTCGATTTGATTGGAAAGGTTATTTAAAAGAGATATTGCTTATATCCTTGTGGGCATGTGGTTAAATGTTGTCAATTGTTAACGTATAAAAATGCAATGTCTGCAAACTAGGTACATTCGGTCACTTGGTAATAAGGAATTGAAATGAATTGATTCTACATTATCTTTAGGGTTAGATTTGGTAACTCGGGAACTAATTTCCGAAAATTTTGGATCGGTAACTGATGCTATTGAGTCATGGATAATTCCTTGTCCTATTGATGGTTAGTTGTTGTCAGATTCCGTTCGGGTTTGCGTCTCCCGTAGAAGTCGTGGTTGTCCTTGATTTTTGCAGTGCTTGGTCGTCTTGCTTGTGTCTTGTTCTAGGTCGGGTTACTAGTTTCTGCCTGAGCAGTCGGCCAGGATCCTGTCTAATCTTTTTTCGAGAAGACATAAGACTAAAAGCCCTGCTTTTCTGTGCAAAAATAGTAACTCTATTGTTGGACTCTTCCGTCTGTGTTCTTACTGTGCCCCCAGTATGTATTAATGTTTGGTTGTGCGCCTTATGCCTATGGTTGTATATTGTTGCAGTTACTCATTGTGTGCCTTCAGTATTCTTGTGCTGAACATCGTGGTTGCATCTTGTTGGTTGTCGAGTAGCGACGTAGAGTCAAGTGTGTCTGTTACTTCCACACGCGCGCACACACCTTAAACAAAAAAAAATTGTGCACCTGTTCTCAGAGTTGTTGTCGTAACGAGGAGGTCATTACATTTCCTATCACTCTGCAGGCACTTAACAGTCATGAAAGAGATCCAAGAAGTCTCAGCAACCATAAAAACTTACCCAGCAAACATCAAACTCAGAAATCAAGAAAAAAAGGATGATGTACACAATTATTCAGGAGAAAACCGCGTATGTACGCCCCTTATAGAACGACAGCTCGTGTATGTACACATTTGTCAAGGGAAAACACACGTATATGTATTAAAACACTTCTAGGTTAAATATAAGGCCAAGAAACTCAGACTCAAAATGAAAAGAGGCTTTCAAGCAATCAGACAACAAGAAACTCAAGATAAACGAGAGAAATCAAAGGAGAAAAACACTCCAAACCCCGAAAAGAAGATTCCCTTCCCAGTATGGTCGCTAATTATGTTACGAGGAAAATCACTCTATGGTATGGGGTAAACCACAATAGACGGAAATGAATGTAGAAATCAACTTTAATCTCAAGTATGCTATATAAACAAATATGCTTAAAATACAATATAAAGAGCCTACCTCATCCAGACATTCGATGAAGTCCACCATTGAGCACTTTACTCAAAGAAATACACCTACAACCTGTCCTCAACAACCAAGATACGAAAGCATATGGTGATAATATATAAATTTAGCACATATAATAGCATAACCCATTAATAGTCATAACAAATATGGCCATGGAATAACAATTCAAATATTTGCAAGACATTAATTGGATGAGAAAAGAGTATTTCTATTAAAATGTAATCAACAAAAGTGTATGATGAAAAACTTCCATGTCGGAATGTTCGGAACCGAAAAACTAAGTCCCTTCCAGCTAGGCCTCCACCAAAGGCAAGCTCATATAAGAGACACAATGAGGTTCTCCATCAAATAGGGAAGACTTGGGGGATGAACAATGTGTTCAGACTTAAAAGGACAAAGGGATGCAGACTCAAAATGAAGTGAATAATTTATCCATAGTAAATTTTTTCTCAAAGTTGAATTATTCTCCTCTTCTCCACGACTTGGATATGGCCCATTTATAGCCTTCAAATGGAACTGAAGGGTCGATTTAGAGAATTTATAGTATATGGAAGGTCAAGGATCATGGATCTTGTGACGTGACATGGAAACCCGACACCATTTTTTTATTTTGGGCACAAAACCCGATGTACATGGGTTGTAATGGTGCAACCTATGTATACACATGTTGTATAGTTGTTAGGGTGCGTATATGTGGAAAAATACAACTTTTAGATTTGGAAACTGCAAAAAGGGACTTCAAGTCTTCATAGGGAAATGTAAAAGGCCTTCTGAGAAAGTTGTATGGGGTGAGGCAAATCTTTCTATAACAGATTCCCCTTAATATGTGAGGTTAGAGGAGTATCTTTGATGGCTAAAATACATTATAATTCCCAAAAGTGGAGTAATGGAGACCCATCTAGATGAGCTAGTTGCTCATAAAAATATAAGAATCCATAATGAATTTGTGCACATGGATGGCAATTTGAATTACACTGAATATCCATGTGGAAATATACCAAACAGTTGTCCATGTCCATGAATAGGAAATACAAAAGTATATACATGCCAAACGTTTTCATAGTCATGAACAAGGCCCAGTGAAACTAGTATCAAATCAATCTAAAGATATATGTATACAATGGAGTACAATTTGATCTCCCATGACCATTGAAGCCATATAGGTATTGGTCCAATGAATGATAGCAATAGCTCAGGAAATATACGAATGTGAACTGATGTTATCAAGTCTTCTACACGATCTGCCAAAGGCGCAAGTCTACATCACGTGAATAAAGGAGTTGAAGTTGAAAACAATGAGACTTCATTTGATTACCGGTCATTAAGTTATATCGTTAACAAATGTGAGACAACCTACCGATAATGAAAGTAGGTATCAAGGCACCGAGTACATTTTTACAAGTGTGAATAAAGGTGTTGAGGTCAAACACTTGAAGAATCCATCGATCAGGAGACATTGATGTATTCCCAACTATTGATGGCGAGAGAACCTGCCACTGATGACTGCAAGACTCTAGGTACTCATAGGACTCTAGGCCTCGTTTCCAGAATAGATGGGATGAAGTCAATGGAAGGAGACCCTTTGAAGGAAGAGACAATGAGGTTCTCCATCAAATAGGGAAGATCTTCGGGGATAAACAATGTGTTCAGACTTAAAAGGACTAAGGGATGCAAACTCAATATGAAGTGAATAATTTCTCCAGAGTAACTTTGCTCTCAAAGTTGAATTCTTCTCCTCTTCTCAACAACTTGGATATGGCCCATTTATATCCTTCAAATGGAACTTAAGGGTTGAGTCGGAGAATTTCCAGTATATGGAACATCAAGGATCATGGATCTCGTGACGTGACATGGAAACCCATCACCATTTTTTAATTTTGGGCACAAAACCTGATGTACACGGGCTATAATAGTGAAAACTATGTATATGCATGTTATATAGCTGTTAGGGTGCGTATATGTGGAAAAATACAATTTTTAGCTCTAGGAACTGCAAAAAGGGACTTCAAGTCTTGTTGACGGGCGAAATTGATCATTCGTCAACTGGAAGAGTGGATCCGGTCCGGGGTTGTCTAAATAACCCAAGCCGTTTGGAATGACCCACCCTGACGGGTTTAGCAGCTCCGTTAGCCGATCTAAGTCCTAAGAAAACAAAAGAAAACTACTCTAAATGAACTAATCTAAATAAATAAAACATACTAATAAACAAATCTAAACTACTAATATATACAATTTACTACCTAAACTATAATAATTCTATAAAATTCAACATTCAACTATAAACAGAATTAAATCTTAATCACAAATGTACAATATTCACAAAGTACAAATTTAAATGAAAACCTGCAAAAGTCGTTTGTGAACTGTCCTAAGACAGCAAAACTATTGTTTTTTGTTTTTTATAATTTTATGAAAAAGAAATTGAATAAAATTATCTAAGCTAAGAAACTAAAATAATAATTCTAACTACTAATCTAAACTACATATATATCTAACTAAACTACTTAAATAATACTAATAAATTAACTATTGAACAACATATAGCAAACTGACCTGAAGTAATGCTTCAGGTCTGTCCCTTATGCAATGATTGTCTTAGCTGATCGGAGGGAGGAAACCCGCACCGGATTATCCACGATCTTCTCGTAAACGGGAATCTGTTGTGCTCTTCAAATATAATTATAGGAAAAACAAGACATAAAAATTTACAACAATCTTATGATTTATAAATCTTCACAGTTAGATAAATCTGTATGCAAATATCTATACAAAATGATTCAATTAACGAAGAAGAGAAATCTGTAATTCATTAACTAAAACAAAGTAATTGTTGTACTTTTAAAAATAGGAGAGATCAGATACAGACAGCATATAAATCAAATCACATCAGCATGCAAAGAATTATGATAGCTAAAGTAGTCGATAATTAATTGCCAACTGATATACAAAAGCTTGAAACAAAAGTTTGATATATTGAAAGCGAAAGTTGTTACAAGACATCAACTTTCATCTCAGTCTGAATCATAAATACATAGTATGGTTCTCCCACAAGTGAGGATGATGATTATTACAAAAAATAACAAGTATTTAAAGACCTCCCAAAGGGTAAAACATTCCTGTGGGAATTATCAAAATAGTTTACAAAAATCTGGGAAAATATCCCAAGTTTCTGACTCAAGCTAACAACCTAAGACAAAACCAAATCCAAAGTATCTCCTAAATTGCCACAACATGTCCAATAGATCATTTCAATTCGAATGTACCTGTAAGAGGACAAAAATAGACAAGTTAAGAGAATATTTTATTGATAAAATTGACAAAAATCTAATTTCTAAGACTAGCTACAGAATATTGCGATTCTGTAGCTGGTCTAAATCAAAGACATAATCGTTTTAAAATCAATTCGAATCTTAGAGAATACATTCAAACTATTAAAAATATTTGATTGCTAAAAGCATCATTCAAATCGACACTTGTATGCAAATTGAACAAACTAAATCGTAATCAACAAATGATAATAGAGATGGATGCACTCTGTTTAATTCGTTATCACCAATTCGGGTAAACAGAATCGTATTGGATAACTCAACAACAATGAAATCGTTTCATGGACTAATTGAAATCAAAACCAGCAGTTTATGTTGCTCCAGCCATTAACAAAATCACTTCGAATCCAAACGAAATCAACAGGATCGTTTTCCACATGAATAGGACTATATTAAACAAATACAAACGATCGTGCTAATCGTAAATTAAATCAAAACTTGTATGTAAATTGATATCGTAATTGAATTAATCGGTTGATAACAGGGTATGTGGGATTCGTCAAACGTTTTTTATTGCCAATTGGAGGCAGACAAAATTGATTGACAGTCAATGAAATCATCACTTGAATCAATTTCAAAACGGAATATTAGTCGAGTTTTCTCATACGAATTCAACAGAGATAAAATATTTCGATCTGAGTTTAACAAACTCGTTTTGAAAATCAAAACCAACAGAGTAGCATCAAATCTATTTTGGATATCAATCAAACTCATACAAACAATCGTGCAAACTCAAGACACACAGCTATCAAATCAAAACGAATCGAAACAGTTTGGGTTTGACACAATCGTTATGAATCAACACAGTTCCACGATTTTGGCGAATAGATCTTTTGCACAGGACGAATGTAACCAAAATCCAAATGAGAATACTAATTCAAAACAGAGTCATTCCTGGCTAATCGAAATGGACAGTGTTGTTTTGAGTTTATTAGGAGCAAACGAAATTAATCGAAATCAAAATCAAATCAATTATCGAACATAATTGATTCAAAAACAAACCAAACCGAATAAAAAACCAATCAATTGCTTATACTAAACTGGGCACGATGAAAGCGCATAACCAAATCATAACCATATTTGACTTTAGTAAAATGAATCTACTATACAGGATCCACAACATAACCGTTTTTGATAATCAAACTATGACATAGTCATTTCGAATAATGAACAGAGCTAATTGAAAACCAAAACCCAATTCATTATATTAATCCTAGCAATTCATAAAATGAAATTGATATTGAAATTCATACCTAGACAATAAGAGACGACTTCGATTATGATAGTTTGGAATTGACGAAGGCTATAGACGTTTCGACATTCCTAAAGACGGTCGAACCAGTGGTTTTTTGTTTCTTGTCATTAGCTTTAAACGTGTCCCTTTCTCTCGATAGTACAGTAACTTGGTTTTCCAATGATTTTATCTTTGACTGTAGCAAGGGGACGTCAGTATAGTAGCGTTCTAGCCACACATTGCATTGGATGCATGACGACTGCTCAGGCTTCGAAATTGCAGGTGAGGGTTGGTTTAAATCACCGAGGGTTTCATTATGTATCATGATCCCTGGATAGTTAGGATTATTCTTTAGGCATGGGGGCAAATTAGATATAAAGTCATAGGGTTGTTCTGAGCATAGACCACGAGAATAAGGGTACTCTCCAGCTAGGAAGCGTTTGATATCAGATTCTGAGTCTTCACTCAGAACTATGGGCTTTTGATCAATGCTTGGCTTAGCTTTATTCCGGGAAAGTCTCGATATCAATCGAGCATTATTTTTTCCTTTGCTATCGACAATAGGATTACCCTTGACCTTCTTACTCACAGGCTTCTTTACAGCCTCAGCCTTGTCTATTATGATGTTGGGTAAGTCGATGTCTGGGCAGACCGAGGGTTTGGGAGAGGGTAGAAGGACATGAAATGGCACGGGTGGCCCAACCATAGTCTCACTAACCACAGACTTGTCGATTTGGACAGACTCTAAATCAACAAAACCATTTCGAGATAGAAAGGCTTGCCAATTATCACCATGAAGGTTTAAATGGTGGACCACGATGAGTCTAATCAAGCCATGGTGAAACAAGATGCTGTCAGCCTTCTCTCGTTTGAACCTCTTAGCCATTTTGTAAAGACTACGCAGGAAGTAAAATGGCATGTTCAATGGATAACCCATGAAATTCATCAACAATCGGAGGTGATAAAGAAAAACCAATCCATACCGACCTTCACAGGTCATGAATTGTTTAACGATCACTAAAAGATCGTGCCACCTGGGTTTAAGGGTGGAAATAGGCATACCTTTGTCACAGGACGTAACCTTTCGTGATACGAATAGCAATGGCCATGGCACCTCATCAACTTTGGAGTTTTTAAACCATCGTTGGCCCATGGCTGCTAGTCCTGTAGCAGAGCTAATGAATTCTTCACTGAGTTCAAGATGAATGTCACCTACTTTAGACCTACACCCATCAAAGGTAAGGGCGAATTACTGTGCAACAAAAAGATTGAAACCCTCGAACCTATGTATAAACGCGAGCCATCCACTATCCTCTAAATCCTTACGGGCATCATCGAACAGTAACAGAGCTTGACTACCGTTTGGCTCTATGCGCACCACTGGTGCCATAGACAGGAGAAAACGGTGAGCGAGGTGAACGAGCCAGGGTTTGAACACAGCATACACAGGGGCAGAATGCTCACAAGCTTACCCGAAACTAGCAAAGGTGAAACAGGGATAGGGGGGAAAAAATTAATGACATATCGTGCGAAGGTGGTGGAGCTATTTCGGCCCATGCAGAACAATCATATCCACAATACAATTGTCGACGCTTGTAACTATTCAAACCAATATGTATATCACAATACATATGTGTTAAAAACTATGCCATTTCATTCAACCAATGGGTACATGGTAAGTGAACCAAAAATTTGCGTGAGCCATAGTTTTAAAACCAAAGCAATAAATCGAAATCGCACCAAGGGTTTAATTTATATGAACTATGTGTTGTATGAAACGATTTATACCAAGGGTTTTTCCACAACACAAATTTGTTTTTATGAAATCAATGTGCCAAGTGAATCGATCAAAGAACATATACATCCAAATCACCAATGCATCATAAACTTGATCAAAAAAAAAAAAATATCACCACAGTCTTGTAAACGAAGTCTCATTAACGAATAAGAATGTCAAAAGAATAATGATCTTGGAATCTTGTCAATTTTGTAACGATAAACAAATTCGAACACACGATGAGCATACAAACAAGAGCGATCATAACAATACAGTAATGATTTTAATGTGACTTTGCAGACCAAGTTTTCATGCTTTCAGTCGTGAAAACAAGAACAAAGGTAAGTGTGTAAACACATATAAAACAATAGTGTTGTTTTATTGAAGAGATTGTGACAAAATAAAAGTTTGCACAACACTGGTGTAGGCAGCTTATAAGAACAGTATGAAAATGTGAATTGGTTGCCAACAAGTCTGCATAGGGAAATGGAAAAGGCCTTCTGAGCAAGTTGCATGGGGTGAGGAAATCCTTTCTATAACACACATGATACATGACCAAATGATAAGTGGACATGTCAGGCAGAGTCAATACCATGCGAATGTCGAGGCGACAAGAGGCACATAGCCATTAGATAATGAGATCATTCGATAAAGGGGATACTGAAGAGAGGAATTCGATAGGTTATTGGCCTTCGAGTTTCAGAAGACTAGATTTCATATAGAAAGAACAAAATGATAGGGGAACCTGATAGGAATCGTCTGATAGGCTCAATCCAAATACATGAATCTGATAAAGCGGGTAACTTATAGGGAATTGGACTTCGAATTGCAGAAGAAACTATTCACAAGTGAAAATTTATTATCCGACAGGAATAACCCAACAAGGGGAATCCAAAAAGGATTTTAGGCTTCAAAACGTTCATGAAAATATTCCTTCTATTGCCATCCTGGTGGTTAAATATTGATCTGAGATATAATAAAATAATACCATAGTCGAGATCTCTAAAAGGGTTTCGAAAGAGGGATTTTGGAAAAATAATAATCTAATAGAGGGGAACCCAATAATATTGAACCTGATAGGTGAGAATCCAATAGGATTATTAGATTGGGAAAGACTTGGATAGGATAATTCGACTACAAGGTGAGATATCAATATGCTTAAGTCCAATAGGTTTTTGGATGCAAGTGGATGAAGACTAATTGTCGAGCAAACCAAAATAATAATATAGGTCGTTGATTTAAAAAGAAAGGACCAATATGGATGAAGAGGATGGGAATTAAGGTTCCATCCAATGAAGGAGAACCCAATAGGTTTGTCATGTTTTGGATTTCGAAGACATAGTTTGTGTACATAGTTGTATTATCCAATGGGAATAACCCGACAAGGGAGCCTGATAGGTATTTGGGTTGTAAGAAAAGGTGAATCTAACTCTCGATAAGGAAGATCCAATGAGGTAAGAGTCCAACAAGATAATCTCATTGGTCAAGGTTCCTAATAAGGATGAAGGTTCTAGATGAGGGTCAAGGTTCTAGCAAAATAATAAAATACAATAACATTCAAGCCATGGAATAGAAGTGAAAATAGAAAATGATGAATATGGTGATAAGAGAAAATCTAGATGGGGTTAAAAAAGATAAGGCTCAATTTTTAATGTAGGAGTTAACAAGGATCAATATCCGAATTAGAGAGAAGCTCATCCAAGATGAACAATATCAAGGGATTTTCATAGGCATGAAAAGACTAAATTGAGCAAGTAGAGAAATATGGGGTTTCCCAAATTATCCTTCAGATTCCCATCTTTTTTCATTAGTCGGAATCCATGTTCATGAGTTCTCTCTATTTTTTGTCACCAATTGTACATGATCTTTTGCTTAGGTATGATCTTCTTGAATACTTGAAGGATCAGAAGAACCTAGTAAGAACTTGGATTGGCACCATGTTTGTGCAACCACAACAAGAATAAACTTTGTTAAATAAGGAAGGAGATACTTTCCAGTATATTATAAACATTACATTATTTTCCTTTTACTTCAACAAACTTATGATAAGCACTAAGTTTGTTTTCAAAATTAATAAATGAAGGGGAGAGGTTTCTCAAAGATAATCATCCATTATTTGGACTGCTATAGATAAATGTCATGATAATTGCATGCACCTAATATCAAACTCATAGAAAGGATTAGTGACCTTGTGATACAAGCTAAGAGTTTGAAAATGAAGAATATGATCAATATATGAGAGCAAAAAGATGAATGAATTAGGAACAAAATGCAAACAAGAGGATGTAAAACGTAAAAAATTTCTTCATTTAATTCATCCAATTAAAATCCCTAATAAAAAACTCATTCTAGGAATACAATAGAACATCAATATTTGCATCCATATAGGATCATTAAATACTTCGAAATATGCACAAGGTCCCAAATATAACTTCTCGATTTCATCATATAAATGTCAACGAAGCATCATAAGACAAGAATAATTATGAAGACATTTGAAAGCATATGATCACAAGGATTAAGAAACCTCCATAATACAATCATCAATAAATATCAAACACCAAACTACTTCAAAGTAGATGGAGAATAAACATTAGGCTCATAGTAGTAGAGGATTAGGCATTAGTGTTAAAATTTTACTAGGGGGGGGGCTTTCCTTTCGCTTGTAAAAGAAAAAGTAAGGGTGGGTTGTTGCGGCCACAAACAATGGTGACACACTAGAAGAACCAGTTATCTCTATCAATAGAAGTCTAGGGAATTTGCTTCATATTTGAATTTTAAAGATAATCCCCGAAAACTACAAACAACTTCTAAATAATCATGGGTACCACAATGATGCCAAGTTTCTAAAATATATAATCCAATATTTCAAGTACTTGTAATCTAACACACCTTTTATAAAGAGCCAATTAGTGAGGTAAATTCTTTAAATAGCTAAATACACTTTGGTTTAACCATTGGTTTACACTTTTTATAACAAGCAATAATTTAATAAGTGTGTTCCTAATCTCTATTTTCCTGGCATTGCTTCACTGTCAGTGAGCATTCATATCCCCGACGAAGTTTCCTCGGTACCATACAAGCATAGCCTCACTGCCATCGAGCATCCATAGCCCTAACGAAGTTGCCTCAGTACCATACAAGCATATCCCTACTTCTAGTGAGCTCCCATAGCCCCAACGGGTTTACTTGTACTTCCCACACTATTAATAGTTCTTTCAAATTCCTTTTTATTTCAGAATATGCTCACCCTTTTATATTTGTATATAGATATGCATATGCACATAGAATGTGAAGGAAGTAGGGTGGTACAAGAGTTGCTTTGATTTTCCAAGTAGATGTTATGTGTTGAAGTTTAATCCATATGTCTCCTCAAAAACCATCATAGTATGGGCCATATTATTAATATGTAGTGGATGGAGCTCAAAGAAAAATGTAGATAGACATGTTCTTATACTTATGGATTAGCATGGCATGCTCAGTAAGCACATGTGTCCCACCACAACTATCGCTCCATACCTACATCTAAGAACTTCATGAATGTTCATTCAAATAGAGTATCCCATGCATCTTATTACTTGTAAAAAAATTATTCAATATGTGACCAGAATTGGACCAACCCCTCACTCAAACTTAAAGAGTAATCCTCAAGGAAGATTAAAGATTCAAATCCGCTCAGGGAACATACCAACATTCAAGTCAAAATATGGAAGAACTTTCTACAAGAAGAAGAAAAGACTTATATAATAAGTCAATTCATGGAAAAGTAAAATAAACTAAAGGAAATATGAAGCTAGAATGTTAGTCTTCCAAAAATAATGGAAACTAGATGAAAAAGGTAAAAGAGAAACTAGCAGGAAGTAACAAATCTGGTGGCAGCAAAAGAGTAAGCATTTTCAGTGAAAGATCGGAAAGTAATCCAAGGGAAATTACCAATCAAGAAACTTTAGCCATTCAATATCAATCCAAATGAAAATATTCCCAGAGTTTCTGATCTGAAATGAAGAACAAACTAGATTACGATAATTCATGATGTAGTGAAAAATATTTGCAACATAATTCTCCAATCCAATCGTCACATACAATTTTCCTTTCATTTAATGCAACAAAAAAACCGTCCGAGAATATATCAGAATGGATTGATGTAGATGCTCAATCAAAAAAGATTTTCAAAAAACAATTACATGAAACATTCGACAAACCCATAATCTCTTAAGATTTCATGACATGACTCATGAGCAATTCCTTTGCCCATTTGAAAGCAATTAATTTGTCAACAAAAAATACATTTCGTATTTCTCACCAAAGTGTCATTTTATCTTTGCTATAAAAGATTATCATTAATTACATAGATCAAAATAATTCAATCCGATAAGGCAAAGAGGAAAAATGATAGTTATGGAGATAATAAAAATAGTCATTAAAATGACTTCAAACATCAACTAGATCAAAAACCAAAGTGGGGATACATGAATGAAACAAAATTTCTGATGAGATTTTGAATTGATGGAAATATTGGTTGATTTAAAAATGTTTCTAAGGAATATTGAGAAGCCAAGTTTATCTTAACACTTCCCTAAATTTCCTTCATTGAAGAGAAAAATCTTGAGTTGCTAGTCACATAAGCCATTTCCCAACTTGCATAACAAAAGAGAATGGTATGATAATCTCTTAAAAATTTTGGGAAAAAATATTTCTCTATATGAGTAACCTATTGAAATGAAATTTAACTAAAAAGAAAAGGAAAGATCAAAATTAAACTAGTCCTAAGAAAAACATGCTAAGTTATTGTAAACTTAGACTATTGGTTGTAATTAAACTCATGTAAGTGCCGATTTTTTCATTAAGTATCCATCTGTTGTCCATTCAGTCAAATATCACATCATTCTTCTTGAGAGATAATCACCATGTGCTCTCCCCACAATATTCCCTTCAACATGAGGCTTATTGTCATTTATTGTTGTGAGATTTGGATCTTCTAGTAACAATCTCTTGTTCCTGAAATCAAAATCAATCAAATTAAGCAAATAATACCATAAAAATTCAATTCCATCTATATTCGAAAGATACAAGTACACCAACAAACCTTAGTCATCAAAATATGATCCAAATATTATCAATATTGCATCCCAAGGTATGTGTTTCCTCTCATTATTAACGATAATAATGTAAAACATTAGCATGATCATCTTTAGCCTTGTGAGAGGAAAGAGGAAAACATTATGAAAAACAGAGCAATTAAGACTCTTTGGTAAGGTGTAAATGATCACAAGTCACATCCTAGATGATTGACTTCCTCATCACAAATGAAATGTATAATTATAAATAAAAATTGGATGAAGTGATTAAGATCGGATTTCTAATAGGTGATAATATTAGCATAATGGGAAAGTTCATGAAATTAATATCCTCAAGCTCCCAAGAGTGTTGCAAGTAGAGAAACCTTAAGTTTCACTTGCTCAATCCTACATATGAAATAGAATATGAAGATAATGGAGTGAAAAAGAAGAGTGTGTAGCTTGTCCCTCTTATAGATAAGTTTTTTGTTCAATAGAATAAGACATATAATACAGAAAGAAAAATCAGCAAGCTCATGACTACGAGGGATCAAATAGAAGATATTACAAGCTAATCCAAACAATGTTTATCTTTTGTGACTATGAATAAACTTATTTTGGGTTCAAGGAATGTTTAAGAGTGTGGGGCCCAATACATTGACGAGTTACATCCCGCAAGGAATTCACATCTTGAAAATTATTACCATGGCCAAGGTTTAAAATAGATGTTGAGAACTTGAAATTAAAAGCTTTAGAAGTTGCATGGAGATATTCCATTAAGGTATTTACAACTCCAAGTATTTGGATGATGCCAACATGATGATGTAAGTGAGGCATAATTAAGCCATGATAAAAATCATATCAGCCAGGAATGCAACGAAAAATGAGTAACCCAAAATCAGCGAATCATCCAAAGGATGGAAGATACTCTACATGAAAATACTAGGTATGAAATTATCATGATTGACAGTGCTAGGATTGAGTATTTGGTCAATCAATGGATTGGGAAATAAAAATATTGATTCTTATTAAATTTTCTGAAAAAATATATCAGCAGGAATATTTAATATAAGAGTGTCGTCCATGATGTCAAAACATGTTTCTAGGCAACCTGAAAGGATATATATTAATGTTGCGTATGAGATGAAACTTGGATCAAAAAAGTTGTAATATAAAGGCCAACTCATACTTGAAATATTGATTGAATGAATATTAAGATATGTGTAGCCAATATCCATAAAATTAAAGCTAAAAGTACTAAAATAAAATAACTAAAATTAAGCTAAGCTCACTATGCTAAAAATATATATAAAAAAAAATAATGTTGGTTGAAAGTAATCGAAGAAAAGAGTAAATGGGAAAGGAATCATTTGAATAACTCCAAAACCATGGTAAAATAATCATCCAAAGACATTGCAAGGAATTGGAGTGGCTTGGGTTTCATATGGGTGGAAAATTAATGCTCAAAATTTCCATTCACTATGTATGGGACACCAAGATTAGAATTTTAGAGAATCTTAATCAAGCAAAATTTTACAATTAGAATCATGTAGATATGAATACAGGACAAATTTGAGTGCCCATTTTCACTACAATAAGTATTGAATATTATCATGTATTTAAAAGATCCCAATCGTAAGGTGACAAAACGATTGAAAAAGATTTGACATGGTGAACATGCATACAATCAGTGATATGAAACTTACCCCAACACATAGGAAGTTTTGAGAATGAAAACAAATAATTTTTCCCTAATTCAAAATTAAATTTAGACCCAAAAATACATTCAAGGAAAATTACGATGCAAGCCTTCTATTTATTTCAACCTTTGTTGAGAATTACATGTATTGTTCAGCCAACAAAAAATAAAAGAAAAGGAAAACATAAAACTATTGAAAAAACTAGAAAGCGAAAGTAATACTATGCGAAGAAAAGATACTATCCTACTCCTATGCTACGCTACAATGGATGAAACATTATCTATGTAAAGTCATAATTCCAATGTAACCATCCTTGTAATCCCAAGTCTAGATACATACGTTCAAGACAAAATATTAGTAATAGAACTTAGAATAAAAGTAGACTACACATAGGAAAAATAAAAAACATCAAAAAATCTATTCACCATAATAGATATTTCATAGTCATAATTCATGGGGAATCTATTCAAGTAACATATCTCCAACCATGCTTCAATTCTATCATAAAACCTTGAATTACTATCATAGAATTGATGGAGGGAGTTCAATGTAAAGTAACATACCAAATGAGGACCATGCATGGAATATGTGTGAGGTGTTCTTGGTGAGAGAGTCTTTATGATAATAAATGTGTTTACCCTTGAATACAAACCAAAAGAATGAGGGCCTGGCATAACCGTCGATATAGAACAAAGTGCCTCATTTTCTTGGAAAGCCTCTCTAGACTCATACTTTGAGCAACCATGAACCCGAGATACATTAATGGAATCAAATGATATATATGGTCTAGCATCCACCATGGTATGAGGTAAATCTTCAAGAAAATGGTGGAATCCACTAGCATCAACAATCTAGACTAAAGGGATATTGGAACAAGAATACTCTCTACTACTAAAAAATGAAGATCAAAAGGAGAAAAACATGTTATGATATACATCTGTTACAGAATTCTCTTCATCCCATGAAAAATAGTGATAAGCCATAGAATTAATAAGTTCATGAGAAGATGTCTTATCCTCTCTATCTTTTGTATGCACATTACCACCATCGGGTACTTCAAAAGGGGTCGACCCTATTGAGTCTATATGAATAGGAAAATGGGTGGATTCCTGCAAAACCAAATCATTAAAGATATCATGATACAAATAATAATAAGTGGAAGAATTAAGAGAATTAAAATCTTCTCTTGAACAAGAGGCATTTTGAAAAAGTGACTTCTTGAATGAAAGATCCTCCTCTTTAAGAACATTAGTGACTGAGTGTGAATTGGTGGGCTCCACACTAGGAATGGTTTCACAATCAACATGTTCTCCTTCAACATGGTTTTCGTCATCCGAGCAAAGAGTGGACTATTGTGATAAGAGAGGTATGTCATGTATGTTTATTTCTTCTACTGAAGTGAAGGGATCAGTATGGTTGTTTCGCTACTGCACAATATGAGAATATGAAATATCTCCCACAACATATTCATAGTTAGAAGAGAGGATCAAGTTAGAGGAATCCTTAGAAGGTTCAATAACTAATCCATCGGCAGTAGGAAAAAATTATTTCCCTATGTCAGTTCTAATAGGAGAATTTGTAACAGCGGAACAATCCAAATCAACATAAATTAATTCCAATTTACTCGTTGGTGAGGAATGTATCATGTTAAGTGTGTCCATATTTTCTTCATTAACAAAATAATCATAGTTCACATATTTCCCCATAGCTTCCTCTTCCATTCATTGTGATGGAAAAGATGATATAGGATGATGAGAACCTGACATAACCATTGGTGTGACCAAAAGTGTCACATTATCAACATGAAAACTCTCCTCTTGGTCAACTACATAAAAATATGAACTTGAATTTACAACACAAGAGGTCTCTTTTTCGTCACCAAGAAAGAAAGGGGGAATGGAGTTGTGGGAGGATACATATATTTGTTTCGGAAAATAATTATCCATCTAATATATATCCCCAATAGAGAAAAAAGATCTGGACATATGGATTCTAACTAAGCCATTGGTATTTTCATAATTTTCATTTAAATCCAAATCAGCGTGTAAAAGAACGTTAAAACATGATTTAGATTATTCATCCACTAGATGGTCTATTTGATTAGTAAGAGAACCTAAATAGGAAATAAAATCATGTTTAGAGGGCCTATCATCCAAAGAAAATATATAGCAAACATGAGTAAATATGATAACAAAATCTTTCAAAGATTCATCTTCGTTCTTCCTAAGTTCTAAAATTTCTTCACACAATTTATCATAATCATAATTCTCAAAAGTATGAAAACATTCATGCATAATTGTTCCCATGTGTGAATAGAGGCAGTCAGTAAAGTCTCGCACCAGTTATTGACCTACAAATGAGAGAGTGAACAGCGTACAAATGGCACTTCCATTAGTTATATTGTGAGAAAAACAAAATTTCTAGAATTGTAATGCATGTTCAAATGCAAGAGTCTCACCCTCACCATCAAATTTAAGTTGCAACAAGAAATTTAAAATCTTTCTAGGATGTTTGTGAGGTACAGTACCAGAAAACATCTCCATAAAGGGATATGGGATGGATCCATTATTAAATTAAAACAATTAATAAAAATGACTCCACGGGCTCAGCTTATCATCTGTCTCTCCTAGCACCATTTTTGTTGAAGGGTCCAAATGGCATGTCAAGAAGGTAAGGGAGAATGCTCGATCGTAGGTTCAAATTAGACCTACTCTCATTTGGTGTAGCATTTTTGACCAGTATGTGGGCCTCGTGTTTCTCAGAA
Source organism: Picea engelmannii (assembly GCA_009831015.1). Taxonomy (NCBI): domain Eukaryota; kingdom Viridiplantae; phylum Streptophyta; class Pinopsida; order Pinales; family Pinaceae; genus Picea; species Picea engelmannii. The sequence goes on from ML786940.1 coordinate 732,616, forward strand.
TTAAAAGAATAAAAAGG
>ML786940.1:732728-763500 GCA_009831015.1 Picea engelmannii
AAACTAATAGATGAGCACAACTTAAAATGATACTTTGACAACAGAAATAGTTCATGGAAGACAAGAGTATGTTATAACAATAATATTACAGATATCATCTCAAATAGTTGAAGAGGAGACCTGTAACATAATCATTGTACTCATTAGAAATTACAACAACGTGATAATCCTACATACTGAGCTTAGAAATGGTCCATATGATTAGCACTCAAAAAACTCAAATGAAAAATACGTGCACTAAATAGTCCCACAAGAATTTTCAAATAGTTACGACTTCAAAAATGTCTTCTTCTCTTTATTGAATTAGAGATAAGTGTACCATCTAAAGCTACAATGAAAAAAAGTCTTTCCATACACCCTTCGAGTTCTCTTTTATAAGACAAGAGAGAAACACATTAGCTCTAGTAACTGTTCATTTTTCTCCTTTTGTTTCTCATCTTACATTTCGATTTATTTATTTTTTTCATTTTTTAAAATGAACATATGAGAATTACAAAGAGAAGCCAAAAAGACTCATGAGTGATTATTTTCACTATAAGGTAGTTAAAAATGAAATTCATTTTTAAAAAAATTATCAACTTGGCCCGTAGGGGTTTTCTTATGTTCCTAGAGTCATTTTGGGAATTTATAGAGTTATCTTGTTGATTAATATAATCCTTCTTTCTTATCCTTTGTCTTAGCTTTCAATTCTTCCCTTTCTAGTTAGATTTTGAGTCTTGTAGCTTGATATATAACTTCTTCAACATGCATAACCCATTTTCTGAGTAGATTTTGGCCTGGTCTGTCTTATGTATTGTCAAAGTATTTTCTCTCCCAATCTGCTAATATTTACCATTCCATATTATTTTTCTTTGTTCCATCTTTCGAGTGAGCTATCTCAAGCTTGATTTGACCACCTGGATCATGATTTATGGTTGTTCTAATTTGATTCTAAACAATTGTTGATCTTATCAAGGGTTTGATCTAGACCACTGATCTCATACTCTAAATAAGTATCCCACATGCATTTGGGAGTTTGATTATGGAGGATTTATATTGTTAAATATTTCCCACATAACATGTATTCAAATATATGAAAGGTATAAAGTATCGGTCCCACATTAAAGTTTTGTATGTACCTACAATAGAAATAACCCAGGATTAAAATAATAAAACCGTAGTGAAAATGAAATAATAATTAATTTAAAATCCTAGTATCAGATAGTTTTTTGGGGCAAAGTGTATTCATAAATATTCAATCCCAATGAGATGAGTCAAACATGAATTCCACGTCAGATAATACCTTTCACCATGACACGTCAGATCCACGTAGGGAGACACGGTAGAAGATAGGAATTTTGGATGACATGTAACATGCCACATGATAGATGACCAAATGATAGGTAGACACGTTAGATAGAGTCAAGACCATGCAAATGTGGAGGCAATTAGTGGCACGTAACCATTAAATAATGAGATCATCTGATAAAGGGGATTATGAAGACATGAATTCAATAAGCTATTGGCCTTCGAGTTTCAGAACCCTAGATTTCGAATAGAAAGAACTCAATGATGGGGGAACTTGATAGGAATCATATGATAGGCTAAATATAAATACATGAATCCTATAAAGCGGGAAACCGATAGGGCATTGGGCTTCGGATTTCGGAAGAAATAGTTCACAAGCGTAAATGGATTATTCGACAGGAATAACCCGATGAGGGGAGTCCAAAAAGGATTTTGAGCTTCGGAAAATTCATGAAAATATGTTGTTTGTTGTCATCCCGATGGTAAAATCTCGATATGAGATATAAGAAAATAATACCATAGTCCATATCTTTGAAAGGGTTTTGAAAGAGGGGTTTCATAAAAATGATAATCTGATAGAGGGGAACTCGATAGACTTGAACCTTATAGGAAAGAATCTGATAGGATTATTGGATTGGTAAAGACTTGGACAGGATAGTTCAACTACAAGCCAAGAGAATGATATGCTTAAGACCGATAGGGTTTCAGATGAAAGTGGATGAATATTGAACATCAATCAAACCAAAATAATAATCTAGTTAATTTATTTAAAAGGAATGGACCAATATAGATGAAGAGGATGGGAATTCAGGTTCCATTCGATGAAGGAGAACCCAATAGTTTTTTCGGGTTTCAGCATCAAAAGACATAGTTTCTGTACATAGTTGGATTATCTCATCGGAATAACCTGACAAGGGAGCCCGATAGGCCTTCGGGCTATAATAAAAGGTGAATGTAACTCCTGATAAGGAATATCTCGATGAGGTAAGAGTTTGAGAAGCTAAGCTCGATGGTCAAGGTTCCTAATAAGGATGAAGGTTCCAGATGAGGGTCAACATTCTAGAAAAGATAATAAAAACAACATTAAATCCATGGAAAATAATTGAAAATAGAAAATAATGTATATGGTGATAAGACCAAATATGGTCAGGGTTTCGAAAGATAAGGATCAATTTTGAATGTAGGAATTAACAAGGATCAATATCTGAATTAGAGAGAAGCTCGACCAAGAGGAACAATATAAATGGATTTCCATAGGCATGACAAGACTGAATTGACCAAGTAAAGAAATATGGGCTTTCCCAAAGTATCCCTCATTTTCTCATCTTTTTTCATTAGTTGAAATCTATGTTCTTGATTTCTCTCTATGTTTTATGACCAATTTTACATGATCTTCTGCTTAGGCATCATATTCTTGAAGACTTCAAGGATCACAATGACCTAGTAATAACTTGACTTGCAACCCTATTCCTTCAACCACAACAGGAATAAACTTTGTTAAACAACGAAGGAGATACTTTCCAGTATGTTATAAGCATTACATTCATTGCCTTTCCCTTCAAAAAAATTATGAATAAGCACTAAGTTTGTTTGCAAAATCAAAAAATGAAGAGGAGAGGTTTATCAAAGACAAGCATCCATGATTTGGACTTTTGTAGATAAATGTCATGATAGTTGCAAGAACCTAATCTCAAACTCATAGAAAGGATTAGTGACCTTGTGATTCAAGCTAAGATTTTGAAATCAAATAATATGATCAATATATGAGAGCATAAATATGAAGGCATTGGGAACAACATGCAAGACAAAGGATGCAAAATGTAAACGTGTTATTCATTTAAGTCATCCAATTAAAATCCCCAAGAGAGAATTCATTATAGACATACAATAGAATGTCAATCTCTGCATCCATATAGGATCATTAAATAATTCAAAATATGCACAAGGTCCCAAATATAACTTGTCGATTTCATCATACAAATTTCAATGAATCGCCATAAGACAAGAAGCATTATGAAGACATTTGAAAGAATAAGATCAAAAGGATTAAGAAACCTCCATAAATACAATCATCAATGAAGATCAAATCCCCAACTCCCTCAAAGTAGATGAAGAATAAACATTAGGATCATAGTAGTAGAGGATTAGGAATTAGTGTTAAAATTTTATTTGGGGGTGGGGGGGGGGATTTCCTTTCGCTTGTAAAATAAAAATTAAAGGGGGGATTTTGTGGCCACAACTTGATCAAACCCCTTTAGCTACCAAAATTGCAGGCTAGTTATCAAAATGATCAATTTTAGAATTATCAACCATACGCACCTTGTTTTGCACTTTTTTCATATTTTCCTTGCGAACCACAAAAATGACTGTATTCTGCACAAAACCCATATTTTATATTTTCTATATTATTCTTCTTTAGTTCATAAATGAGGTGGAAAGTTTGACTACCAGTACTGCCAACAGCTGCGGAAAATAAGTAAGTTAAGAAACCACAATATATACCATAGGTAATATCAAAGCATGGGAAATAAACCATTTTAGTCTAAATATGCCACGTGAAGCTCATATAGGGTAGAAATGGACAAATGAGGAAATATTGGTGATGAAGGGAATAATACTTAAAGTGTAAGGTAAATGAAAAATGACTTAATGTCATCATTAAATGTGTTATTTCTTAGGTCCAACATCTCCCCCACACTCAAATCATTGCATGTCATATTGCATTCAAAGATACATAGGAGGTAGTGTCTGGGTATTACATATGTGGTCTTCAATCTCTCTGCATGATACAATTACTTTTTTCTTTGGCAATGCAAGGATGAACAAGATATAAGAACCTGCATTCTAATTAAATTAGATTGAGGTAATGAGGTTTTCATGTTCTTAGTGATATATTTCAGATATGAGACATGGAGATTGGAGTGATGTTTTACTACAAAATATGACATATGTGATACAAGACCTGAGTGGAAAAGGATTTGTTTTACACTTGGATTTTTCAAAGTCATCAATGTCATAGGGAGATAGATGATGATGGGTAGATAATGAAATATAAAATGTAAAGTGTAAGAAAATGAAGTAATAAAAATATAAAAATCTTCAAGAATTTGATGTGCATGAATTTCCAAGTTATATGACTACCTAAATATAGAAATTGCTTACCCAACTTTACCTTCTCCTGGTGGATGATGGTCTAAGAGACAAATGTTGAACTTTGGCTCACATGATGTGTATTGATATGAATCTGGTGTGTTGATATGAGAGGAAAATACTTTGGTTGTAACATGGATGTATGATGTGGAAAGGAAGGTATTTCACATTTTGGACTACTTGTAGGTTTTTCTTTCTACCATGATAATTTGTTGTTCGACAAGTTTTTTCATGACGTTGATCTGAACTTGAAGGTATGAAGAGTATTTTTGTTGAAGAAGATAATTGATGTTGATGTTGAAGATGAATTTGAATCCATTGATGGTTATTAAACTACTACTACATAAATGATGAAAATTTTATATTTATTCATGCTTGAAAACTTGAAAATTTGAAAAATGTTGGAAATTGTGGTTGATAAGTGGATGAGCATTTCGTGCTAATTTGAAATCGTATCTAAATTGAGATCTATTCTTGTTCATCCTTTATCATGCATTTTCTACAAATTATGTATTTTTACAATCAATTTGTTGCATGGAGAACAAAACCCATGTCACAAAATTTCACAGTTCAACTTCAGTTATTTACAAATGATGTGCAAAAAGATCCCTTGAAGCAAGATACTACATGAAATATGAAAATTCTATAAAAATTGCTTCAAAAACATACATGTAGATCCCTCATTATGCACTTTCTGAAAACTCCTTCAACATCTTACTCAATTTTCCAGCTTCTACAAAAAACCCATGTCTTAGAATTTTTTAATTCAACCTCATTTGCTTGCAAATGTTGTGAAAAGATCATCCCCAGGAATAGTATGCTACAGGAAATATGGATGTAACATTACTTTCGGTATCTACAAAAGCACCGTAATTTAAAAAAAAAATGATTTACAAATAAAAGAATATGGTGAATCAAAGAATATGCTTTTGTTCTGTTGCAAGGGAGAATAATGAAGTTGCTCCTCTCTGGTGTAATTCTTTATGCACTGATAATAACTCTTGAGATCTGATAATTCTGCATGATAAATAATTATGAGAGACATATGCTAATCATCACACCTTAAATTTGTTCTTTCCTAGGAGAGTGTCAATCTAAGTATTATTGCTATAAATATTGGATGCAGGCTTGACATCTCTATCTCCCCCACATTCAAGGTCTTCCATGTACTCATGCACATGAATTAGTGGACTGAGTATCCTTAATGAAGGCTTATGGAGTCTTGTGGCAGCATATGATGTCCAACACCCAATTTTTTAAACATTCACACTCTTTTTAATTCTATACACAATGATTTGTCATGGAGCTTGTCACAAAAAGCTTATCTCGAGTTCAAGACATGATAACAAGTTTTATTTTCTATTCATATTATTCCTAGAACAAATAGCTTCCAATGCAATCATTAATTAATAATTATAACACTAACAACACTAGAATAAATGGTATGACTCAGAATCAATGAAAACAACAAAAAAATTCAATATTGATATCTCAATTTTGAAATTCCTTATGGGACATAAGGTGCATCTATATTATCCCACTTGAATAATTGCTCATATTATGAAGCAACATTATCCCATGTGTAGTCTTGTAGCATTCCTAATTTCACAATCCCTTCCCGTGAATATTTGTATCGTCGATATGTTTCCATAGCTATCCTCAATGTCCCCAACATAGCTTCCTTAAATACTGGAGAAAATCTCCATCGGGTACCAACACCTTCTCCTTCATTAGAAAAAGGGTCAAAGTCCTCCACAATATCTCGCATACCCCCTACAATTAAAATAGATTGTACAACAACTTCCACAAGCCTCATCCAAATCCATTCCTCCCAAAACAAAAATTCCAACGGAAGAGACTTTATCTAAAGTTAGGAATTTTTCCCTATCAAACCCAACAATATGTTGGGCAGTAGATAAATGAGAAAATACATTTCTTTTCCACCCATAAAGAAACCATATTATTGAGATAAAAACAACACCTCTCCATATTTGTGACATGTATTGAGAAACAAATGTGTTGGGTGCAACAATCAAACCCAATTGTGAAAATTCCATGAAAGTGATTAAATATTGTATAAGGTCCTCCAAAGCACCCCAAATACTCTTCTCATAGATAACGTGATAATGTGTAATGTTCCCCAAAGATAAAGATAATGCTATATAAACTTGTTCAACATACTGATGAATCCTTCTAATAATTCTTGGCATGACCATCCAAGCTAATATTGATGCTAGCATTGTCCAACCAGCTAAAATAATGGTATCTTTTACATAAGGATATGATTCCATCCATTGCTGCAAAAATAGACTAGGCTCCTCTTATGTCTATTTCCCCTTTGTTCATGCATGCATAATTGCATATTCAATATATTTTATAGCACTATTTTCCATATCAATCCATCCCCCTCCCCCCAGCTTCATCATTGGCTCCAGCAGTTGATCCTTTATCAAATGTAATTGAACCTTCTGCTGCTAACTTCTCATTTAATTTGTCAGTAGTTCGGGAAGAGTATGTTCGACAAATTTGGAGCAGTTTACCAAATGTACATGAATATAAGAAAAAAATTCCATCATATGGAATATTTCCTTCAAAATGATGGTTCTGCAGACCAATCTTATTAGTGTTCTAGGCCAGAGACCCTCGTAAAAGATATTTTGAACTCGAAACTAAAATAGTATGTCAACCATTCTTGATTTTCTCTATCTATTGTAATAATTGCACCTTTAAAATAATTAATAGTTTCGCCTCTGTCAATAGAATGTGTTCTTTCCCATGTGGGAAATACACATTCCAGTGAACCATACAAATCAATCAATGCAATCGAGATCTCATAGATCCATTTCTCACGGATCTCTATAACAAATAAAATAGATCATGGATTTCAAAACCCATCTGCAACTATATTTATGGTGAATATCAGTTTAAATAATCTAATGTATCTCCCAGATCCTTCACAATTTTAGGAAACCGTTTACGAAAAACACAAATGGGCTCGTCTTTCACAAAACCCATGTGGCGGATTTTCAACATTGTCCTTCATTTGCTTGAAATTTACCCCGCAAAAATGCCTCTATGTTTTGGCATGGGTTTCATAAACTGTTTTCAAAGAGAATACTCTGAAGTTTATGCAAGACATGACAACATCTTCAATAAATCTAGAAACTCCATGCAAGACGAGCATTACCCCTTTTTTTATGCTAAAAAATATGATTCCTTAAGAAGATCCAACCTAAGATTTGGGCCATTTGGAGGTTACTTTATATGGACATTACCAATGCACACTGCAAGAGTATCAACACCTGTTTGCCTTAATAACTCCTCATCCTTATTCAAATCTATAAGATTTGTCTCATACTCTTCAACTTTTATATTATCTTATGCACATGATAATCACCCTATCTTAGCTTCCACAATCATACTCTTTACATGGGCCATGGTTCTTATATATTTTGTGTATGAAACATTCTCACTAAAAGGAAGATGTGAACCATCGACCATTACTGAGTCAACACCCATTTCCATAGTTTCTATAAATTCTTTATTGTCAGTTTCATGATCAATTTGGATTGTGATTGCAACAGTAGCATGCTCTGCAGCAAAGACACAACATGCAACTAAAGATAATCCTCCATGATTTAGTGCACTTGGATGGATCTGCAAAATGGTTGGCCTTTTTTTGTCTTTGGAAGCTACTACAAGAGCCGAGACTACCTCAAGATTGTACACATTAAATTCTCACATAGAATAACCACCTTTTTTAACTTCCAGGAGGAGATATCTTTTTGAATTTCTAATTGGAGGAGACCAATTCTTCCCAACCTGATCCAAATATATGCTCCTCATGGTACCATGTAGGAGGAAATGTAGACCATAGGCCAACAAATTTTATGCTTACAACTACAACAACATTTTGTAATTCTTTGATTGATTCTTCTTCAGATGCACATGTTGAGATGGGGTTAAATGGTATTTGTCTTATTGTTGGGACAAAGATACTATATTATACTTGGAAGAATGAAGAAGTTGAATGAAGGAGATCTAGGCTGCAGGACAGAAGGTCTAGAGTTGGTTATAGCCACAAGATGGAGGGCAAAAATGTCTGAAGTCTGGAATTATTTATTTTCTGCCAAATGGACTACTAGAACTTCTAGAACTATTATATTTGTAGTAGGAATCTATATTTGTCACTGGAATTCTGCATGATCTCTCTTAACACAAGGAGTCCAAGAAATAATAGCTACTGCTAAATTAAGTTTCTTGGATGATGAAAGATTAATTTCTTTACATTGGAAGAATTGGGGTAAGACTGAATTCTAGTCCTTTATTGGATCATGCTGCCAAAAAAATTTAGAACAAGGAAATAAACTATTGCTACACCAATACTACATGAAAAACTTATTGAGAGATTTTCCATCTAGTAGCAAGCTCATGTCTAACTGCTCCAAGACCCTAATTTTCACAGATAAACTTATTTCTCTTTACTTCTTCATTTATTTATTCATTAGAATCTCTTACTCTACTTGGAAAAGGAAAGATGATTCTCAATTGCAGGAGTACTTCCAATGGAGCCATGTGCGTAGCAGGATTACAAATGAACTCAAGCTCAAATTCGAAAGACAAGCTTTGATATATACCAAAATATGAGGAACTAGCCAATCTTTTTTATTTGGTGCCAAGAGATGTTGGAGGATGAAGTGGTTCCCTGGGATGATGATTGTCTGGAGCCATTCTTCAATGTAGCCACTACTCATTTTATTCTCTTCCTCTTCAATATCGTTGTCTTACATGTCGTCCTTTATCATACCCTGTAGATATTCAAACATTTGTCTCTTGCACAAAGGATCTGGGTACAAACTTGTAGGAAAATCTTCAATCTCAGGTTCCAATACCTGCTCTCCATAAAATAGTGTCCATGGATCTTTGATCTCTTCTTCATATTTATAAGGAGAATCAAGGAAATATTCTAGATATTCTTGTTGCTCGTGGAATTTTTTCTCCTCTATTCCTTTCTGAGATGCAGATATGTTCCTAATGAATGTCATGATTTGCTCCTCCTAAGATGCATAGATGTTTCATGTTGTTGCTAGGATTTAAGATATTTCCTCAAGTAACATATTTCTTTACTCAACAACTCTTGAGCATATTTAAAGGCTCTTTACTGCCTGATAATCCAAGTCTTTCACATGGATTAGTGCAAAGGTTTTTTTTTTAATTGAAAAAAAAACTACAACTTTTATAAAACAAATTTCAAGGAAAAGAACATACTACGACGCCTCATGCTACTAAGACCCTATTGTTACCAAGTCATCTATTGACATGAGTAGCTTTCCCATTTAAATGCATCAAACTTAAATGAAAGGACTGGAAACCAAATTATCAATTTGTATTCCCTTTAGCATCTCCCAGGAAATGATGCCAAAAGTGTCTCACAATTCAATAGCTTCAATTGATTTACATTAAATTATCAACCAGGGAGCTCGTAAGCTTGTCTGGAAAAATATATGCAAGAGTAGGAAACTAACTCTAAGAAAAGAAAGATGAATAAAAAATGTCAAGAACATGAATTAAAATCACATTATCTTATGTTGTAAGTCGATTCCTATGGCTTGTCAACTATCTCTTCGATTCTCGGGGTTAAAAAACATTCATATATTTGATGCATACCACACTCGGTTGATCACACTTGTAGAAATGAAACTGCAAAAATGAAATTGTAGAAATAAAAGGCTACAAAATTCAACTATGGTCAATGGAATCATATTTCAACTATTAAACACATTCCTTTGGTTGAAAAGCAATAGAATCAATTGGTTTTGTGATCACTAAAAAAAATCAGCCTTCAATGCCTAACTTTGTAGGAAAACCACACTTGAAGGAATTGAAATTGCAGAGTTGAAATGCTACAGAAAATTAAATGAGCAACTGTTGAAATAACATCACACAGTAGAAAGGAAGCTATTTGGGAATTGTATACTATAGAGGGGGACCTACCTCTCTTGGCATATACTTCCAAGAAGGAATACAGTAGATAACTCTTGATCTGCAACAAAAAGCTCTTTATTCCAACATTAAAAAGATTACAATGATCCTTCTCTTAAATATGGAACTCTATTATCTAACCTCTCCTTCAACTCTCTACTATCTAACTCTCGAACTGAATGATATCCTCTTATATTTATACATATATCTTCTCTTTCAAAAAAGGAAAAGGAGTTACAACAAGATGAGATCAAATCCTAGATCTTAAACATGTGGATCTATCCATCACCAAATCTTGGATTTGATCTAAGAGAGTTTGATGAGGATAATAAAATCATACACCATGAGATCCATGTGCCCAAATTCATGGATATGGTCCGCAAATTGGCCAAACCCCTTTAGCTACCGAAATTACAGGCTAGTTACCAGAATGAGCAATTTTGGAAATCTCAACCATACACCGCTTGTTTTACACTTTTTTCATATTTTCTTTCAAGTCACCTAAATGACCCTATTCTGCACAAAACCCATATTTTATATTTTCAATATTCCACTTCTTTTGTTCAAAAATTACGGGGAAAGTTTGAATACCAAAATTGCCAACAGTTGCGGAAAATAAGTAAGTTAGGAAACCGCAATATCTACCCTAGGTAATCATAAAAGCATGTTAAATAAACCATTTTAGTGTACATATGCCACATGAAACTCATATAGGGTAGAAATGGAAAAATGTGGAAATATGAGTGATGAAGGGAATAAGGATGAAAGGGTAAAGTAAATGAAAAATAACTTAATGGAATCGTAAAATGTGTTATTTTTTAGGTCCAACACCAGTACCAAAGCTAGAGCCAGTAGCCAGAGCCACAAGCCACATCCATAGCCACAAACAGATTTATATTTGTAGCCACGAGCCATCATCAGAGCCATGTTCTAAAGAAGCAACCAACACTGATCCAAATTGTTTAACTAGAGATTTTAGGGACCAAAAATCCTCTCAATCGAGAGGTGTGATCCAAAATGTATCCATACTAAAGAGTGGATAAGACTCAGTACCTGAAAAAAATTTGACAATCAATCAAACAATATGAAATCCACATAAAACAATGCAAGTTAATGTGGAATAAACCAAATAAGGATGTAAGAAAGATTTTAAAGAAATATAATTAATAAATGAAAAGAAAATAGATAGGAGGGAAGGCCAAGGAATGGGAAGTGAAGAGCCATGGTTTTTGGCCTTCCCTTACCCCCTATCTCTCTCTATCTCTTCACTCTCACTCATTTCCAAAAGGATTTTGGACAAGGAGGAGAGGATCATTATAAAAACTTGGAGACTTGCAGAAATGGGAATATTGAGCACCATTCGACATGTTTTCCCAGTTTGGGATCGAGGGTAAGAAAAAATCATGTTTCATTGAGTTATTTTATTATTGTGTGTTATGGGTAAATTCTCCATTATGTTTAATTCAATCTTGCTAGTTTGTTTTCTTAATGGGTACTTTGTATCTTGATTATAATTGTTGAGAGGATGAGGAGTTGTTTTCTACATGTTTATTTTACTATGTATAAGGTAATCTAGATCACATTGGTGAGGGTGTCTACCAAATACAATAGTTGTATTTTCTACATCGTTGAATGAACTAGACGAAGACAAATGCACAACCCTCATTATGAAGTTGTTAGAAAACTTACTAAATCATTTTTTTCTCTCTCTTGAGAGTCATTCTCTCTCTCTGGGGAGAATTATATTGTCTGGTTGTTTTATTGAAGTTCCCACACACAATTTTCTCTTCTTGAACGAATTTAATATTTGTTGGGATGTTCTCCATGCCTCGAGCCACAGTTTTGCTTGTTGGGGTGAATTTGACCTTTATTGGGTGTCATTTGAGTGTCGGGGTGAATTCTTGAGTGTTGGGGCGAATTCCATTGTTTTTGGTCATCTAATTCATTTGTTGGGTCGAAATTATCTCCCCTGAGGACTTAATTTGTTACCCGGATGTTCAAATGGTTTGTTAGGTCAAACTTAGCTCCCCTAGGTGCTTAATTTGTTACTCGGGCATTTAAATTGTTGGTTGGTTGAGTCCACTCGATTTACTACAGATTGGAAAATGTTTTGCAGTGAGAATGTAATCACAACAAGAGAGGGAATCAAATTACTCCCATGGGTTCAGAAAGAATGAGAACTAGAATATCAAAAGAGAAATGGCTTTGAGAAATTCTCCCAAGGTGCTCATGAAGAGAAAAATACCTTCTATGTTGTTTTTGTGTCTAAGAACACCCTCTTCAAAAATATAGCAAGAAGATAGCATAACCTATCATTTTGCTAAATTTCCACTTATGTGTGTGAACCCTAGTGTATGGAGATTCCCCGCACTCTTTCCATTAGTTGCTACAGATCTAAGTGCTATCCTCTAGAGACCCGAGAGAACACACCATGTTTCATTGGCTAGTCACCATGCGAAAACCCTAACCCTAATTTCTGAGCATCCAAACACATGGTTTACTGTCTAAACACTCATACTCATGAACCCTAACTCCAGGGCATCCAAAGAACGTTTTTCTTACTATTCAAGCATTCCACTTTTCCTCCCTTGGTCAGTGACGTACCCATACTCCAATCTCATTTGATCATGGTCTAGATGTTGTCTTGAACGCCCTCCACTTGCCAATACATATATTTTATTGTCACGGACCTCATTGTCTAATTGGACATTGAATCCTATGTGAACTAGACTAGTAACACCTCTGCACAATAGGTTTGGTTGTTGAGCATAATTGTTGTGATTTGAATGAGGGTGTATTTAAGAGAAAGTTATAGTGTATACTGAGTGGACAATTAATGAATGGTGTATTGAATAATTGGGCGATTGTTTTAGTAAGGATAGTTCTTCCACCTAGATCATTGCTATTGGATGTTTGCAGGAAAAAATATTGAGCCTCTAGAAGACAAAGAAACATATGCAAAGCCTCAGAGATATAACTGAGGTACACAAAAGAAATAATTCCACACAGGTATCCGTATTGGTGAAGAAAGTGGGCTATGAGTCCCTCGATTACAGATCGCATAATTTTGTATGGGTGAAATATGTTAAAATTATTTTGAATCTATACAATTAAATCATCCATTAAAAGTGCAAGTGAAGTCCAAACTCCCTGCTCTATTTTGATTATTTCTATTGGTTGAGCATTGTATTGCAAAGATAAGAGGAATTCCACAAATTTTTAGAATCCAAGTGTAATGATTACATGCATAGAAATATATTTTCAATACCAACAGTGATCAACAAAATTTATTCTATGCCATAATTCACCATTAATTATAATATCTAAAACTGAGAAAATGCCTTCTAGGAGAACTTTGGTGAAGGTTCTCGTTAATATTCCCAAAGAAAAATAAAAATAAATAGGTGAAGGCTCATTGAAAAATTTGGTCAAGCTTGATGATGCAAGGGATGATTACATTTTAGTTATCTAGATTCTGACACTACAAGGAGAACACCTTCTTGCAGATGCTTTTACAGAACCTCCCCGAAAAAATTATCCCTTAGCTATTTATAAAGGAGGTGGGTGACCAGAGGTTTCTACGGAGCTTTTTTTTAGTGCACCTTTCAATACTATACACATCGATGTGCATCTAAAAATATTTCACTGGTGCTAAAATGTTCAAACGCACCGTCATTGTTCGTAGTGTAGGTTGTTAGCGGATGTGAGCAGTCAGAATTGTATGGTGAACAAATTTTGTCGACGCATCTATACGGTACATCCACCCCCTTACCCAACTAAAACATAATTCATCGATTCATAGATGTTCAAACACACCATCATTAGTTATAAAAAATAACAAGCACCAATCAAATCACATGGGTACCATTGAATCTTACGTACGAGTGTAAATAAAAAGAAATTACCAAACTGATTTTCATTGTGACATCTCATCCAATGCTTCCAATCTCTCAAGAAAAAACTAGTGCTTACTCTATTTTCAAAGATGCCATGTTTCTGATGCTTCTTAGTGATTTAGATAGCTCCATTAGTTGATATTCCACATATTTCATTTTTTTCAAAATTACCATGAATTTTCATTTCCTCTCAACGATGGAACCATGTCTTCTCAATACATAAGAGCCTAAGAAATTTGTTTATTACCTTCTGATTTCCATTTTCATAAGTTTAAAATTTGAATTTAGCTTGAAATTTGGGACTTTTTTCAATTTATTTTTCATCTACATGTGGTGTGTCATTTCGATTTGGCTCACTCCAGTGTGTCATTTTGATTTGGCTCACCCCGGTGTGGTGTGTTGTTTTGATTAGGCTCACCCCGGTGTGGTGCGTCTAGTACTAACTTCATAGTAAGCAATGTCACTATCGCGTCCATGTTTTACCTTAAGTGGTACTTCCTCTTAAATTACCTGAATCAGATGCATTATAGAGGACAACTCCTAGTAAATAACATTTTGGTTCTTTTCAAACTCCAAAGACTGGTGTGTTCCATTTAACCAAGCACATGGTTAAAAAAAAACACATGAAATATAACTAAGCGGTGCAACCAATTTAAACAAATGCACCGACGCAATTAACATATATGCACTAGAACATATATTGACTGATTTGGAATTGCAAGGAGTTTCCTTTGACACCACTTGTATGGTGCTCTACTAGTCACAACACCCCATTAAAAAAAATGACAATGCTTTAATAACATGGTCACACCAGTGCCTTCCTAGTAACAAATCACACCACTTAATTTGAAATGAATCAATATAACAAAGTAGTTCCCATACTGAGAGAAACCATACTAATATGTTATACTATACGACACACTGCTAAACTATAGAGCATCACTACTGTTAGTTAGCAAAATCGCACCAATGTGAACACATTTCATAAAAAATGGTTTGCTATGCATTTATTCTAACCAAAGGCATTGTTGTGCTATGTCATTTCGGTGGACGCTCGGTAACTGGTGCTCTCGACAATAGAACACATTGTTAAACAAAATGTCTATTCTCCAATAGCATAGTAGCACCAGTTCATTTATATTAACACATCACACTGCGTAAGTTGATATAAAACGATTTCACCTGTCGATGTGCCTAGATCCAAACAACGCACCAGTAATGTAAAGAGCACGACACCGGGATGAATTTTCACAAATTATCATCACAGTGTGTCTTATGGTAAGCACCACTAAGATGCTAGGAAGTACGCCAAATGAGATAAATTCACTGCCAAGTTTTTGAAACAAAACATTTCCTCCACGGTGCGTCAAATAACTAAAACGCATCGGTGATTTATACTACAACACTGCGAGAAAAATACATAATAATTTACCATATCGTTTCGTTTTATGGGATTTCCCTTCACCAGTGCATTATAACACAAATACATCGTTATCGGTGCATAAAAAGTTGAAATGGAGCATCAGTGTGTTACAATAAATGAAATGCATCAGTGTAGTTAAATGAGTTGCACTAGGAAAAATAGTTTAAAAACCATTATTCTGGTGCGTCTTTTAAAACTCCCTCGTAAACGATGTGTCAAAAAAAGATAATTCATCAATTAAAAGTGTATGGTTCTTGAAACAACAAAGAGATTCAGTGCATTTAATATAACCAAGTGCATTGTGTGGTTTAACATTAACAAAGTCTACTATAGTGGTGCATTTTGTAGAACCAATTGCCATGTGTTACACACTTCATATGTGAAATGGCATCGCAGGTGGTTTTGTTTGATAACCCTTAATTGATGCACTATATATCACAATGCACTACTATAGATATCAGTTCTCTACTAACAGTGATGCATCGATGCATTATATTTAACACACCTTTGTCCAATGCCTTATGTCTGATAGGGAGCATTGGAAGCAGTGTGTACATTTTTGTTAATTACACCGGTTACATTTTCACTTTTCTTTTGCAAACATAAACTAATTTTAGGTTTTGATAAATGAAAATTAGTTATATATGTTTATGTTTTATATTTTAAATTCCTTTTATCTATATATGTGTTCGTAAAAAGTATTTTATGTGAATTAGATATGTCGATGACATTGACCACAGTAGCAACAATGGCAGTAGTAGCAGCTAGAAGAAAAACAATTTAATTCACAAACTACATATGCAAACCTCCACAATTAAATTTTTTGTAGGTTTTTCTTTGCAAAGGAAAAAACATAGGTCACTCTTCGGTGCCTCTCATAATTTAGAGCATGGATTGAATCCTTTGCCACTTCCTTAGTGCTCTGCCTTGCATCCCCTCCTTTGCGAGCCTCTCTACTTTCTCCAATATACCATCCTCGTCATTCATGTAGCCAAAATATGAACTGGCATCAATTTTCTTGTAGATCGCTTACCTACACCTCTTTTTTTCCTCCTCGAGGGGGATTATCGAATAGGTCTTTGAGGATGGGGAAATATTTTGTAACCCCGAAGTATCTATAACAACATCCCTTTCTTCTTGTATCGAGCACATCAACTTCATTCCCTTCCAAGTTCATCATATTGGCCCCTACTTTGGCACAATTAGGACTACCAAGATCTAAGATCAGAGCTTCCCAGTGCCCCTTTTCCCTGTTCAACAAGAAAGGACCCTGGTGGATGTCTTACCTATAAAACTATGTCATTAACACATATGGTGTTGAAGTCTGATGGGGTGTTTCAATGTTTTGGACAAAATTCACCTTACCGTCGGACGTTACCCATTAATTCTCAAAATATTGTTATATTTTTTTCTTGGTCCCCCAATGTTCGTCAGACCCACGACATAGTTTACTATTCATCATATTTCTGACTCGCATTCGACGTTTTTCAAGACCAATGAAATCACCGTCGAGACCCACCATTTCACTGTGTTCTACCTCTGTGGCACCTATGTGGCACTTCCATGTCAACAAAGTTGCGTCATAGGTCTTTTTGGCACATAATTGGGCCTTAATTATGCTAGCTAGGGGGATCAAAATGTCTATCACAAGCTTATTATGCCCATGTTGTCTCGATCGATATGTCAATTATGCCTACTATGAGGGATAAAAATGTCTGACTCGGGCTAATTATGCTCGCATTGTCTCGATCGAGATATCAATTATACCTATTATGGGGGATAAAAATGTTTGGTGTAGACTATTTATGCCCACTCTGCCTCCAAACGTCATTTAAATATGAATGGACAAGAGATATGATTGGTAAGTACAAGGATTAATTGATGAACATAGTACATATTAGAAGTTTGCATGATGTGGGCAAGTTGGAAAGTACCTGACCCAGATAAGTTTTGTTGCCAGATAGGCTATGAGGGAATTTTAAGTGAGATGTTGGTTAATGTTACCTCTGAAGTCATATCATGGTTGGTTCTGACTAGTACTACCATGTCCTAGAGTTGCCCTTTGTATAACGAGTGAATAGTAGTACATGAAATAATAAGTATCTTATTGAGTAGCTAAGTCTATGTAATCTGAGTGCCCCAGGGGTTTCCCAAGACTCTGAATCCATTTATGCAATCATAAATGCAAGTTAAACAAAATAAAATTGTCATTTTCCCTAGATTTTTATTACTAGATTCAGGTGAAAAATGCCAATTAAGCATAGAACATTTAGACTACATTGTCATTGGGGGAACTTGAGAAATATTCATGCGGTTGTCTCAAAGGTCACAGTACTGCACCCATATGAAGATGGTGCCACTAATCAAGAAGAAGCACTCCCCATCAATGTCAAAAGTTTAGGAGGACGCTAGACATGAGAGAAAGGAGGATTCTCCAGCAGCAATGGGAGGTCCAAATAAAATGGAGCACATCTTGAGGGGAGGAATCGATGATGCCAATAGTTTCAAGGGAATGTGACAGTACAAGGAGATGAGAGAAAAAGTATTGCATGAGAAGGAATATGTCCAGGTTGGTCAAGCCAAATGGGAGTTGAATTTGTTTGACCCAGGTATAGGATATTGCGACAATTTCTTAGGAACAAGAACAAAACAATTGGTAAACATATACCTTTTGGTATCAATCTTGTCCATCCCCACCATAGTATTATTCCTTGAGCTCGTCCCCAATACTTCCCCTGCTCTCTTCCTTCCTAGTGATGCACCCTCCATATCCATATTGCATTATGTATCTTCCATTATACTCTTCAGTGCACTACCAATTTTGGAACCAATTGGCACTGTAAGTTTCTTCAATACCCACCCACAGTGTGAAGATGGTGGCTGGATAAAAAACCCTTTGAGTATCGATTGCAGGGGATGACTAGCTACTACAAGGCAGAGTGTGCCTCAAGTACTAAGAATTTCCTCAAAGTTGTAACATCTGGCTCGAGGACTTGTGAATACATGTAAATTTAGTTATGAACCACTTATGTAAGCGACCTATGGGTCATGGTGGCCCCCATGGGGAACATAATATATAAGGTTATCACAACTAGTTGAAGGACCTCTAGATAGATGTAAAGTTAGTTATGATCCACTTATGTAAGTGATCTATAGGTCATGGTGGTCCCCATGGGAAACATAATATATAAGGTTATAAGTAGATAGATAGCAAAGGAGAGGCTTGTTAGAGATTCCTCAAGAATAATCTTTGTAGAGGAGAAAGTTGTAGAATTTGTATTATAGTTTCCCTAGTTTTGTAACGGATATTGTATATGTCATATATGTCATGTAAATATCCTTCTCTATTTATGAGGAATTAATGGAAGATCAATAATATTTTTGACCCATACTTGTCTTATATATGATTATTGTTGTGATGTTTAGTGATTATCTACAATCTTTAAGTGATATTTAATTCATATGTTTAAGAATATCTTAATATACATACAAGAAATATTTATATTTCAGATTTTTTTTATGAGACAAAAATCATTGTATTGATATTTCTTGTGGAAATGGCATACGCATTGATGAGCTCCCTTCTACTTTTAGCATTAGCATCCATTTCCTTTATATATTTCCTCTATCATATAATACTATACCCTATGCTTATGACTTTGACTCTTACAATCATCCTTATACATGTCACTCTTTAAGCAAATAGTTCCACAACTTCATATTGATGTTGAGACAAAACCATGAGACAAACTCTCTCTAACTTTACATAAACAAAAAATAAAAAAAGACCAAAAATACATTCATCAAAAAATATGTAAGAGTATCAAATACGCAGGAGTATGGTCCTTAATCTCATGAACAAGAAAAAATGCTTCCTCCAAAATGAGTGCTTCCTTTGATAATTGATTAGCTTTGTAGATGAATTATCGGTGGACATGAAGGACACCTCTTCAAAAAATATTTTATTTTCCATAATCCTATTTAAAATAGGCCCCAACTCCAAGTTAGAAATGTTACTTTTACTATTTTCCCAATCCATCAGAATTTTGGAGTCACAAAAGACCTGTAGACTCTTAACATGCATGTCCACTGCAACCTTAATTCGGATCTAGATGGTATAGAGTTCTACTCTATTGTTTGTGCCCAAACCCTCCCAATGTTGTATTATACCTTAGATTTGAGTTGTGCAAGTTTTTGGGGATGTTGTTTATCATAGTAGACCTGGTCATGTTGTTTATTTTGCAATTGCAAGTTTAAAAAGGGAGGTTGTGCAAAAGAGGCAATGTTTTCCTTGTAATTTGCAAGGTACAAACTGTACTAAGTCACTAAATGAAAATGCATGCCCAAGCTTCCCTATAGCTCCAAATTTTTTTTTATAAGTCTTAAGTTGGAGTTACATAAATGGTAAATTTACCTATGCATCTAAATTTCAATTGAACAACGAGAGAGGATTCTTTCATGCACCTAGAATTGGGATTTCATGTAAATTTGAAGGGAAAATTGCCTCAACCTCAAATGCATGCCCTAGTCTCCAATTTTATCCAACTTTGGTGGTTCATCTTGCATAAGTTGTAATTTGTGATTTCACACATGTCTATAAACTTATATTTGAATTTTGAGACATAAACCTACTTGGTTTGCATAAAGGATAAAAATTGCATTGTGAAACCAAAGTGCCAAATTGTTAAAATTGGCTATATTAAATTGCCTGCCGAAAGTTGCATAAGCATCAATAATTTAGGATTTAATTTTTAAATTGATAATTCCAACGTGTATAACCTATTTGTACAATTAGTAGTGCATTTACACTCCAAAAAGGATGATTTATACGCACAAATATTCATGGCATTTTGATGAATCAGAGGATGGTGGGTTAGGAGATAAACCAAGGTCATTTTTGCATTAAGAGTCATCAAAGACTCTTATCTGCAAAAATAGGAAAGAGATGCATAGTAAAACCCTAGAAATGAAAAAACTATTTGTAAAAAGCAACCCAATGTTGTATTATACCTTATATTTGAGTTGTGAAAGTTGTTGGGGATGTGGTTTATCATAGTATACCTTATCATGTTGTTTATTTTGGAATTACAAGTTTAAAAAGGGTGGTTGTGCAAAAGAGGCAAAGTTTGCCTTGAAATTTTCAAGGTATAAACTATATTAAGTCACTAAATGAAAATGCACACCCAAGCTTCCCTGTAGCTCCAAAAGTTATTTTATAAGTTTTAATATGGAGTTACATAAATGGTAGCTTTACCTATGCATATAAAGTTCAATTCAAGAACATGAGAGGTTGCTTCCATGCACCTATAATTTGGATTTCATGTAAATTTGAAGGGAAAACGACCTCAACCTCAAATGCATGCCCTACTCTCTAATTTGAGCCAACTTTGGTGGTTCATATTGCATAATTTTTATCTTGTGATTTCACACCTGTCTATAAAATTATATTGTCATTTTGAGACACAAACCTACTTGGTGTGCATAAAGGATAAAAATTGCATTGTAAAACCAAAGTGCCAAATTGTTAAAGTTGATTATATTAAAATGCACGCCCAAAGTTAGATAAGGATCATTAATTTAGGATTTAATTTGTAAATTGAGCATTCCAATATGTATAACATGTTTGTGCAATTAGTAGTTCATTTACACTCCAAAAAGGATGATTTTTATGCACAAAGATTCATGGAATTTTGATGAATCATAGGATGGTGGGTTATGAGATAAACCACGGTCAATTTTTCATTAAGATTCGTAAAAGACTCTTTTGTGCAAAAATATGCAAAAGATGCATAGAAAATTATATGCATAGTAGACCTACTCATGTTTTTTTATTTTTCAATTGCAAGTTTAAAAATGATAGTTGTGCAAAAGAGGCAAATTTTGCCTTATAATTTGCAAGGTATAAGCATTAAGAGTCATAAAATAATTTTATGTGCAAAAATAGGCAAGAGATGCATTGTAAAACCCTGGAAATGTTATTGATCTCTGTGGTCTAAGCCTCCCGCACTATCTCTTCTGAGGAATAGAACCTTGGGTGGGGGTCGTAGGTCTATCCCCTCCCGCTCCCCAACCCCTCTCTCACACCCATTTTCAGTCTCCCATACTCCTTTTCCAGGATCTTGTTCCTCACTTCCAATCACCTCCCCTACATCGTCTCTATACTCTCCCAGGTGAGGCCCACGTGATTTCCACGTGACCGGGACACATGGTGGAATCCGACATGGAGGTTGTGGACTTTATGGCCTCCCCCCTGGCCCTTATTCCTTCATGTCCCAATATGACTTCCTATACTCACTCCAAACCTCCCGCCCATCTTCTCATGTGCCCTTGCATTCACTACTCCCCCGTGGCTTAGACCTTCTCAAGCATGCTTCTCCCTCCCTCTCGCATGGAATCCCTTAGTGCTCTCGACCTCCTTCCCCCTACTGATTTCTCTCTTCCACCCTCGAACCTACATCTTCTCCTACCTCATGAAATGTTTTCTCATCTATGAACACACAATCAAAGGAAGAGAAGGGGGATTCTAGCTATGGCATCCTGACCTGGAAATTCTCAGCCATGTGTATTAAGGAAAAAGGGTCTCGACAAAAATGGTTTTATGAGATGACATTCCCCTCAACAACCTCCCCCATCTCTTGGGGAAGACTCTGGTTGGAATTTTTAATGGAAAATCTCTAGGAGAAAAGGATCTAACAGGATAGTTGCATAACCACTGGAAATCGTTACTTGGTTACGTCCCTAAGACACACATCCTATCCAAAAGTTGGATCTCTTTCTCTTTCCCTTCAGATGATGATTGTGAAGAAATTTGTAGGCAGAGTTGGTCTTGGGGCCCGTCTGGTTTGTCCCTAAAACCCTGGATAGTGGACTTCGACCCTCTTAAGGAATCTATGATGATAATGAAAGTATGGGAAATTTTTCCTCGATTGCCTCTGGCCTTCTGGTCTAGGGAAGCATTAGAAGCCATCGGTAACAAATTGGGCTCTTTTGTAAAACTAGAACACATTTGGGATTCGAAAAAATATCGCAGGTGGGCTTGGATTTTGGTCGAAGTGGATGTAAGAGAAGGTTTAGTAGGTAGCATTGACCTGGTTTATGCCAAAATTACCTAGCACCAGAAGGTAGATTATTGGAGACTACCCTTTAGGTGCCATGGTTTCCATGAAATTAGACACATACACTCTCAATGCTCCAGAATTTCCCCATTACAACAATCTCATGCAAGTAAGTGGAAAACCAATTCCGAAATCAAAAAGTAGGATTCAGTGGAGGTTGGCTCGATGAAAGGAAAAAATGAAGCTTGTCACCTGGACATCGACAAAGGGGTCCTCTCGAGTCAAGCATTATGCGACTTGGTTTCCCAAGCTCCTGCTTCAGGTGTGCTCCCCAAACCCCCTTCTCTGTCTCTTCCATTTTTTTTAGTGTTAGATCCTTATTTTCTCTCAATCCCTCTCCCCTCTCCCAGGTCCTCTCTTTCCTCTGTTAACCCCCTTTCCCTCTCCTCTCCCTCTGCTCAACCATAGACACAGGAAGTTGACCACGCAAGAGTTCCCTCTTCCTCTCCCCCTCCCCCAGAAGATCCCTTGATGGCACTGGCTCCCTCCTACCCTTCTCATGTTCCCTCTTCTCTCGCTCATGACTCATCTCCCTCCTCTCATCCCCTCCCTTCCTGCCCTGAAGCTCCTCTTTCACCTTGGGGTAACAGATATTCCTTGAGGTCTAAATCATGGGAGACCTCCCGTTCCTTTGTAGGTTTGTCTCTTGAACCCCCTCTCTCACTCAAGCAAGAAAAAAATACTTCATATCGAAAGAAAAAAAGAGAGAAGCCAACAAAATTCTCAACGGCACCCAAGAAACCATCACAAAGGCCCTCAGAGCAGGAAAAGCGCCTTTGAAAAGGGAAAAATGATCTTCCTCTCTTTCAGCATGCGTGGGGTAGGGGGTGCCCCTAAGAAGATATCCCTTAAAATAATCCTCCACAACCTAAGACAAGACATCATCCTCATCCAAGAGACAATGTGCTCTGGCGAGAAAGCCAGAGAAACATTCAGCCCTTGGCTTCGGAATTGGTCCTTCATCATTATTGATGCCTCAATTCTCTCTAGAGGTATTCTCACTAGATGGAGCCCAAATTTCCAGGCTGTGTTCTCTCCTGTCACTCACTCTACAATTTTAATCAAATTACAACACAAGAACAATAATTTAACCTTCTTGGTGGTGAACATTTACGGTATGTATTTTGATAGGACCTCCTTTTGGGAGGATTTGGTCTCTGCAGAATTTTTCCATGAGCCTTTTTTGGTGGAGGGGAGAGATTTAAATATTACCCTCTCCCTGTAGGATATTTTGGGTGCACACCCCAGGGTGTACAGGAAAAGTGATTTTTTCCGATCCCTTTTTGAGAAGGCCAACCTGGTGGACATCGAACCTGTAAAAATTTCCCCTACTTAGCAGAATTTCAGAACCGGAGAAGAGGAAGTTGCAAAGATATTAGACCACTTCTTAGTATTTGAATCCCTAATGAACTTGGGCACAAATTTAAGATCCAGAGTACACGTGGGAGGAATTTCATACCACCGACATGTCACACTACCATGGACCTCAAGTTTTGAGTCCCCCCCATCACCCCTTAAATTATGCCAATCTCGGTTGGAAGAGGAAGATTTCAAGAATATGGTCCTTTCCTCATGGGCCAAGATTTCTCCCCTGAATCATGCTCCACTTATGGTGAAATTTGTAGAAAATCTCAAAATTTTGAAAGACACCATAAAAAATTGGCTCCCTTTATGGAATTCCAAGAGGTCCCAACACATCCGGGACACTGAAGAGAAATTAGCTGAGGTCCTCGGTTTCCTGGAGGAGTCCCCCCTTACTACTACAAAGTTAACAAAATTAATAGAATTGGAGGATAAATGTACCAAGTGGCTCAAGAAAAAGGAACAAGAATGGCATATCAAGAGTATGGGTCTGTGGATAAAAGAAGGAGACAATAACACAGTTTTTTCACCAATTTTTGAACTATCGAAGAAACCTCAACAAAATCTGGGAAATCAAAGATGAACAAGGGAATGTGGTCACCTCCTTTAAGGACAAGGAAAATATTAGGGTAAATTTCTTCAGCAATCTCTTTTCAATCCCCCTAGATGCCCCATCCAAGAAATCCTCAAGGTAGTAGGAAAATTCCCTACCTCCTTCTCCGAAGAAATGAACCTTTCCTTAGAGGAAGAAGTGATGGAACCAGAACTAAAGGTAGTGTTTTTCTCCATGAAGAATGGAAAAATACCAGGCACAGATGGAGTTACAGTGGAATTTTTCAAAGCCTTTTATGACCTTCTAAAAGATGATATGCTGCTAGTGGTAAGAGAAAAAATAAAGGAAGGTAGAATTCATTTCCCTCTCAATGCCACCTTCATGTGTCTCATTCTAAAGAAACGGTGTCCTTCTTCCTTTGAATATTATAGATCGATCACATGTTGCAATGTCATCTACAAAATAATTACCAAGATCATCTCTAGGAGACTTAAACCGATGCTAAGTGAAATCATTGGAGAAGACCAATTTGGCTTCCCACACAACATATAGATACACGACATGGTAGCCATTGCTCAGGAAGTCCTCCACTATGTCAAAAAAATAAATCTCAAGGTTGTCATCCTGAAATTGGAACTTTCCAAAGCCTATGACTGAGTAAACTGGAATTTCCTGTGCCTGATCTGAATCCAAATGGGCATGAGCTTAAAAATTTTCAATTGGATAATGGGATGCATCCAAAGTCCCTCCTTTTCCATCCTTATCAATGGAGCCTTGTCTAGATTTTTCAAATCCTCCAGAGGTCTTCGTCAGGGTTACCCATTTCCCCCTTTATTTTCCTGATCATAATAGAAGCACTCGGTTATTTGACAAAGGAGGAAAGGCCTAAGGGAATCTTAAGAGGAATTTTAATCTCTGAATTAGAATCAATTGCCCACCTTTTATTCGTAGATGATATCTTTTGCAACTTCGTTGTCTCTTAGAGGAATCTAAATTCCTTTAAGTCTATTTTAAACCTCTTCTACAACATCGTGGGAGTGAAAATAAACATGGAAAATTCATGTCTACTTCTTAATCTCTGTGAGAATGAAGAAGAGACCACCATTACCATTACTTTTCTCGCCCCAAGGAAACATATCTTTGAAGGACTAAAGTATATGGGTTTGAACTTAAAACTCGAAAACTACAAAAAAATATATTGGGGCTTGTTAATAAGAAAGGTCAAGGCTTGCTTATCCGTATGGGTCAACAGACTTCTCTCTAGAGGAGGAAGACTAGTACCAATTAAACAAATCCAAGAAGGAATTCCTATTTACTAGAATTCAATAGCTGAAATACCTAAAGGACTCCTGGATCATATTCGACGCCTAAGTTTTAACTTTCTTTGGAAGGGACAAAATCTTCATGGAGGCCTCCCTCTAGTCAAATGGAACTCAATCGTTGCACCTAAAGAAATGGGGGGATGGATTCTAAAAAACTTAATAATTTTTTATTGAGCCTTAGCGGGAAGGAACCTATGTTGTATAACCCTAGGAAACACTCTATGGGTAAGATTTTTGAACTCCAAGTACTTTCCTACTTTGTATATTTCTGAATGGTTCTGAGAACCACTGAAATCCCCTAAAGGCTCAATTTTCTGGAAATCACTTGTACAAGATTTACCCCTTGTTGGCAACTAGATTGTCTGGCACATTGGAAATGGGGAAAAGGTGAGGCTAGGAGAAGATCCATGACTAGGAGGTGGAAACAATTACAAACTCTCCCCTACCTTACTTATGTTCCTCAAAGACAAAAGAATTCTCTTCTTGAGCGACCTCAACACTATCTTTCCCCAAACTTGAGGAAGAGGGGGATGGGAAAATGCAGACTCCATGGATCTCCCACTAGATATACGAGACAAATGGAACTCTTTCATTTTCATATTATGTGAAAACTCCATTTCCCTAGATAGAGAGTCTGAGGACTCCCCTTGTTGGTCAAAAAACCCACATAACAGATCTTACTCTGTCAAATTAGGCTATAAAGCGTGGCCAAAACAAAATTGTGTGATATATCCGAAGTGATGGTGGAAGCCCTTGTGGAAAATCAAGGCTCCTCCCATATGTAAAGTGACACTTTGTTTAACTCTAAACAATAAACTATTGACATGGGACAGTTTCCTTAGGAGAGGATGGTGCAGACCTAGCAGATGCCCTTTGTGCAAGGAAAATCAAGAAACCATTACGCACCTTTTTATATTTGGTCCCTATGCAAGAAAGGTTTCATAGATAATAAAAGACCAACTAAAAACGAAGGCTAATTGGGACTAGAGATCTCTTGAAGATTGTTTTAGAACCTGTATTTAAGATAGAACAACAACCTTATATGCAGGTCTTCTAGGCATCATGATCATAAACATTTGTTGGGAAAGAAACAATGTTGTCTTTAAAGATAAGACTATTCCCCCAGAAGTGACTGCGAAAATTTTGATCAGTCAGGATGAACAATTTAAGACAGAGATCACGAAAAGAAAACATCGTTTTATAGTCTCCCCTCACATTGATTACACCATATCTTGGGTATTTTTTGATGGGGTCATCCAAGTGCATCCTCCTTCATGCAGATTTCAGGTGGTTTTGTTCATTAGTCATAGCCACTACATCCACATCATATATTCTCCAGGAGGCAGAAAAAACTATAGAGTTGAACTAATAGCACTTTGGACTCTTCTAGAAACTACCAAAGAAAAAATCTAACAAATATACAAGTGTTTGGTGACTCCAAGATAATGATCAATTGGTAAAAGGGCCTCAACAACATCTAGAATCCTAGGATGGCATCAATACTAAGAGACATCAATATCACTTTTAGAGATTTCAAATGGCTTTCTTTTCATCACATTCTGAGGGAGCTAAACAAAAAGGAAGATGAACTCTCAAAGGAATCCCTGTAGCTGCAAAAATGAGCTTTTGTCTTTTATGAGTTCTTTGAAGGAACAGAAATTGAGGCAATGGAATTCTGCCTCTGAAGAATGCTTGTTTTTCTTTTGCAAAGGTTACAAATGTTTTTTGAACACATGGAACGGTTGGTAGAATTGTTTTGTAAAAGGTCTTACAAGGATTTTTTATGCAGTAGAAGAGGTATATGTAGTATAGAACTGGAAGAAATCCTACCAAGGTTGGATATGAAAGACAACAACATGTATATTCCTTTATGAATATAGCATTTTTTTTCTTATGGAAAACAAACCTGTAAATCCAAAACTTGTTTGTAAACAGCAACCCAATGTTGTATTATACCTTATATTTGTGTTTTGAAAGTTGTTGGGGATGTGTTTTATCATATTACACCTCCTCATGTTATTTAGTTTGCAATTCCAAGTTTAAAATGGTGGTTGTGCAAAACAGGTAAAGTTTGCCTTGTAATTTGCAAGGTATAAACTGTACTTAGTCAATAAATGAAAATGCATGTCCAAGCTTCCATGTAGCTCCAAAAAAAATTTTAGAAGTTTTAAGTAGATGGAGTTACATAAACGGTAAATTTACCTATTATATAAAGTTAAATTGAATAGCAGGAGAGGTTTCTTTCATGCACCTAGAATTGAGAATTCATGTAAATTTGAAGGGAAGACTACCTCAACCTCAAATGCACTCCCTAGTCTCGAATTTGAGCCAACTTTGGTGGTTCATAATGCATAAGTTGTAGTTTGTGATTTCACACCTATCTATAAACTTATATTGGCATTTTGAGACATAAACCTACCTAGTGTGCATAAAGGATAAAAATTACATTGTAAAACCAAAGTTCCAAATTAGCAAAATTGGTTATATTAAACTGCATGCCCAAATTTGGCTAAGGATCAATAATTTAGGATGTAATTTGTAAATTCATCATTCCAGTATGCATAACTTATTTGTACAATTAGTAGTGCATTTACACTCCAAAAAGGATGATTTCTATGCACAAATATTCATGGCATTTTGATGAATCAGAGGATGGTGGGTTAGGAGATAAACCATGGTTAGTTTTGCATTAAGAGTCATAAAAGACTCTTCTTTGCTAAGATATGCAAGAGATGCATAGCAAATGAGATGCATAGTATACTTGCTCATGTTTTTTATTTTTCAATTGCAAGTTTAAAAAGGGTAGTTGTGCAAAAGAGGCAAAGTTTTCCT
Organism: Picea engelmannii; assembly: GCA_009831015.1. Classification (NCBI taxonomy): domain Eukaryota; kingdom Viridiplantae; phylum Streptophyta; class Pinopsida; order Pinales; family Pinaceae; genus Picea; species Picea engelmannii. The sequence goes on from ML786940.1 coordinate 761,651, forward strand.
TGTAATTTGCAAGGTATAAACTATACTAAGTCACTAAATGAAAATGCACGCCCAAGCTTCCTTGTAGCTCCAAAAGTTGTTTTGTAAGTTTTAATTAGATGGAGTTACATAAATGGTAAATTTACCTTATAGTGTAACCCAATGTTGTATTACACCTTATATTTGCATTGTGCAAGTTGTTGGGGATGTGGTTTATCGTACTAGACCCTCTCATGTTGTTTATTTTGCAATTGCAAGTTTAAAAAGGGTGGTTGTGCAAAACATGTAAATTTTTCCTTGTAATATGCAAAGTATAAACTGTACTAAGTCAATAAATGAAAATGCATGCTCGAGCTTCCCTGTAGCTCCAAAATTTGTTTTATAAGTTTTAATTAGATGGAATTACATAAATGGTAAATTTACCTATGCATCTAAAGTTCAATTGAATAACATGAGAGGTTGCTTTCATGCACCTAGAATTGGGATTTCATGTAAACTTGAAGGGAAAACAACCTCAACCTCAAATGCATGCCCTAGTCTCTAATTTGAGCCAACTTTAGTGGTTCATCTTACATAAGTTGTAGCTTGTGATTTCACACATGTCTATAAACTTATATTGTCATTTTGAGACATTATCTTACCTGGTGTGCATAAAGGATAAGAATTGCATTGTTAAACCAAAATGCCAAATTGATAAAGTTGGCTATATTAAAATGCACGCCCACAGTTGGATAAGGATAAATAATTTAGGATTTAAGTTGCAAATTGATCTTTCCAATATGTATAACCTATTTTCACAATTAGTAGTTCATTTACACTCTAAAAAGGATTATTCATATGCACAGAGATTCATGGAATTTCGATGAATCAGAGGATAGTGGGTTAGGAGATAACCAAGGTCGGTTTTGCATTAAGATTCATAAAAGACTCTTCTCGGAAAAAATATTTTGTAATTTACAAGGTCAAACCTGTAGAAAGTGAGAACATTAAAATGCATGCCCAAGCTCCCTTGCAGCTCAAAAAATTCTTGTAAAGGTTGTAATATGGAGCTAGATATATTGCAATTAAATTTACATATGTCATTTAAAGTGAAAATGAAGAACATGAGAGGTTTCTTTCATGCAACTAGATTTGTGATTTCATGTAAATTTGAATGCAAATTGACCTCAGAGTAATATATATATATTTAAATATTTAATACCTACATGTTGAAAAAGGGATATTGTAACATCCCGCTCTGGCGCACTAAGAACACGTATTATTTGAGGGCACTTGCTCGCAAGTGATCTGGACCCTTTTTGATGTTAGACCTTTTATATTTGATTATGATGTGATTGACAGATGACATGATGGTTACTATTTGATTTAGACGGGTGCTATTGACTCAGTTTTATTGAGTGTGCAAGGTTTTTGACCTTGAGGATGCAGAGGCATCGGTAGAACCCCCTTGGACTCCGGACTGAGTCAGGGAGTGTGCTTTTGGGTTGATATGTTTATTATGATGTTTCATTTGATTTGATGATTTGAGGTTGACATTTCTGACATGATTATTGATGATGCAGGCTGACGATAGCTTGCCGACCTGACTCACATATGGAGTAAAGGGGCCACACACGATTGCAGAGAGGTTGAGGGAGAGGGGTGGACAGCAGCCCTTCCACCGCCTGCTAGCACTCCCGCCGTGGCTCGAACTGTAGGTTAACAATTACCTAGTTTGAGAGGACCCATGATGCCGTGAGGGCCGACTGCGAAAGTCACTCACGATGATTCTAAGGGGCGCGCAATAAGGCGGGGGCCTTATTCCTTAGAACCCTTAGTCTCCTACAAGTTCACCTGGCGGAGTGTTGACTCCAGGGGTTATAGAGGTCTAC
>ML786941.1:0-18456 GCA_009831015.1 Picea engelmannii
TTGACATGGGGGGCGGCTTTGAGGAGTGCGAAAATAATCTTTTCTCGATCGGAAAACTCATGAACCGAGAAATATCCTTCTAACAGATTCAACCATCTATCTACGGCATATGCATCTATTTGGCCATCAAATATGGGAATGTCTAAGTTTACTTGTACCTTAAAAGGAGTGGCACCTCCAGAGTGGCTTCTGGATGTCGATGCACCGCCAGTCGGAATCCGGTGAAGAATCTGGGCAACGTTGTCCATCATCGCGTTCCTTTGTTTCTCGAGGGCCTCCTCGAGCAACATTTTGATAGGATATCCTGCTCCCTCATCTTTCTTTTCTTCCCCCATGGGCAGTCTTCGGGGTTTGCGAGGCTGATCTCGCAAAGGTTCAACCAGATCGAGTCCCAACTCCTTATACCCTGATCTCGTTGGGGACATGCAAAGAAGGATCGAGAATGAACAGACCGCTCTGATACCACTGATATGGATTTATGTAGGAACACAATGAAATATAGAAATACACATAAATGCAGAGATGCAACGGAAATAAGACTTCATTTCATTAATAGCAAATGACTGAAATATGCTTACAGACAGAATGTAAATAAACTAGCTAAGGCGCTGGTAGCTTATCTCTGAGAAGAGATGTGGCTGCTACTCGCATCCATGAGAAGATGGTTACAATGAGGCTCGGAAGGCCTTTTTACAATAGATGGGAATGAGAAAAGTCCTAGACATCCAAAAACCTAACCCTAGGAGATGAAGCGCCAAAATTCATGTGGGCCCCGTTTGGGTAAGTTGGTGCATCAACTTCCCGGGGTCGTAACTTTTGCATACGATCTTCGTTTTAGGCGTATGATAGCTCATTGGAAAGATCTATCCGAGGACTACAACATTTTTGACAAAATTCCATGATGTAATTTTGCAACCGCAACATACCCCAAAAAATGTTGTTTAGGGCCTCAAAATGGCTCCAGAAGTTCAGGACCCGAAAAACTGCTAAAAATAGTAAATTGCCAAAATGGCCAGAAAACTGTTTTGAGCCAGTCGGAAAAGGTGGGTGGCCACCGATATCCACCTGGATCACTAGTCCTTGTAAGCCCTGATTTTGATAAAGAATTCATATTATATTCATTTTCCTTAGATGAAACCATTGCTTTTATTCTTACCCAAGATAAAAAGAAACAAGAAGAGTTGTCGATTTCTTTTATGAGTAAAAATTACATTATTACGAATTGGATGATTCACTTGTTGAAAAACAAGCCCTTTCACTTGTAAATGCAATTGCCCCTTTCAGAACATACATTCTTTCAAATCATGTTATTGTTTATGTTCCACATTCACCAATTAAGATGCTTTTGAACCAAAAACTCAAAAAAGGAAGATGGGCTAATTGGTTGGCCAAGATTCAAGAATACAACATATAAATTAAACCATTAAAGGTTGTCATAGGACAATGTTTATGTAAATTCATGATAGGAATCGAAACTGTAAATACTTCTTCTATTGATGGATTAAATATTGTAATTAAAGAAAAAAGATTGGAGAGATCTGAATGGTATAAGCATATTTTATTTTATTTGAAATCATGACAATTTCCTCTAGAAATGTCTTCAAAAGAAAGAAGAACGTTGAAAATGAAAAACAAATAATTATGTTCTAGTGTCCGAAATATTGTTCAGGCGAAATTTTGATGATATACTATTAAGATGTTTGAATCACATCAAAGCCATGGAAGTAATACAAGAGTCCCACAAGGGAATCCGCGGGGGACATTTTTCACCAGTAGTAATGACTCATAAAATCATATGAGCTGATTTTTATTGGCCAACAATATTTAAAGACTCATATGAATTTATTCGAAAATGCATTCCATGTCAAACTTTTTCAGGAAAAATGAAGAGGGCTACTATGCCCTTACAAACATCTATGGTAGAAAAACCATTTATTCAATGGGGTCTAGATATAATTGGTCCAATCAATCCCAAATATAGCAAAGGACAGTCATATATTGTTACAACATCTGATTATTTAAGTAAATGGAAAGAAGCAACAACTTTAAGAAGTGCAGATTCTAACCACTCGATCCACTTTCTCAAAGAAAACATATTATCCATATTTGGTGTGCCAAAATAATTAATAACAAACAATGGTTCAATATTTATTGGATCTAAGTTCAAATTTTTGTGTGGTGAGTATGGAATAATCACGGGTCAATCTTTTAATTACTACCCTCAAGGAAATGGTATGGATGAATCAATAAACAAAACATTGATTCAGATTATCAAGAAAATTATTGAGGCTAACCACAATAATTGGCATAATAAATTGATAGACGCACTTTGGGCAAGTTGACTTACTCCGAAAAAGAGAACTGGACATTCTCATTTTAATTTAGTATATGGGAAAGAGGAAAGATTACCTTTCACATGGAAGTGAATGCATTAGCACTGGTTGACAATGATGAAGATGAGAAAAAATCACCAATGCAAAGGAGATATAATGAACTTCTACAACTTGAAGAACATAGAGAGCATGCGATATTAGAAATGAAAAAGAGGCAAGAAACAATCAAGATGTATTTTGATAAAAGTATAACTACAAAGGATTTTCAAAAAGACCAATTAGTTTTTCTCTGGAACAAAGAAAAATAAAAACCGTCATTGAAGCTCTGTGGATTGGCCCATGCCAAATTGAAAGAATAAATGGTCGTAATTCATACGTCCTTAAAGACATGAATGGAACAATTCATTTGTTTCTTGTCAATGGGTGACATATGAAACATTTCTTTTGTTGATACCCTAATAGTAAAAACAACTTGTACATAGCCTTTATTTTCTTTTGTACATTTTTTTTTTTTTTACTGGACTCCATGGCCGAATGGAATGTGATTCTAGGTTCTCAACAACCTGCAGGGGGTCACTGCCCCACATTTGGAGCCAAATGTTGATCCATTTTTTTTACCAGTCTAGTATTTTTATGTAGTTACTATTAGGATTTCTTTTACATTTTTCTTAGCCTACTTTTCTCTTTTCTCTTACATTAAAAAATTTCCAAGCACTTAGTCATTTTTCGAAAATGCGGATGCAGAGCTGCATAACAATTATTATTATTATTATTTAATTACCCATGTCTACAATCCCGTACTCACCAAAACACTTTATTTTGTTTCCTCTTCCACTTTCTTTTGGTACTCAGTCAATTTCAATCGATGCAGATGCAGAGCTACTTACCATCCTTTAACTCCATCTTAGGTCTCCACCTCCGCAAGTTCATTGGTCTGCATTCACTTTCCACTTTTCACTTCTTTTCATACTTATCCATATTTCTAATTACGGAGTGGATTTCCTTACTCCCCATCACTTTTCCATTTCTAGTAGGTCTGCACATCTGCAAGTCCGCATTTCTCCCAACACTTAACCATATTAACAATTTCAATGCGGGCATTGTCACCTTTTCCTGAAGCTTGTTTCACAAGCATTTATGTCTGAAACTCCGCAACTTTGCAACCCCATTTTATACTCTTAGAATTTTCCATACATCATTTTACACCTCCATACTTAAAATTTTCCATCCATCTTACAATCACATCACCATTTCCCGTCAAATTAATTACCCCTTCCACATCATCCACCACTCATAAAAGCATAATGCCATTATTAATTCACAATGGAACTATTATGGGTCACAATAAATCTAAGTCCCATGACAACTAATGAAATTTAAAGCATGATATATGGTTGATTGAGTTACCAAGGCAATGCATAGTGGAATTTAAATAAAATAAAAATGTCAACCTGTAAGTATCGACAATAGCGCCACCTTTGTAAAAAGCATAAAATATGTCAAGTAAGATGAAGGAAGTATTTTTTGGAGATACATTGAACACACTGGGTCGTGAAGATCACCAGTTCCAGTGGTCTAGGGCATACGAGTACTACAAGTCTCTTCCTCCAACTGAGAAGAAGATGAACCTAATCTGGACCTGAGTAATAGAATTGGGAGGATAAGTTCCAAAAGTATTTGATATGAAAGAGATTGTTCATTGGTGTGTAGCTAAATTTGTTTCTAAACAAAGAATAATTCAAATGTAAGGTCGTCAGCCCATTTCTCTAGCTCCTTCAACATTCTCTAAAGTGTTATGACTCCCTGCACCAACTATGTGATTCAAGAGCGAGGATGATCATGAATTTTTGAAGCAGCATAAGGGAGGGAAAAAATTGTTGAGAAAATATTTGGAAGATCCAACCTGTAACACTGGTACTTATAGAATCAAGGTAAATTTTCTAAAATACCCGTAAAGAGAAGTTGCTTGGCTATTTGCCTGCATTCTCAGTTTGGAATATACTATGTTTGTAACAAGAAATGTTATATATGCTATGCATTATTCCTTACATGAAAAATCTATCATTGATTGGGGTTATCTCATTTTAAGTGATATTTCTTAATAACCTCAAAAAGACCCATAAATTCTACATGGCTTCTTACCTCATTTTTTCCATTTCTTATGGCCATTTTTTTGAAGATTTTCCTTGGGAAAACATGTGGATTTTAAGTTAGGACTCCTTTATGCATGGTATTCAATTTTGTACAGACACAAAGCTCAATACAATTTCTACCTAGTTGACAACAATTTCATCTTAGAGTTCAAAAGGTTAATATTCGGACAAAGCACATCAAGACTATCCTTAGAGGCAACTTCCTTCCTCACTGGAAAAGGGATTTAAGAGTTGTTCTAAGAAATTACTGTAATTAAAATATTTGGTAGTAAGGACAAATCTTTCCTTTTACCATTTTATGCATCAGATAAACTCCTTGTTGGATAAGTATGAACACAATACAAACCTTGGGAATATTTCTCCCATGACAAAAAGAAAAGAAAATTTATACCCCTGTTGTTGTTCCTGAGATTGTTCCTGGCTGTTTCAGAATAATGTCAAGGCATCTAAAAACCTACTTTTTACTGCAAGCTGGCCCTTCCAGTTAGAGAGGGTTCTCTCAAAGAAAAAAAGATATTGACTGTCTACTGTCACTAGACATCAACTTACTTTGTTAAACTCAAGTGTCATATTTGAAAGATAAACAAAAGGATAGATAAGGTAAGCTAGATTTAGGATTAAATTACAGATGACCGAGAATAAAGAATTGTAATACTATTAGACTAGAGGCCTAATTCATTGGGCATGGAGTCTCATTCAATATAGCACACAAATATGAATATGTAAGATGGAAGAAAAGAAGAAGACAATTAAATCTCAAATAATATAGAGGGAAAAATAAATCTCTACAAATCTCAGATGAAGAATAAACTATTTGTTGGGCATCTTAAACAATGAATCCAACAAAGGAAATCAAGTGCATGTAACAAAATGTATCAGGGTTATGTATAATGTTGTATGGATAAAAGTGAATGCTTCAACTCTATCTCACAAGGCACAATAACAAATATTTAGGTCCAGTGAATGCTCACAACATATATATGGAAATATTCATCCTTTGGATGATTCCTTTATAATTTTCAACAGTGGCGGTTGTACCAAAGTGTTAAAATTCTAACCCAAATATATAAATATTACAACAAAATAAAAAATAAACAGTTGTGGTAATTTGAGAAGCTTAACATAGAAAACAGAAAAAAAAAGGCTCTAATTGGAATGATCAATGAATCCAATACATTATTTCTCGATATCTTAGAGAATTACAAATTCCCTATGAGCTTCATACAAAAAAAATTCCTATAACTGCCATAAAATTCCAAACTTGCCAAGCCTAATTGCACAATAGTGTGCCTCTAGTTCTTCCCAAAATCCTCCCCTTCCAAAGTGTGCATTCTTGCTTCTTTTATAGCCATTTTAGAGTTTTTTTGATTTCCCTGATGTTTGGATTCAAATCTCTTCAATCCAAATATTTAGGCTTCAAAGCTCCTCAATCCAAATATTTATTCTTCAAATCTTCCAAATCCCCTACAATCCAAACTATCAAATGTTATAGAATTTTTGCCACACTCTATGCATCATGCTTTGGTGGCCTTCCCTTTCCCTATGTAGACTCAATTTCACCATTTTTGTCAATCCAAAGTAAAAAATTCAATTTTTTGTTCATATATGCAGGCTACAGTTAGACAACATGTGTATATGCAGGTTTCTCCATTATAGCCCGCGTACATCGGGTTTTGTGCTCAAAATTAAAAATATTTCAGGTTTTCCATGCCAAGTCACGGGATCCATAACACTTGGCCTTTAATATGCTGGAAAATCTCCGATTCGATCGTTCAATTCCCTTTGGAGGCTATAAATTGAGCCATATACAAGCCTTGTAGGAGAAAAAAGTTGAGAGCAAATACACACTGGAGAAATTTCGCCTCATATTGAGTCTGCATCCCTTTTTCCTTTAAGTATGAAATTCCCTTATTTTCTACCCCCAAGCTCTCCCTACTTTGTGAAGGAGGAACCCATTTGCTCCTAAAACTTGTGAGCTTGCCTTGTGGAGGATTGAAGTGGTGAAGGCCTAGGTGGAGGGACTTAGTTTCGACGAGTGTCGATAGAGAAGGTTGTCACCTATGCACTTCTGTTGATTATATTAACAAAAACACTATTTTCTCATCCAATTATATGTTGCAATTTTTTGTATTGTTTTTCATGGGTAAATTTTCTATACATGTTCATGGACTACGCTAGTTTATATGCTAACATTTCATATATTTTCCATATGCTTGTGTATCTTGGATTGATCCAGATTATTTTGAGAATGAAATGAAGGCAGATATATAACAATCAAATATACAGAGATATTGCGAGATACACAAAAATATTGGAATAAACACAAAGATACAAGAATGCACAATTTTTTTTAATGAGAGAATGTACAAAAATGTTAAAATTACAGAGTGAATTACTTGCTAGAATGGTGGCATCTTATCTCTGAGAAGAGATGTGATGGATATTCTCATTCACATGAACATGTTGATGTTTACAATGAGGATCTATAGGCCTTTTTAACATAAATAAAATCCAAATCCCTAACCTCGAAAGATGAAACATCAAAAGGTTTGTAGGCCTCGATGGGGGTAGTTGGTACGTCAACTTCCCAAGGGCGTAACTTTTGCATATGATCTTTGTTTGGGGCATTATATACCTCATTGGAAAGGTATAAACAATGAGTACATATTCTTTTCAACCCAAAAAAATAATTCATCAATAATGTGGGAATTGTCGTGCCCAAAAAGCGTCGTTTAGGGCCTCAAAACAACCCCGAAAGTTCAGTACCCGAAAAACCATAGAAAAACTTCCAAGGTGGAAACCCATGTTTTGAGCTAATGGAATAGGGGGTGGCCACCGATTTAGACCATGATCAATCCTCCCCCCTTATGAATAAATGGTATCGATTGCATCAAGTCCCCGAGGAATCTTTTGCTGAATCTAAACCTTGGTGAGATGCTTGCCTTGTTGAAGAAGCTACTCTGCTTAGCTTGTTGAAGGCTATTATGAATCTGTTGTTGGAGGGGTTGGATATATTTAACCAATCTAGTTGCATGATTTTCCTGAGTGTGGGAGGAATTTGTTGGTGAATATTGAGCATGAAGAACATGAAGGTATTTATCATAACTTGGTTTGACTGGAAAGTGTGGAGGAACCCCCATAGGTGCAGTAGGAATATATTGGTGCTCTTATATAATCTTGTTGATCTAATTCTACTGGATAGAAGGGTATTGGGGTGAGGCTACAGTGGTTGTAGTATTCTTCTCTTCTGACAAGGTTGTGAAGAGGCTAAACTTTGCAGTATGAGAGATTACTTTGTGACATTGTTTTGTTAGTACAGTAGTCATAACTACCTCTGGTATCCTGTAGGGCTGACCCCCAAGAGTAACAATGACACTACGGGTTCAAGACTCATAAACAACATGATGCCTCCACATATATGGCTGACCTAAAAAAAACATCACAAAATTCTAGTGGGGAAACATCACACAATACCTCATCCTTGAAGGGCTTGATGTCGTATGACAGGCGACACTACTGGATGACATGAAGATCTCATCCCTAGTAGAGCCATCCGATGTTGTATGGATGTGGGTGTGGTGTTGTCAAAAAATCCATCTGCTTGATGATATTTTCTAAGATGAGGTTCTTCTGGCTTCCACTATCAACAATAAAATGCAGCAGGGTCCCCTTCACCCACATCTGTGAATGGAAAATGCACTCCCCTCCTCAAGATCCTCTAGTTCTTCTAGTTGGATTACTATGGCCGTGAAAATGGAAGTAGGTTCTGCATCGATTATTTGTCTCCTTTTATTATTTTCTGAATCAGATTCTGAGTTGGGGCTCGATTTTGTTACTTTGAGCTCATCCACCAATGACTATTTCGAGCGACATTCATCGGTGTTGTGACAAGGGATTTTTTGGAAATCACACCACTTCCCAGTGTCCTTCTTCATCTTCCTGTTACCATTCTTTTCCTATGGCTTGGACTGGTTGTCTTGAGGTTGGATATTCTATGGATTAGGGATGCCTTTACCATGCTTTGGTTGTTGCATATTTACAGACCTAAATTCTTTCTTGTTTTGCTGCTTAAATTTCTGATCGATTTTGACAAGATATCTATAAGCGGGTCCTAGTGATGAGATGTCCAAAAAATCCATTTCGGTTTGAATGTACCTATGTAGAGCCTTGTGGTATTTCATAACCAGATGCCGCTCAAAGTCTTTGATACCCAACTTGGTGCACAAGGTATGGAAGGTATTTGTAAACTCCAACACTATTTGGGCCTGCTTTTGATGCAGCATGGTCCATCTCATGTATTGATCATCATAGTTTCCCACATGGAAATATTTCTCCTTGACCTCATCCATAAAAAAATCCAAAGGGGGCTCAACCCCAAATATTCTAGACTCCTCTATGGAATTTTTCTCCTAGTAAGTTTCCCACCAATGTTTGACACGGGGGAGAGCCTTAAGGAACACAAAGGGGATCTTTTCTCTATCGAAAAAATTGTGAACAAAGAAATAACCTTCTAGAAAATTTAACCATTTTTCCAAATCATCCGCATCGATCTGACCTTCAAATATGGGAATATAAAAATTGACTTTTAATTTGAATGGAGTAGCATCTCCAAAGCGACTGCTTGACGAAGATGCATCTGTTATTGTCGACAATCGTTGAAGGATTTGGGAAAAATTATCCAACATATCGTTCCTCTGTTGCACAAGGAGTTCTGCAAGCAACAAATTGATGGGATCTTATACTCCCACGTCTCTCTTCTCTTCCACCATGGGAGGCCACTTGGGCTGGCAAGAGTGATTATCCTCAAGGGAAACTAGCTCGAGACCCAACTCTCTATACTTTGACCTCATTGGGGACATGCACAAGAAACAAAAAGGAGTAGCCTGCTCTGATACCAACTATCCAGATTATTTTGAGAATGAAATGAAGGTAGAGATACAACAATTAAATATAAATATATATTCTGAGATACATAGAAATATTGCAATAAACAAAAAGATACCGTAATGCACAATTTTTATTAATGAGAGAATGTACAGAAACTGTAAAATTATAGAGTGAATGACTCGCTAGATCGATGAAAACTTATCTCTGAGAATATGTGTGATGGATACACTCATTTGAAAGAATATAATGATGTTTACAATAAGGTTCTAGAGGCCTTTTTAACATAAAGAAAATCCAAAACCCTAACCCCGGAAGATGAAACACCAAGAGGTTTGCGGGCCCTGATGGGGGTAGATGGTACATCAACTTCCCAAGGGCATAAATTTTGCATACGATCTCTATTTGGGGTATTCTATACCTAATAAAAAAAGTCTAGCCAAGGAGTACATATTCTGTTCGGCCCAGACCATGTCTTTCGTAATCATCTAGGCGTTGTCATGCCCAAAAAACGTCGTTGGGCCTCAAAATGGCCTCGGAAGTTCAGGACTCGAAAAACCGTAGAAAAACTTCCAAGGTGGAAACCCATGTTTTGAGTTAGTAGAATAGGTGGGTGGCCACCAATTTTCACCTGGATAATGGATTTTGAGGACAAGTTGTAGGTATCAAGCATTGGATCGAGAGCTCAATGGTGGTCTCCTATGGACGTTCGGAAGAGGTAGGATTCTAGCCTTTCTTTTGTTGGAATTTCCATTTGTCTAACATACTTGAGATTAGAGTTGATTTTTGGTTGTCATTCTATCTGTTGTGGTACTACCATAAACCATAGATATTTATTCCTCATAACATAATTGGCGACTCCACTGGGGAATTCTCCTTTTTGGGGTTGTTTGGTGATTTTTTTCTTTTAATGCTCTCTGTTTTCCTGAGTTTATGTGTTTCCTATTGCTTAACAACCTCTACATTGCTTTATATCCGATTTGCTTGGCCTATTACTTACCCAGTCAGTGTTTTTCTTGGAATACATTGGGTTTCCCTTAACAATCACTTACATACACATGCTAGTTGTGTTTAGGGCACACACATATGCTTCTGTTCCCTGAACAATTGTGTACATCTTTTTCTAAGCCTTTTTGGCTAAATATGGTGTTTTCTGGGTGAGTTCTAAGTGTTTCTGAGACTTCTTGGGTCTCTGTCCTATTTGTTGAGTGTTTGTAGAGTGATAGCAAGCTGTGTCATTATTGAGTTTTTGGAAAACTTGTTTCTTGTCATTTTTCTCATTTTTAGTCCTTGCATTTTGGTCTAAGTAATAGCTTCTTGGTGTCTTGCTTGGTTTGTCTTCCTATGCTTGTAGTAGGATTGTTTATTCTTTCCGAGAGGTTGTTTATTTAGTCTTTTCATTTTCATTCCCGTATATTGAAAATACAAAAAAAAATTGGTTTTTGCATTTCACTTGAAGCATTTGCACTTTTGTCTAGATTGCATTAGTTTTGGCATTTTAGGAAAGATTGCATTACCATTGAAATTGAAAGAGGTTTCATCTTGTGCACAACATTTAGAAGCATACCATTTATTTTGTGTTTTTACATGTGATTATTTTATATAACAATTCATAACACTATTAGTTTCACGACCACACCTCTTGAGTAAGAAGAAGCCACCAAAAATTAACGCTCAATAATTAAAATTGACTAGAAACGATTTTATTTTTCAGGGTACACAAACAAGTTTAGAATTTAGGGCCTTGGAATAGGATTTTGTGAGTAAACTTCTCCAAGTCTACAAAATTCAACATATGTGTCTGTCCAGGGAGTGGTGAAGCCCATTGTATAATTAGTTTCCTCGAGAGGCTCCACTAACACCAGAGTTAAGCATGAGGTTGCACGAAGTTGGTTGCAGAGACATCCCTCGAATACCTTCCTAATGTCAAAGATATTTCTGGGGTTCTATTCATATTTGGGGGTTATTGGGGTACCTTGGTTCTTCTTAAGATTCGATCTTAGCTACCTTGCCCATACAGTGGACCGAACCTACGACTTCTCGCCTGAGCATTGTCTATACCATGGTGACCTTAGTTTTCTGACCTAACATCCACATAGATTTCTTGCAGGGGTTATTCTACAGGTACCCTAAGTCATATAGGGATCATACATCACAAAAACTTCATGGAGGATTTTCTCTCTAGAGGGATCTGACCGATTGTGCAATGAAGCCCATGAGGGTCCTTATAACTGATTATGTTACCTACACTCTATTGTTCATGAGTGTTATCCCCTCTTGGGAGAGCCATACCTTCTTTATTTTGGGAGGTCCCTTTCATCCATCCTATCCTATTTGCATGCATTGGCCCATAGATTTATTTAGGAGTGTGCTCTTTGTATATTAGCTGGCCTTAGGATTTTGTATTGTGTCACAAGTTTTGAGTCATCATGGAGCGAGACCAACCTCCCCACTATTCTCGTCAGATCTTGAATCAAATACCACAATTTGGTCTGATACTGAAACCACCTCCTAAAATGCGTAGAGTTAATAAATGTGGTACATATGTCTCCACCACTTAGGCTCATGACCATCCCATCATGAGTACTGATTCAAATATGAGTATTGATTCAGGTATGGGTGTTTCATTAATCCATTCGACTCCAACCTCCTCTATGGTTAGTGGAGGCCCTGCGACTCCCTCATCATTAGTTACCTGGATTTGTACAACTCTTTGAGGTAGCGCTACATTGTCCATGAGCTCAACTCAGTCCATGGGTTCTACAAGGAAAATCCCCCTAAACTGGGTCTATGGAATAGGTAGAGCGATAACTCCCTTAAAATATCGATCTACCTTTAATCTACCCCAAAACCATCTAAAATAAGTGATGAGAGAAAGAGGAAAGAGAGGGTTAATGAGTGTGTTATCACTGAGAGTCACACTTAGATTGCTATGAGTGCAAGCCCAATACCCATCAAAGTGTGGAAGATAAAATTAGTAGTAAATGACAAATGGATGAAAGACTCTGAAAAGAATGTCAATCATTGTTTACTTCACACAATATGCACCAACAAATAAGGCTCTAAATAAATTTGATCAGGGTTATAGAAAATAGGATGAGTAGGTGGAAGACTTAATAAGAAGAATGTGAAATTCCTATCATCTACATAAGGCAGTATGACATACATATAAAGCAAAACTCTTTGAAACAAGAAATTCTTATAATCAAAGAGATGAATTCTGATAAATTTGTAAACAACATTACAACAGATCCTCTATTGCAACAAGCTATAAATTAGTCAAATGAATCTTTCAATGAACTGTGATCAGAATTATAAGACAACAAGATGGTAGGAAAAATAACTTATTTTCATTATCCAGAGAATCTTAAGTCTGATATATAAAATATAAGGTATTTTTGTAAAATACAAAGTATAAAATATGAGTCTCTCTCAATCCATTCCTCTCTTGGATCATGCATCCAACCCTTTTCTTCTCAAAATCCCTTTAATATATAGAGAATGATATTTATCTATCATAGGGAGGTTGAAACCAAGGATATACATACGATCCTCCTCCATTTAGGAGTCTTGTTACAAAATATTCCAACAAAAACCTAACAAATTCTTATTTTTTGGGAACTTTCCTATTGTGAAAATGCCTTTTGAAACAGGTCATTCCGATTGATCTGGAGATGGAACACATGTCCCTCATGTACAAATAAATCCTAGGAGAACATTCAAACCTTCCCTGACAACTGACAACCTTCCCATAGCTCAAATTTTTCAAACTGTTAGAGTTCGCAATGCTTATGACAACATGTGATGCAAAATTTCCTGTAGGTGACGATTTTGTCTTTTCTCCAAAAATACGAAATGGGCCGGGCTGATTTTTTGTCACCACATAAAAAAAAACCATGTTTTCCCTTCACACCAAATTTCATTGGAAACCAGATGGGAATTCAAAATTTATGGGAAAAACCATCCTCTGTTGTTCTAATTCTTGCAAATTGTCATAAATTACCAGTTCACGAACTTTCCTGTAGCATCCTGTTTCAATTTACTAAAATTTTTAACTTCTCAAAACTTATGACAAGAGTCCAAACATGTTTCAAAACTTCATTATTTTGATATATGACTTAGAGGAAAGCACCACAACTGATACTCATGGCTTACAACTCATAGCCATCACCCAAAAAATGTTGTAAAATGCATAAAAATAAGTTAACAACATTAACAACATTTGCAAATTTAATCCTGCTTCAACAAATGATCAACCACATATTGTAATTTTGATAGGGGTAAGAATTCACTAGTTTAAGGCTGAATTTGAAAGGATGCAAAAGGTGAAAGTTTCAACAGTACTAGAAAAGAGGGTTCATTTGCAACACAATTCACAACACCAACAAATATATCAGTAAAAAGACCTCCTCTCAACCTTAAAATAACTAGATAACCTTTATGAAGTATACAATAAACTTGATCTTGATGAATATAATTGGGGATTTGAACACACGTGTCTGCAAACTATTCAACCTCCAACACTCTCCTTCAGCTAGTTCGCAACGCCTAGCTTAAACACAATTTGCACACTTGGAGGAAGCTGTTAGAAATTTTTGTGACATAATCTCTAAGAATTTGTTTAAAATACAAGCTCTGAAAACAATAGGATATTCTTTGACACAATCCTTAAATGCAATGATAACCATTGAATGCGCGAGATACTTATGAAAATGCTACGGACTCTCCTATGAGTTGGCAACACATACACCTGTCTTTAACTTGACATTTAAAAATATAAAAATGAATCAAAGGTGTGACTCATTTTTATCCCTACAATTCTATGTGCTAACATCTGGCTCCGCAGGGGATGGCATGCTCCCCATGAGTTGCCAAGAACATGAAGTTACAGTGCCTTATCCATTGGGCTATGGATTCATCTAGTATCAAACTTGTGCAACCAATCCTCTGAAATACTTCAAGATCTATCACTTATTCAGGCAAACTGAAAGACCTGCTACAAACAAACCTCATACTACAAATCTGATCACATTGTGCAAACTGAAGAAAATAAAATTCTCTAGAAGCAAGCTTATTACCTACACTACCCTACTCTAACCATATCTCCAATTTGATCAAGTAAATGAAAATTTCCACAACAACCATTCAAGTAGCTTCAGGACAAAAATAATCCTATCTCTACCACTGATTAATTGATAATAATAGGAATATACCAACAGAGATAGAAACTCCTTCAGAGAATCATACTCACCCACAAGTGCCCGTGAAATGATGAACTCTAAAATCTTCAAAGAATTTGAAATATATGACTCCAATAAAGCTGCTACTGGATCTTCAAAACCATGATAAAAAAACCTGTTGATTCAGAAAAGATGACTGCCATTGCACATATTCCCTTTTACTGAGAAAAATGTGAGAAACTTGTTCTTTCGAGATCAACTCTTGATCATCAAGAGCGATAGTTTCCTCTTCAGAAAAATGATCATATGATAATTGTATAGTAGGAGCTAGGAGTGAAAAATATGTAGTTATCTATACAATCATCATTTACTACATGCTCAAACTGATTTGAAAAATGAACACCAGTATGAGCTATATCCCGATCCATAGAAAAATATGAAAAAACTGACAAATGTTGTCCCAAATCTGAATCATACTTACACTCTCCTTGCTATTCATGTGCATGAAAATCTTCAAGGTAAGCCTGATCTCTAATACTTTTGCAAGCTCAAATGTTCTCCTCAATTTCTTTAACATTCTCAAACAACCATCTTAATGATGTAGATTTCATTTCTCTCAGGAGAAGGATAAGATTTGGATGCTGAGTTGCTATGTAGTAAACCATAGTTGTAGTCTTAGAAGGCCAGATCTCCAATTACATGCTATGATAAAAACTGTAAAACCTCCTGTTGAATATAGCCATATCTTCATCTTCTTTTCTCCTCAAAACATGAAAATCAGCTAGGTATTGATAAAAGGACTTATTCTCACCCCAATACTTTGAAAATGAATAATATAACTCATTCCAAGAACTAATGGAATCAACTCCCAAACCCTTAAACCACAAAGTAGCATTCCCAAACAAGGATTTGAAAAATAACCTCATGGTAATATCTTCATGTACAATCTCAAACTGATCGACAAAGTTCTCAAAATCTCCTAAATACCTCTCGACAGTGATATGATCTTCTCCAGAAAAATGAGGAAGATATTCAAATAAGTTAAGAGGATAAGGATGAAGATGAGATGGAAGCCTTATAGGTTTAAACATTTTCTCTTTGATTCTAGTTTGAACAACAGTGGGATGAAAACAAGGTTTAACAAGCTGATTGGAAGGTACAACAAAGACTTTAGAGGGTAAATTAGCCTCATGATTCCCATGACTATAAGGCTGCTCAATTTCATGAGGGATTGTGATATGAACTTCATCTTTCTCAATAGGATGAGATGAGGAGACATGATCAACATCTACAACATAGGAAGAATGGAGACCTTCTTCTTCCAAAGAGGGATATACAAATGAATGTTGATGATCATTAGATTAAACAAAGCAAAGGATAATCCTTTTTATATGTAAGGGGAAAGACAAGAATGAACTGATGAAGAAGAACACATGTTCATAGAGAATACTAATGAGTTGATACCTGGTTTTTCCCTTCTGTATTTTCATCTTTTTGTCAACATGATCCTTCTTCCATTGGAGTCTTTGATTGTGGAGTTGCAAGGTAGATGATTACAACCATTTTCTGTGTCCCTCTCTTGTCTACCATCAAGAGATGGATCTATGTCGTTCTCCCAGGGAATCTTTCTTCACAATTCGCTCCCTGACAATGATGCCAAAAATGTTAGCATTGAGAGTCACACTTAGACTGCTATGAGTGCAATCCCAGTACCCATCAAAGTTTGGAATATAGAATTAGTAGTAAATGACAAATGGATGAAAGACTCTGAAAAGAATGTCAATCACAATTTACTTCACACAATATGCACCAACAAATAAGGCTCTGAATAACATTGATCAGGGTTATAGAAAATAAGATGAGTAGGTGGAAGACTTAATAAGAATAATGTGAAATTCCTATCATATACATCAATTAGTATGACATACATATAAAGAAAAAATCTCTGAAACAAGAAATTATTATAATCAAGGAGATGAATTCTGATAAATTTGTAAACAACATTACAACAGATCCTCTATTTCAATAAGCTATAAATTAGTCAAATGAATCTTTCACTGAACTGTGATCAGAATTAGAAGACAACAATATGGTAGGAAAAATAATTGATTTTCATTATCCAGAGAATCTTAAGTCTAATACATAAAATATAAGGTCTTTCTGTAAAATACACAGTATAAAATATGAGTCTCTCTCAATCCATTCCTCTCTTGGATCATGAATCCAACCCTTTCCTTCTCAAAATCCATTTCATATATAGAGAATGATCTCTATCTATCCTAAGGAGGTCAAAACCAAGGAGATACATAGGATCCTCCTCCATTTAGGAGTTTTTTTACAAAATATTCCAACAAAAACCTAACAAATTCCTTTTTTGGGGGATCTTGCCTATTGTGATAAATGCCTTTTGAAGCAGGTCATTCTGCTTGATCTCGAGATGGAACACATGTATATCATGTCCAACTAACTCCTAGGAGACCATTCAAACCTTCCTTGACAGCTAGCAGTCTTCCCATAGCTCGAATTTGTCAATATGTTAAAGTTCGTAGTGCCTATGACAACTTGCGCTGCAAACTTTCCTATATGTGATGATTTTGTCTTTTCTCTAAAAATACAAACTAGGTCGGGCTGATTTTTTGTCAACAAGTCAAAAATACCATGTTTTCCCTCCACACCAAATTTCAGAGGAACCCTGATGGGCATTCAAAATTTATGGGCAAAACCATCCTCTGTTGTGTGCTAATTCTTACAAATTGTCATAAATTACCAGTTTGCAGCGTCGACGCTGCGAACTTTTTTGTAGTAGCCTATTTCAATTTACCAAAATTTTTAACATCTCAAAACTTATGCTAGGAGTCCAGACATGCTACAAAACTTATATTTTGATATATGACTTAGAGCAAAGCACCACAACTAATATGCATAGCTTACAACTTATAGCCTTCACCTAAAAAATGTTGTAAAATGCATAAAATAGGTTAACAACATTAACAACATTTGCAACTTTAAGCCTGATTCAACAAATTCTCAACCACACATTGTAAATTTTATAGGGGTAAGAATTCAATCGTTTAAGGATGAATTTGAAAGGATACAAAAGGTGAAATTTTCAGCAGTCCTAACACAATTCACAATGCCAACAAATATATCAGTAAAAGGACCTCCACTCAACCTTCAAATAACATGATAACCTTTATTAAGTATCTAGTAGACTTGATCTTGATGCATATAATTGGGGATTTGAACACACATGTCTGCAAACTATTCAACCTTCAACACTCTCCTTCAGCCAGTTTGCAGCGCCAGTTCACAACACCTGACCTAAACACAATTTGCACACTTGGAGGAAGCTGCTAGAAACTTTTATGACATAATCCCTGAGAATTTGTTTAAAATACAAGCTATGAAAACAATAAGATCTTCTTTGACACTGTTAGCATTGAGAGTCACCCTCATATTGCAAGAGGATAAGCCCAACACCCATCAAAAAGGTTTGTAAATGTAGGTTTATGATAGAACGTCAAATGGACAAAACTCAACATAGCAATGTTCCAACACATAAACTCTAGGCTAGTATGCATAAGCAAATGGGTTTTTGGTTAAATTCAGTCAATGGTCTAAAGATAAATATGAGTAGATGGAAGACTTGGTGAGGAAGATGAATAGGTCTGTTATAAGCATTAGGCCTTCTAGCAGCCAAGTGAAGAAAAATCTCAATCACAAGAACCTCTTGAACTAAACTTTAAAACACCGAAAACATTTACAACAACATCATAATCAAACATCGATAATAACACAACTATAACATCTCATAAGGATCATCCAATAATGAGTAATCAAAGTAAGAAGAAGCAAGATAATGAAAAGAGGTTGACTTCTATTAATCAAAATATCTCAGATCTCATA
>ML786941.1:32796-53966 GCA_009831015.1 Picea engelmannii
TTACAAAACACTCAATGATCATCAAAATAATGCAGACATGTAAGCAATAGAATATTCAACATCAATCACACATATCTCCTGTTCCCGGTTGTGCCAACATAGCTCCTAATGAAATGGAATATGCATCGACATGCACATGAAACTCCTTACTCCAATCTGGGAAAACCAGAATAGGCGCAGTAACCATTTTCTATTTCAACATGTTGAAGCTTTGTTGGCATTCTTCTTTCCAGTGAAATTAACAATCCTTCTTCAAAAGCTTCTCCATGGGTAATGTAATCTAGGCATAGCCTTTAATGAACTTCCTGTAATTTCCAATATGTCCCAACGCAGTGTGCAACTTTTTGACTGAAGTAGTAGGGGGTAGATCAACTATGATGGCAATTTTAGATGGATCTACCAACAATCCCTGCTTGCATACAATATGGCCTAACAACACTCCAAATGGTGAAAATAAAATGCACTTCTTTAGGTTTAAGGCAATCTGACACTGCCTGCACTTGTCTAACATTAGCCTTAAACATTCGATATGATTTTTCAATAAACTTAAAACAATCCAATCATCAAAGTAAGCTTCTAGAAACTTATGTAGAAACTCCTTGAATGCTTCGACCACCACCTTGGAAAATATGGCTGTGGAATTCTTCAATCCAAATGACATTACTGTATATTGGTAGGATCCCCATTCAGTGGAAAAGGTGGTCTTATGGTGATCTTCCTTGACAATCCGGATCTGATGGTATCCTGAAAATCCGTCTGTAAAAGAATATACTTCCTGGCCTCCTACATTATCTAACACTTCGTTAGTGAATGGCGTAGGGAAGGGGTCATGCAATCAGGCATCGTTCAGATTCCTGAGATCTATGCAGATCATGATCTCTCCTTTCTTCTTGTCTTGTACCACCATAGGGATAATCCATTCAGATTCTTCGGCAGGTTCTATAATCCTTGCTTCTAACATTCTGTCGAGCTCAATCTTCACTTTCTCCTTATATTTAGGGTTCAATATGTAGGGTCTCTGTTTGATTGGTCTTGCATCTGTTTTCAAAGGGATCCTCATCTCTCCCATAGGCCTTTTAATTCCCTTCATATCAGTGAACTTGATTGGAAACAAGTCTTGATACTCATGTAGCAATTTTGTGATCTTGTCAATAGTGGAAACATCCCAATAATCTCCAAAATTTGCAAGCTTCGGTGTTTTCTCTACTCCAATATTGATTTTATTTATCTTGATCGATTGTCCAATAAATGGTAGCTCAACTCCTAGTCCTTCCACATCTCTCTGGCCTTCTGTTTCGATGATGTTCACCTTCCTAGGATCATCATCTTCATCAACATTGATGTTGTAACAGCCTTGCAGTTTCTGAAGAGGCGCAATACATTCTCCTCTTCTTGCTCCAAAGGGAGGCTAGGTGCCTCCTCGAACACTTTCTGTCCTACAACCTGTAATGCTTGATATACTATGGGATATTGGCTTTCAAACAAAAAGGTAGTGACAAAGTTCTGGGTCATACCTTTCCACTTTGTAGTGATGAGGCATAGTTCTGCTTGTGGGTACCAGTCGATAGGGGTTGTGTCCAACGTGTTGAAGAATTTGTGCACCCACTTCTCTTGAGGAATGTTGCTCCATGCTTCCTCACAACTTTGCACATGTTCCATCAGAAAACTTTGACCTGTGTATCTAACTTCGCAACTTTCTACTTGCTCTGAAAATCGTGCTGTCATCAAAGTGAGACATTGTACCCAGTTTGTAATGTTGTTTTTGTGTGTCCCCCACCATCTTGTTGGTGTAGCTTTCAGGGCATCATACATTGCCAACAATCATTTTTTCATTGGTACACTTTCTTCAAAGTCCGAAAAGAAGGTTTCTAAAGGATTCAGACCATCAAAGGTGGGTGAGTTACTTACTTTTGTGTCGATCCAACGTACTTCTCTGGTTAATCTAGCACATATTCTTGTATATACTTCATACATTTTGTTCTGCTAGTTCTCCAGTGCTTCTTCTAAATCTGATGAACATGCGTTGTCACTTTGCCAGCTCAAATTTCCATCCGCTGTAGGATTAGTGTAATCCTGTTGTCTGGCTGTTAATTTGTATATGTTTTCCAGTTCATATTCACGGTCTTTTTCTCTGATGGTCTCTGTGTATCTCTGACCTCCATCGGGATATAAAGGTGTAATGAACCTAAGGCCATATCCTTCAAACATCATTCATCCTTTTTTTAAGTTGACCACAGTGGAATTATTGAAAGCCCAATCAATTCCTAACAACGCAGGGTAAGGACAACTATCATCAATTATCTCAATTACCTTGAATTCTGCAAACGTCCTCACTTCGTCGATGTCCACAGGAACATGTTCCAATATTCCAAAGGGGCTTACAACTTGCTGATTATCTATCCTAATTCTGATAGGGGAATAGATCAACTTAGGTTTTCCCATCATTGCCCAGGTTTGCTTTGTCATGACATTGACCTCCGACCCTAAGTCAAGGACCACGTAGTCTATATCATACTCTCCAATCTGAGAATTCAGGTGTAGTTCCTTGTTTATCCTTCTCTTCTTGGATATTTGATGTATTGTTTTATTTAGTAAAGGATCTACCCTTCCTATCTCATACTGTTTGACCAAATTTTACAGTTCTTGTATGGCTCTCTCATCTTTAATCAACTCTGTAAATGTATACAAGAAACTAACAAGTTTACTTGCCTCTTTTCCATCTCCAGGAAAAGAAGACTGATCAAATTCCATAGGCATTCCACATTATCTTACTTCTAGTCATGTCTTTGATGAAGAACCTTGGTCTCCCTGAATTCTTTCCTTGCATCCTCAAACTTTTGTTTTTGATTCTTTGCATCAAAATTTTGTGTCTTCTCTGCAGCTTTCCTGACTCCTAATTCTTCTATAGTCTTTCCTTGGATCATTCTGTATTGTCCTGTAACAATGCCTCCTCGAGTGATGACAATGATTCTAGGGTATTCTCCGTGGGGTTCTTCTTTGATTAATTGTATTTTTAGGTCCTGATGAGGTCCCCGTCTCTACTGGAGTTTATCCAACAATGTTGGACATTCCTCGATAACATGCTCGAAGGAGTTGCAATAACTGCAAGTGGTACAAGGGTTCTGACAGTCCCTTGCCAAGTGTCCTGGTTGTGCATAGTTATAACAGATTATTTGTCCTTGAGCTCGACCCATACCTCTTCCTCTTCCTCTTCCTCAAAATCCACCACTAGGGTTGAAGTTTCCTCTCTGAGGGGAGTTATATTGCATAATGTTTCCATCTTCCTGTACTTCACCTTGAATTTTGTATATATCCTTTGACCTTTTGTGCATGAGGTTGTAATCCCTACAATCCCTATCATCATGCCCCACAGACTTACATAACGTGCAATACAAATTTGTGGGTGTCTGAACATATTTTTTCATGTAATAGCACTAACCAGGGTGATGTCTATTTCTACATACCTCGCACCAGGGTAGGGTAACTTGCTTCAAGGGGATCAGAGCTCCAGAGGCCAAGTATTCATGGAATAAGGTACAATGCTCCTTTTCAAAGCCTTATGGTTTTCATATGACACACTAGATATCTTCTCTTTTTTCTTTTCCCTTGTCTTTCTTCATATATTCGACCCGTAGAGACAAACTAGTTAGCTGACTTAGGATTTGACTCATACTTGAGCTGGATTCTCCCATAGGGGCTATTTCTAGCTTCATGGAAATCTCCATGGCCTCATCTTGCGAAGAAATCTTCTGTTGCATCAGAGGAAATCTGATGTGTGGTAAGAGAGTAGCAATGAACCATTCCTTGTTCTGCTCATTTGGGATCTGGAAACTCAAGTGGCCTATCAAGGTTTTAAACCTCTAATCGAACTCCCATACCGGTTTAGCTATTCGCTGCTTGATTTATTTTAGTTCTGTAATGCACTGTGACTCCGAATTTGGTTTCTTGAACTCAACAATCAGTGCGTTCTTGATCTCATTCAATGGTTTAGGCTGGGCAATTACCTTAACAAAATTCATGTACTAGCTCAGTGCACAGTCTCTTAGGTAGTACTAAACTGAGCTCATTTGACAGCTTCATCGGTGATGTTCTTAATGCTCCATATAGTTTCGCATAGAAAACAGTGTTGATCAGGATCTTTAGATCCATCTCCTTTGAAGGTTGGTAACCTCATCTCATCTTCCATAGATCTTCCTAGGTTTATTGACTGAGTAGGTGTTGGGATACTAGTGACAGTTCTCTGAACGCTCAGGTGACTCTGATTACTCTTATTGCTTAATGCTTTTGAATCAACAGGAGGAGTAATAGTACTTACTTCAAAAGTCTGCGTAGTTCCTTAAGCTTCTGGCTCTTCCCGATGAGGTTCTTTAGCTTTCCCTTCCTCTGGCCTAGTGGACTCTGAATGCTCTTCATCCGCGAGATCTGCCTCTTCTCCACTGTAGAAACCCTCATCCCTGTAGTTCTGCTTAAACATGTTCATAAGAGGAACTTCTCTGAACACTCTCCCACTGCGCGTAGGTCCATCCTTTGTGTCGTTGTCGTTGTCTGAGCTCTTTAATCCAACAGACTACTGTATCTTCAATATGTTCTTCTCATGCAATAACATCTTGATCTTGATCTTTATAAAATGTAAAAATTTTCCTCTAGGTCCCTTAAAGAAGTACCTCTTTACTTGGCTATACGATTCTACTCTATCAACAAAAAACTCAGTGATATACCTTCCAATGGTACTATCAAGCCAATGATCTATTGATCTTGACACGTCGTTATCAACTCAACCTTCTTGACCAACACCGATGTCCAAACCACAGGTGGCCTAGATCTGATCTCAATTTGGGTATCTACTAAACTAGCTAGCCACTCATATAACTCTCTATGGATTCCTCCAAAGAAAATCTTGTGTATATCAGTAAAGATATATCTTTCTAGCCAATCCTCTGTACTAAGATTAGGGTTCTTGTTTTGGGCTTCAATGAAGTCCTTTTCTTGATCTTCTATCCACTTATGAATCTCTTTCTTTGATGGAAACCACCTTGAAATTCCCTCAAGAATATTCCTATCCCGACAATGGAACCATTTGTTGGCACAGGGGCAGACCCAGGGTTCAGCTCCAAGAGCGCACCAAGAAGCCCTAACTACTGGCCCTTTCGGCAACACCTGCGAAGCATATGTAGTCTCACCCGAAGTAGCTATGAGGGGGTTGTAGGACAAATATTTCTACAACCAAAGGGGATATCAGGTGGATCTAATACAAGAACAATAAAACATTTATATATCACTTACCAACTCATATCTACTCCACACAACTATCTATTAGATCTAACACAACAATGCAAAGACAATATATCGAATGACAAAGAACATAGCATCAATCACACACAACAAAAAATATACGTGGTTCACCCTCTCTCTAGGGATACATCCACAAAAATATGCTTTATAATATATTAAGATGAAGCATACAGTTCTTGTCTGCGCACTCAAGTAGCAGATATTCTTTCTTATCTTCTCTATCTCTCCCCTTCATGTGCACCTAGCAACAGGGCTGATCTTTGCACCTGACTGAAGATCTTACAATACTAGAAGGATCTCGCACTCAACACTTCTCTCTCACACAATATTACTCATTTGATTACACAATAACAATGCATCCTCAACCAACTTAGTACCAACAACAATAACCACAACCACAACAACCCATCCTAGGTCCTTTATAACTCTATTTATACATTACAATATCTCACCGACAGCCTTAGGTTGAGACCTAAGTTTCAAAACTCTAGATACCAAAACCCCAGGTGTCTAAAACCCTAGGTCAACTTGACCCGCGTTTTCAGGGCTTCGCCAACCTATCTTTCCTTCCTTCTCGCATGGTTCTCAAAAGAATCCAATGGTGGCTTTTTACGCTTCTTGAGAGTTGTCCATGATCCACCTTTATTGTTGATCTATCATCCTTGATATCCACATCCAATGCCTTTCTTTCTCTTACTTCTCTTCATCTTTTCTACTCTTTTTCTCACATCGAACCAGTATCATTCACTATGTCTTTCGTGTAGTTCACATTTTTCTTTTTCTTCCTTGATCTTCTCTTGCTTCCATAACTAAGGGACAACAAAACACTCTCAACAACAACACCCTTCTCTTCTCCATTCTACGTTTTTATATTCTCTGTGCACCAATTGCATCCTCTGCATAATGCCTCTACATGCTCTTCACTACATCAGTGTTCTGCCCTATAGGTTGTTCACTCCATCTCTTCCTCACGAATGTATCGCTAACTAGCAGAGAATCACTTCAGTTCTCTGTTCTACATATTTTTGTCATGTTGAGTCCTCTTCCTGATCATCATGGAAACTCTTCAAATTATCAAGTCATTATGCTCAATCTATTCACCATGAATGGCCGTTCATCCTAAGATTCTTATGGCATTACTGACAGTAATAGTATTCGACATTTTTTAATCTGTTGATTGTCTCTATGATTAATCTTCATACCTCTAGAAGTCACCTCAATATTCTTCAAATTCTCTGGTAGATGCAATCAGTCATTTTCTGCAGTTACCATGAGTCTATCTCTAGTAGTTGCTAAGACAACCTCCATGTGCTCATCCCTTTGGCGCCTTTTCCCTTCCTGAGAAAAAATTCACAGTGAGCATTAGATTTTCTGACTAAGCCCCTTTCTTTCATGTGACTAGTCGCTGTGACCACATGCCTAACTTCAGAAACTACACTTTCCAAATCCATGGTCCAGATCTTTCCCTTTGATTGACGACTGCGATCAAATCACGATTTTGCATTTTATGATTTCCTGCTATGAGTTGCCTCGAAACTCCCAACTCATGAAACTATGAAATGATTCATATCATATCAACGGTTGAGATCTCTCCCTCTGATCTACAACTGCGATCAAATCGTGATTTCACATTTCGCAACTTCAAAGGTTAGAGCACCTCCTTTCTTCGACTCCCGATTTCCCAATACCTTCTCCAGATCAATGACCCACGATCTTCTGTATTTCAACGATCTAGATCTTTTCTTCGAGAACTTGGATTTCATTCTTCATCATGCCAGATCAACAGTCCACGATCCTTAGTGATTCGATGATCCAGATTAGTTCACAGATTCACATTTCATGACTTCCTCCAACTCTCACCTTTGACTCTTCCAGTTCACGAGTCAACGAAATGTTGATCTCTCGCCATGTGTCCTTACCAACATCAATGACTCAGATCTCATCATGAATTCCTCTGGTTACTGGATGCTAATCTAATGGGCATCGGGTATTTAGGATTATTGATCCAATGACTGTGATGAAATCACAAACTCGGACTTCGCAAATTCTTGCTTCTCATATCTGGACTCTGATCTGACGACCCAGATCATTCATAGTGGTCGATCCAACAGTCATTATCGCTCCTCCTCCTGATATTTGGATTTCTCAAATCTCTAAGTGTCAAAGGCCATGACCTTTGATCATTATACGAGCCTTGATGTATGGGATCTCATCTGCATGTCTCGGAATGCTATCTTTCCTAAGCTTTGGTAAGGGCCCTGGTGCACACTTGTGCTCTGCTTGCAACTCTGATCGATTCCTCTTGAGATTCTTGAGCTTGCTCTTTTGTGTCTTCATTTATGTTCTTATCATACACACTTTGCCTGTAAAATTGCCAACATCACTATTGTTCTTTCCATCAATGACAAGCACACTCTGCATATAAACATGCCAACAAATATTACAATAGGGAGCTCTGCTCAACATTCCAAACTCAAAATAAAATTCTCCTAATGTATATATAGTTTAAACAGTAATCAACAGCTTGAAGTGTGAGCTGGCCTCTCTAACCTAGGATTCTCCACAAAAAAATGCTAATCTAACATCTGTACAATTGGAACTAACAAATTGCTAGAAACATGGAGCATGTTGGCAATAACTCTAACAAGATAATCATGACATAATTTGATGTTCCTTGGGTACATCTCCATCAGTGCCATGTGTCCTCCAAGCCTTTGTGCCGAGTTCCATATGCCATCTGGTGACCATTTATTCCCTCCAAATCCATCAAATATATAAAGGACATTGAATCTAGAAATGCTGACTGTATCAGCCAATTCATAGCAACTTTTCGTACCGCATCCACTAGCACATTTTGTAGCGCCCTCCTATGTAAAACTATTCTGCAACAGATTTTGTAGTGCATTCGGTAGCAGATTCTGTAGTGCCCGCCTATGAAAACTGTTTTGCAACAACTTTTCATAGCAAACTTCCACTTTGTGTCTGGCTAGGTGATTCCATAGTGCTTTTCATAGTGAATATGTGATCCTATCTATGTGGATCATTATGTAGCACCAGGCACTACGAAATGCTCTGTAATTTTCTGTGTCATGCAATTGAGCCCAAAAAACCAAAAATATCTTAGCAGAAGGAGTATAAGCCTATAGATGCCTCGAGTAGGTGTAATTATGATACTTTCCTCAAAAACTCAAAATGCAAAAGCTAATCATCATAAAAAATTGGGTTTTTCATCCTCTCCACTTCATCTTCTTAATGTGACACTTCTCCTTGTTGCAACAACACTTCTCCCTATTGCAGCTTGGGATAGTACATTGAGATTTCTCTGGGCTAGATCATCCTTGAAGGGTTGCAACTCCCCTTCAGGTTTTCTGTTCTGGTACTGCAAGTCTCTATTCTGCATGTACAAGTTTCTAAGTTGCCTATGCAAGGGAATAAATCTTCTTGCTGTGAACTAAGATAGTTCCAAAGTTCCCTTATGCATATCCATGAGTTGACTCATATTTCTCCTTGCAGCCAATCCTTCTCCCTTCAATCAAACAATTTCCTTCCTTTCATCCCTGTTTTTTCTAATCAATCTCTTGAAGGTGGGGTTATCAGGAGGAGTGGTGATGTTTATGACTTCAACAAGCTTCTTAATAGTTTCACCCTTACCCTTATTTTTCTTTTGAATAGGAGCTTTGGTTATGATTACTACTTCAACATCTTCCTTCTGGGTTGATGATCTGGTGAAGGGCCTCCTAGCTCTAGTCTCAACTACTGCAGTAGGTGAAGGAAAGTGCAACTTTCTCCCTTTTTTGGCTCTAGTTTTGGCTGAGGGAACTTCCTCTAGTTTAGGTGCGGGATGATGTGAAAGTTCCATTTGTGGGGAGTGATGGGCTTCCATTTTATCTTCTTCAACTTCTTCAGAAACTTCTTTATCTTGGGCAATGTGTTTTCCCTTTCTCTTTTTTCTTGTTTCTGTTTGGGTAACACTACTAGCTGGCAAAGGGCTCTGCACCCTAGATTGAGGGGTAGGGGCTACATATAGCTACAAATTAGCAGAAGTAATGAGTTTCTCCCAAGTGAGGTTTCTTTTCTTCCTCCATTACAAGCATCCTGATCATCCCTAAGTGGAACAAACTGGTGTCCATAGCCTTGGACTTGGCTTGGACCCTATAAACCATTTTTACCACACTCCTAAACAGATAGAAATGGATGTTCATTAAGTCCTTTCCCGTGAAGTGTAACAAAAGCCTAATGTGATACTGGTATATCATATTGAATCTTCCTTCACATGTAAAATACCTCTGGATGACTTTCAACATTTTTTCAAAACCCTCAACCAAGTGGCTCCTAGGCACTCCCTTAGACAAATTATCTTTATGATGTTATGGTTTGAGGAAATATTTAGAAAATGATGCATTAAGAGTCATAGATTTGAACCACCTTTCACCAGTGTTGGGTATCTCAGTGGTCGTTGCAATGGTGGCCTTGGATAATTCCAGTGCAAGGGTTCCTACCTTGGTATTAGTGCCATCAAATTTTAAAGAAAATTCCCTAGCTACCTCAGGGTGTCCCCTCTACATATTTTGACAGAAAGTTAGGTAAACAACCCTTTGGAAGACCTCCCCGATCAGAGTTTCAACATCAAACAAGTGCATATCAGAAGGCTTAGTATTGAATACACTCCAACCTTTGTGAGACTTCTTCTATTGAGGTGTATCCATTGATAGAAATTGGAGACCAAACACTACAATGTTATGAGAGGTATGGGAAGCCAAGCAAGGACAAAAGTCTTTAGGTTTTGAATGGTGTTCCTTATCTAGGTTTTTTCAGGGTTTCCATTCAATTGAATTATGAACTAGTGAGAGAACAATTTGATGGCTTAGAAAAGGAATAAAATCCCTTCAGAGAAAGGTATACAGGAAGCAACACTGTCAAGTTTTAGGCTAACATAAAACCACCATGCATGGTCATCATCATTTTAAAAACAAAGGCTCCTAAACTCTTCACTCTGAACATATTTTGAAATGAAAATATAATATGGAACCATGAAGGAAAAGATCTAATGCTCAAAATGTGAGCATAGATGACGACACTGGGTTGAAACACAATTTGCAGTGCTGGAACATGGGATTTGTAGCACAATTTCGTAGCGGTTTCTATAACATAGCATAGAAAACAAGGGCCAAGAGATAAATAGGCACAATAGATCTGGTAGAAAATTTGATTCAATTCCAATAGAGGAGGCTGGAAATATGCATATGGATAAAAAATCCATGACAACAGAGGTAAAGGGGTTGGTAGGTGGAGGAAACCACAATTTGCAACACCAGGTGCTATGAAAAGTTAAGCAAAATCTTCGATGATCTTCAACAGAGCTCGGATGGATCAAAGAGTACCTAGACACCGTAGCTTGACTGTCGATGATATTAAGAAGGCATGAAGTATCTCACAACCATCACATGCTTTAATTCACCTTGGTTAGCTAGTCTGTAGCACAATCCACAACGTTGTTTGGACTAGGAGTTTCTGCAGCGCCGAGCTAGGAGAAAAATTCAAACTTTGATAAACAGTTAGAAATATTTAATGACCAAATCACAATTATTCCTTTTGAAAACATGGATGATGAAAAAAATGAAATGACATGACATTGGATTCATAATTGCAAATGATGATAAAGACGAAGGGTGTACAAAAATATGCTATGAAAACTACTAGTGAGTTGGCAACGTACTTGAAAGGATTTGTTTTAAATCCCTAACGAGTAAAGGGACAAAGTGGAGGGGTATCAAACGTATGAATGGAGGTAGTGACATGTCAGGCTTGTGGTGTCATGGGGATGATAATGATAGCTGTCAAATCATGTGATGAACCAAGAATATAAACCATAGGTGTGGGTCAAATGTGTGAGCCAAGCTCCAACCTTCATTTATTTGAGTTAACCTAAGAGAACCATAAGGAGAAAATAAAAAACAAAGATAAGAAGACTAAAGGATAAAAAAAATTAAAACCTAAGGAGAAAATTGACCCATGACAACTTCATGTGATAACATACACGATCCTGAAATGAAATGATAACCATTGAATGCGTGAGATACTTATGAAATCGTTATGAAATCTCTTGTGAGTTGGCAACACATACAACTGTCTTTAACTTGAATTTTAAACAGATAGATGATGGCAACAAGAACTTTTTGTACAACTGGAGGTGTGACATGTCAAGGTAAAAATATAAAAATGAATCAAAGGTGTGACTCATTTTTACCCCTACAATTCTATGTGCTAACAGAGTGCACCTTCAATCCTTACAGTTGGTGTAGAACTCTTTCACTTGTTGTTGCCTCCTAGATCACATATCTCCTCCCAAATTTGACTTGAAAGGGGTTAAAAATACAATGCAACAACATATACAATCTCTAATAATCACTTTAAAAGTATAAACATATATATAAATTCTCAAATTAACAAGAACATGTAAATATAGGGTTTTGAGACAAAGATAATCTCTTTTAGTCAAATTCAAGATAAAAAAAGGTTACAACCATTGTTGGCAACTGCTCTATGAACCAAGTTTGGGCTCCTCTATCATGGCTCCAAGTGCATCAATCCTACATTATCTTCTCACAACCAGCATACCATCAAGGGAAAGAAGAAGGGTTTCATAGGGAGAATGGATGGAGGGGAAAGATGAGTCTAAAAATGAGAATGAGATGCAAATCTTGGGCAAAGAAAGGGAAGGGATTTTGGCAGAGTTTTTTTATTCTCTTGTTCATGTCTTTAAATGACTCCCCAAGACCTCTTTTTATATAATAAAAATATGGTTATTCGGTTTGGGGATGGGATACAAGGGGTAAAATGGTTAGGAAACCCTCCATAGCCCATAAACTCCATTGAATTCCGCACAATTTTATAGTTTTTGCAACTTTTGGAGGTAAACTCGAGATAACTAGTGTGCAACATGTGTGTGTATGCGAGCTAACTAGCATGCAACACATGTGTGTACATAGGCTATTAGTACAGGAGGACACATACACTATCCAAAAAATGGTTTTTTAGAAGGAAGCTTAACAATATTTTTGGAAAAGTATGCAAATGGATGGGCTAATGTCTTCGATGCACATATGTGAGATTTTTGGACTACAACATGTGCCCCATAATTTATGAGGTCAAAAGAGAAATTGATGGCGAAATACATTACAATATCTTTACACAGTGGGAAGGCACATAATTGAGTGAGCCCGAGATGAGTGTTCGTGAGCGTGTCATCTGCAAAATAATGATAATCTCTCCGAGGAGGGCATGCCCATGCTCATGATGAAATAAGCATGGCTTCCAATCAAGTACACTGCAGATCCGTGTCATATATATAGTAATCATGGCTACATGATTAATGTGTATGCTAATAAAAGTGTAGCCATGAACAATACACAATGGATCTACATCTCAAAATCATCTGAAGATATACAAGTACAATATGATATGCATCTTCAGGAAGCATCGATGCATGTGGTTGGAGATGATAACTTCATAGCTCAAGAAACAATGTCAAGATCTTCAAAAATCATGTAGGAGTACAATAGGAGTGTTAGACTCACTACTATGAGGCCTTCGACATGTTGTCGGGGAAATAATGGAGGATCTTGATCATCAAGCATGGACGAATCATGAAAGTCAAGAGATAAACTATAGAATGGCCGACTCAACTTGGATAAAACTTCCCTTGGACAAAATCAAGACAAAATGATGAGACTCAGGAAGAATATTACTGACATAAGTATGTGATACAGGAGGCACCACAAACTCTCCATATGTTTGGAAGAGTAACCAAACACAGGAGGACACAACTCTATGTAACAAGAACAACTTCCTAAGGTCATACTAGATCCCAATGCTTGGAGAATGAACAAAAGGATGTGATTTGTCCAAGGGTGACAATCTTGCTGCCGATAAAAGATAAAGTATATCATGTCCCCTCTTTTTGGAATACTTGATTTTTTATCTTTTTCAAATTTTTAACGAGCTTGAAAAAGAATAAAATAATACTACGTTACAAAGGAGGAACAAGTGTCACGAGCAAGCAAACTAATTCCAAGAACATGGAACATATTGATGCTCAATGCAAGGAGACATGTGTAGGATAAGGACACTCGGGAAAATTCCGCCATGGGTCAAGGTGTTAGATTGCAAGGGAAAAAAGTGCTACAAGGCTTGCATTTAAGGAATGCTTTGAAGGTTTAGTTAATAGCAACATGAAGTTGTCATTAGGCCAAATATGCAAGGATGAGACATGCGATGCGATTAAGGATGACACAACAAGACTCCTTCCATGTGAACTTTTACGAGCTCAAAGAAGGTAAGCTCAGTGTTTTTTCACATTTAGAGAGTCTGAAAAACACTAAAAGAAGACTCCAAAGAGTCCCTTTTTTGTAATTAGTCCAGTCGGTTTGAAAAAGGGTTAAACTTATATTGAAAGGACATCTCTTCAAAACCATTTTAATGAGTGTGACCGAGACAATATCACTCGGCTATCTTTTCAATTTTAAGGAGTCTGAAAAGAGCTTAACTATGGACTCACAACCTTTTTCTAAGTTTAGTCCCCTTAGCCCGAAAAAGTATAAAATATAAATTAGGAGAACTCTCCCAGTGAGACATGTCTCCCGAGGCATACCATTTTCTTGGATAATCTATTGGCCAAAAAAATGTTTAAACTTATGCCAAATAGATATTCCTCTTAGACCAATTAATGAGTGTGAAAGGAACAAGGTCACTCAATGATATTTTCATATTTAGGGAGTCTGAAAAGAGATTAACTATGGAATCCAAGGGGGTTCTTTTTTTGTAGATAATCTCCAAGGCCCGAAAAAGAGATAAACCAAAACTAGGGAGAATGGACCTTTTTCAAAAATTTAGTCCCTCAGGCTTGAAAAAGGGTTAAACTTATGCCTAGGAATACTCTCCTAGCGAAACGAAGCTCCTAGAGCATACCTTTATTCATAAATTAACCATCTAGACTGAAAAAGGGATAAACCACTTCCAGACATATGTGCCTTCCAATTTTAGTTTGACAAGCATGAAGGGAAACAAGATCGCTTGACAATATTTTCAATTTTAGAGAGTCTAAAGAGGGCTTAAAGAAGACTCTAGGGAGGGTTCTTTTCTTAAATAATCCAAATGAGAGAGAAAATTATAAATAAGCTCCTGTTATATGTTTCTTTAAAATTTTAAGAGATCTTGAAAGACAACAAACCATTCTCTTAGAGATTCCCCCAGGGATGAGCCAAAAAAGATGAAGAAGAATGGGGCTTCGATACACAGTCATGGCAGGACTAAAAGGACTCCCAAGCCTATGGAAAAAACTCATAGCATAGATGCCAAAAGGCAACAAAGGATCTAGCTAGGGCATCCCTGTAGAGGAAGGCTCTACCACCTAATTAAGACACTTCTAAAGAAACATAGAAGGTTTCGTGTCACACTTCGATGGGATCAATCCTATGGAAAAGTGAAAAAAAGTCGACAATATACAAGATGCAAGGTGATGAAAACCTAACCTATATGCAAGGGTTGAATTTTTTTTTTACCATGAGATGATGTGAGTCTAACCCCTCTCATAAAAACACCAAACCAAAAGAAAAAAGTTAATAAGAACGACCCAAATATCTTCTCAAAAATAAACTCAAGTAGCCACCGAGCCAAGAATAGGGAAAAAGAGGACCAAACTGGTGAAAAAAGAGAAAAACAAGTCTATAAATAAGGGTGAACAACTCATTTAACCATTTCAAATTAGAAAATAACGAAAAAAGTAAAAAAACCCTCTTCTTTAAAACATGAATTTGAGGAGCTACAGTGGATGAACAATCTTCAAACTTGAACCAAATTAGTACAAATGTCCTCTCTCATCCTTTTCATTCATCATTTATTGTTTATTTAATTTCTCATAGGGTGCGAGCCCTAGTAAAAAGTTCAGGTCTACGTGTACGTAGGCTTTCCATGCTCAACACGCGTATGTACATGGGAAAAGTAATACTTAGCCCGCGTACATACGCAACTATCTTAAATACAACCCACATACATCTCTTTAAGATTTCAAAAAAAATGAAACAAGGGAATCACTTCACAATTGTTTTTGCAACAGGATGTATGTTCATTGGTGAGAGAGAGAACATGAGGACTTAGATGTCTTGTTAGAGGAGGATCCAGGGGCCATTTCCATGCTCAGGTAGTGTGGTATGTGAAATTTCTTTCAGTGTCCATTCATGAGGGCACAACCCAGGCTATTGAACCATCTGATAGAGTATTGGCATCTAGATGTAGAGGCCTTCATGATAGAGGGCCAATCATTGACTCCGATGACAGAGGATATATACTTTTTGACCGACCTCTCCAGGAGGGGGGAATCAATCAACTTGAGGACCTTTCCTCTAGGACCACACACCATAGAATATTACATTGGAATGTATTGCGAGGCTGGCACTAAGAAATTAGGATCTTAGGTGACAATTCATAAGATCACAAGTCTCAACCTCCAGATAGTACTTTACATGATTGGGCAGATCATGGGATCCACAACACTTCATCAGGATTCACGTGCATAGATGCATTGTGCAGCTCAATGTCTAGATGCCACCATATTTGAATGGAGCACTATAATGCTCACATATATGAAGAAACAACTGATTGACTGTCGTAGAATAAAAAAACAAGAACTTCGGGTTCAGGCCATGTTGTGCGCTTTCTTTTTCGAGAGAGTTCCAAGCCTTAGCCTGCGAGAGACAGAACGAGGCCATATTCCCTCCTTTCTGGCATTATGCAGGTGGGAAACTTTGTTTCCTCGATAGGGTGCAAGGAGAGTACAAGAGGCCTTTGGTGAAAAATTCTTTAACTGGTAGGCTTGTCAAATTCCTGTGATCGAGGAGCACCCTTACGCAGGGATCAATTTCCTGAGGGATCCTGATATGCCAATTCCCCCTGGTGAGGAGCATGGAGAGATAGGTACACACATTTTATAGTTATTTCATTTTTCATTTTTAAATATTATCCTTTTTATGGTAATTTCAAAGTACTAACTAAGTGATCTGTTATATACAGACGTGGGACCAGTATGACCAACTGACTTCGTCGGGACCAGGTTTCATCCTCGAGTGGATTCCAGGCCAACAACAACAGGAGGACCAACAACCACGGGAGGACCACCAGCCGAAGAGGCTACGCGAGTATTGCGACAGGTAGAGAGGAACTTGACAGATCTTTGTTATAGCAATATTTGCCTCACCCTATGCAAATTTGCTCATAAGGCCTTTTTCCATTTCCCTATGTAGACTTGAAGTCCCTTTTTGTAGTTCCCAGAGATAAAAATAATATTTTTCCAAATATATGCGCCCTAACTATTATACAACATGTGTATATGCAGGTTGCACCATTACAATCCATGCACATCAGGTTTTGTGCCCAAAATTAAATATGGTGTCGGGTTTCCATGTCACATCACGGGATCCATGATCCTTGACCTTCCATATATTGGAAATGTTCCAAATCGGCCCTTTAGTTCCATTTGAAGGATATAAATGGGCCATATCCAAGCTGTGGAAAAGAGGAGAAGAATTCAACTTTGAGAGCAAAGTTACTTTGGAGAAATTATTCACTTCATATTGAGTCCGCATCCCTTTATCCTTTTAAGTATGAACACATTGTTCAGCCCCCAAGCTCTTCCCTACTTGATTGAGAACCTCATTCTCTCTCTTAAATGATCTTGCCTTTGGTGGAGGATTGAAGTGGTGGAGGCCCAACTAGAAGGGACTTAGTTTCTCGGTTACGAACCTTGCCGACACAAAAGTTTTTAATTCATTCACTTCTGTTGATTACATTTTAATATAAATACTCTTTTCTCGTCCAATTAATGTCTTGAAAATATTTGAATTGTTATTCCATGGGCACATTTTTTATGAATATTGATGGATTATGCTATTGAATGTGTTAAATTTATATATTATCACCATATGATTGTTTTTCTTGGTTGTTGAGGACAAGTTGCAGGTGTATTGCTTTGAGTCAAGTGCTCAACGGTGGACTTCATCAAACGTCTGGATGACGTAGGCTCTTTATCTCGTATTGTTAGCATATTTGTTTATATAGCATACTTGATATTAGAGTTGATTTCTGTAGTCATTTCTTTCTGTTGTGGTTTACCCCATGCCATAGAGATATTTTCCTTGTAACATAATTGGTGACCATACTAGGGATTGGATCCTCTTTTCTGGGTTTGGAGTGTTTTTCTCCTTTGATTGATCTCTTTTATATTGAGTTTCTTGTCGTATGATTTCTTGAAAACCTCTGTTTATTCTGAGTCTAAGTTTCTTAGCCTTATCCTTAACCTGGTAGTGTTTTAATAAATATACGCGGGTTTTTACCTAATAGTTGTGTACATATGTGTGTTGTCCTTCAGCAAGAAGCGTATATACACAGTTTTCTCCTGAACAGTCGCATACATCTTTCTTGTGTGTTTGGTTGTTGTGTTTGATGTTTGTTGGGTAAGTTTTGATGGTTTCTAAGTCTTCTTAGGTATTTGTTATGACTGTTAAGTGCCTGCAGAGTGATAGGAAGCCTTTCTTTGGTTGAATTTTCGGGCGGTGCCTTTCTCATCATCCTTTTCATTGATTTTCCTTACATCTTGGGCTAGGTGTTTTCTTCTTGATATCCTACTTGGTTTGTCTTTGATTGCATTCAGTATAATATCTATATCAAGCTGTTGTTCAGTACTTGCATTTTCATTCTTTTATATTGAAAATACAAAAATATTAAACATTTTGCATTGTTGGCATTTGATCTTTTGGGTTCTTATCATTGATCTTAGTAAATGTATGGAAACATTGCATCTTATTTGGAATTGCATAATTAAATTGAAAATTGCATTTTGAAAAGCTTATCATTTATTGGGAATTGAAGTTAGGACTTTGCATTTTATTCA
Source organism: Picea engelmannii (assembly GCA_009831015.1). Lineage (NCBI taxonomy): Eukaryota > Viridiplantae > Streptophyta > Pinopsida > Pinales > Pinaceae > Picea > Picea engelmannii. The sequence continues at coordinate 51,032 of ML786941.1, forward strand.
TATTCATTTATTTTATTTGTTGAGTCATAACATCATCAGTTTCATTATCGCACCTTTATGAGTAATCAAGGCCACTAAAAGAAACGTTGATAATTTTAAATTGATTAGAAACAATTTTATTTTCTAGGGTGCATAAACTAGCTTAGGATTTAGAGCCTTGGAATAGGAATTTGTAAGTAGACTTCTCCAAGGATATTAAATCAACATATGTGTCTGACTAATGGAGTGGTGAAATCCATTTTATAATTGGTGACGTCATGAGGCTTTTCTTACACTAGAGTTAAGCATGAGGTTGTGTGAGGTTGGTTGAGGGGATATCCCCCCAATACCTTCTTAGCGTCAGATATATTTCTGGGGATCTATTCATATATGTGGATCTTGCTAGTACTTTTACCTCTGTGAGAGACGATGCTTTCAAGGTTTTAGACTTTGTTACCCTACCTATACAGTAGACCTGACTTACGATTGTTCACCTGTGCATCAGTTATATTGTGGTTGCTTAGTTTCTTTACATAGGTACCATATAGGTTACTTGCAGGGGTTATTCTGCAGGTACCTTGGGTCAGATAAGGGTCGGACAACACACAAACTTTATGGAGGATTACCTCTCTGGGGGGATCTTACCGACTGGTTGTTAAGCCTACAAGGGGGCCCTTATAACTGATTCTGGTACCTTCGATCTTTTGAAGGGAGTATCAGGCCCCTCTTAGGTGAAACATACCTAATTTAGGGAGAGAGGCCCCTTTCAGCCACTTTATCTTGTTTGTGTGAATATTGGCCTTTTTTTGTTTATTTTGGTGTTCTCTTTGATTATTAGTTGGCCTTAGTATTTTGTATTGTGTCATGAGTTTTCATTTCTATGGTTAGTGGAGTCCCAGTGACTCCCCCAGTTAGCGCTACCCAACCCATGGTCTTTGCTCATTCCATGGGGATGAATCCTTTTGTATTTCTGAGTGGTACGCCGAATCATGATACTCAACCAATACCTTGGGCCTCTAATCATTTTTCTCGTGGTATGCCAAACATGTCTTCGTACTTGCCATCCTCTGTATCGTCTCCTTATGTGAATCCTAGTTTTGGGTTTGAGGGCATGATGCCTCCTTATTCTCCCTTTTCATTTGGTGGGAGTCATATCCCTCAACCAAATCTTACGGTAGGAGGTTGGAATCTTCCTTCCTATGAATCCATTCCTAGATTCACTTTTCCAGGAGAAAGTGCTCACATGGGTGATCATTCTACCTATTACATTCTGTCCATTTATCCTTCTTCTGCTATGTTGGTCCCTACGAATGATTTTACCATGGCAGACCTCCATATATCCTCTAGTATTTCATCTAGGGGGAGTCAATTTTATAACACAGGAAACCCCCTTCATGGGGTCTCTTCGTCTGGGGGAAACATATACCCTCACCTGAGTAACCCTTGTCATGTCGCTTTCTCTTCACAAGTGACTTCCTTAGTGATAATGCCCTTACAACCCTTTATGAATTAGTTTGTAGGAGGATCCTTTCCTACCAGACAGGGCCATGGTGTATACCATAACCCTTCCCGTCCCTCAATTTATCAAAACCAATCTTTCCCAAAACCTTGGTCTCAAATGTTGTAACCAATCACTGCCAGTTTAGTCATTGCAAGTCATACTAGCATTATATCACCAACCTCTACTAGTCATGTTGGATATTGGTCAAAAACCTCTACAAGTCATGTTGAATACGAACAACCAACTGCTGCAAGTCATGTTGAGGGCACAAATCTAGTCATTGCTAGTCACATTGCACATACATTACCAACCTTTGCTAGTCATGTTGTGGATTCATCATCAACCTCTACTAGTCATGTTGGGGATTCATCATCAACCTTTGCTAGTCATGTTGAAGGTTTGTCACCAACCTCTGCTAGTAATTTTGGGCATTCATAACCAACCTCTACAAGTCATGTTGGAATTTTTCTACTAGCCTCAAGTCATGCTGGGAGCATGTCACCAACCACTACAAGTCATACTGGGGGAATTCATATTATTGAGAAACCTAGACGTGTAATATGTAAGCCCAAGTTCCTTTGTAGGATTTGCAAAGGATATCACCTTACTCGTTTGTGACCTGCTACTACTGTGGTACAAGAAGCATGGTCCTTACCTGGGGGCCCTTCAAGTTCTAAGTCATCTTTGTTTTCCCAACCTTCTTTGGTTGATACAGTGGTCATGCTGATGCAATATTAGACTGACACCACTCTTATTTTTTGGGGTGATGCGTCTCTTGACCTTGTTGTCTCACATTCTATTCAACCAACAATCATCTTGATGCAATCTTCGGCCAACACCACTCCTATTTTTGGGGGTGATGTGTCTCTTGACCTTGTTGTATAAAATCCTATTCAACCAACGGTTGAAGAAGTGGTTGTGCCGATGCAATATTTGGCCGATCCCACTCTTCTCTTGGAGAGTGAAAATCCTAAGGAAGTTACATTGCCGATGCAATCTTCGGTCAATCCCACTCTTCTTTTGGAGGGTGATGCATCCTTCTACCATGTCCTTATCATTTCTAGTCCTGTACCTTCTAAACAAGGGAGCATTCTACTCTCTCCGAGCATGCTCCCTCCAAGTCCTAGGGTGTTTTCCTTTGATTGTGATGATCTTGTAGAGCTTCGTCTTGCTTCTTCTACACCCTTCTAGATAAGGGGCATTCTTCGATATATTGTAGATAAGGTAACCTCTACAATTATTTTATCCTCTTAGACTTGGAAAGCTTTGGGTTTTCCTAAGCTTGTGTTAGCTAACATAGTAGTAAGTTTGCGATGACCTTATGATAGTACGATCAAAGTAGTGACCAAGTAATGATTATTCAAAGAGAGTTAAACCAAGGGAGATGAAAAGACCATGCATTATGATTATGTTGCATTTTGAACATAACTTCGGGACGAAGTTTCTTGAAGGGTG
>ML786941.1:96813-179395 GCA_009831015.1 Picea engelmannii
GCTTTGTGAAATATTTAAATGAGAAATGATCAATATTATGGTGAAAATTTATGATGCAAACAAGATCAAGAAGTAAGATTTTGAAGATGGCATGTTGAATGACACTGAACCCATTCAGCTCTAATGTTTTCTGACATTCTTCCAAACAGACTTATACTAAAACAAATATCTATTTTTTGTTCGCCGAGAAGACCCGCAAACCCTTTTTGAAGCATCATTATTATAGAAAACTTGTTGCAACATCCGTCAAATGCAACATATTTATAGATTTTGTAATGTCGCAATTCCGACGTAAAAAATTCCTAAGTGACCATTGGTATTTTGACTTGGTGAACATACTAAGGTGACCGTTGGAGGGGAAAACCTAGTTTCCAAAACGTCGCAATTGCGACATATATCTTCACAAACGTGGCAAGAGAGACGTTCTAGTGGAAAACGTGGCAAGAGAGATGTTAACGTGGCAAGAGAGATGTTAATGTGGAAAGAGAGACGTCAACGTGGCAAGACCAACATTATCGGGCAACATGATTTTTTTTTTTTTTAATTTCCTCTATTTTGCGACAATATGGACAATTTTGTCCATAACGCCGCAAATAAAACGTCAGAATTTTTACAATATGTACTAGTGACTTGAGGGAGGGCTTGTTTGGATTTCTCTTGAACATATGAATGACATGACACCGGTATTGGAAAAATTGACTCAAATATGACCCAAGATATGAATTCTAAGAAGGCCAGACGAGAGACAAATGGATTTCCCAACCCGGATTCAAATGATGAAGGGGTGGTCATGTTCAAGAGTGACTAGTACTGACACTAACACAGGTACATAAACACATCTCTTTCCCAAATTTTCCCCCACCATTTCTGGCGAGTACCTCTTTATTTTTACACAAGATTGAGGAGGATAGCATATGCTTGTTGATATAAGCCCATCCTTCGAACGAGTCCCTTAGAGTATTTTTAATGAATCCTAAGAAGGAGTGGTTCAGTCCCATGTGGGTCTTTCAATGTTTGTTTAATGAGTCCAAAGATAGAAAACTCAGGGGTTTTTGATGTTTATAGAGTTTTAAAAACACTTTAAAGAGAACTCTTTCAGTTCCTTTTTCATAAAATAGTTCGATAGGACCGAAAAAGTGATAAACTATCATCCATCAAACATTTTATTCAAATACTTTTACAAGAGTGAACAGAACAAGGTCGTTCGACAATATTTTCATTTTTATGGAGTGTGAAAAGAGCTTAAATGATACTCCACGTGTGTTTCTTTTCATGTTACTAAGACGATTACGAAAGGACGATAAAAGTATACTCACTTGCTTTCTCATAAATTTTCGAGCACAAGAACGAACAAAGAGTGAACTTGAGGTTTTACTAAAAAACCCTAAAAAACCCTAAAAAGTATCAATATGTGTAATGAAGAGAAATCAAATTATGGAACAAAGATCCATACTCCGTTAATTAGGACTCTAGTCTTCTTCTTGCAAGAAATAAGACACCCACGAGACTATTAGTTTTGAGGGTTTATAACCAAACAAATTTATATAATATAAAATATTATGAAAAAGGGTAAAAAATGAAATAAATAAGAGTAAGAGTTATTTTTTACCATTTCATTTGTATTTGGTCAAGAACTTGTCTAAAAAAAACCCCTTTTCACCCCTTACTTCAGCGGTCGATTGTGAGGAGAACAAGCGATCAATTGACGAACGGTTTCCGTGAAAACAATAAGTTCTTCATCTTCATCCTTTTCAATGGTTTAACATTTGTTTTTGGTGGTCAAAAATGATTTTGTTGGGTGATTTTTGGGCCCGTAGGCATGCGCTGGGGCCTTCGCAGGTGGAAAATATTGGGCCCTGCGGAAATCAAGGATTTCAGCAGGTGCCCAATGGCTTGCCTGCAAAATTAAGCACTATAACTGAAGATCAGTTGTGGTGACTAAAAACCAAAAAATAAAAGTAAGCGTTGAACCAAAAAGAATTCCAAAAAAGATGGATAAGGGTGCTAACTGTCCTCTCTTACTTCCATGCAGGTGTTTGATTGCAAAAATGTTGGAATGGAGAGAACATGAGCATGAATATGATGACTCTATGGCTTTGAATGATTCAGGAACTATTGATGCTCTTTGACAATGTGGCCTATTGAATTTTTTCAAAATCCAGGGCATGAGAGCCCAACAGAGACTATTAGAGTACTTGGTCCATATGTGGGACGCAAAACAACAAGTATTTCACATGGGTGTTCATGTCATTTTCTTGGACATTGAGGATATTTAATTTTTGACGGGGATATCCTATCGTGGGGCACGTGTGACTCTGACAGGGGGTCGAGGTGGTGGCTTGCCGCTAAGCGAGTATATCTGTCGGCACTGTGAACCAGATGTCGAAAGGTGCAAAGGTAAAGTGGCTATCGAAGGTGTGTGCGATCTGACTCTCAGAACCATCCTCTTTACCATTGCATGGATGGAAGGAAGCGTGTCGCCGCACATGGTGCTCCAGAGTTATTTTCAATATGCAATTCAATGTCTGTAACCTCAAGTATTCAATTGGTGTGACGGTGTGCTCTGTAGTATGAAGATACAACTCATTAAAAGCAAGAGAGGAGACCTAAAGAAGTTTGGGTATGGGTCCATTTTGGTGTCTTTCTTCTTAGAAAGAGTCCCTCATTTGCGACTACGGGTAGAGTGGGTAATACCATCCCCATGAGACCCAAGAATGAAACAGTGGTGTGACCTTATGGCTCGACATGTAGCGAGCCCTATTATCAAGTACAATGATGCATTTTTTGACTGGTTAAGGCCCCAAATCTTGATGATTGATGATTATGCGTATGCTGGCTTGGAATTTTGGGGTGATCCTGACTTGGCTCTCCCTGAGGGATTTCAGTGGGGATATCTAAGTAATAAAGACATTTTGTTCTTTATAGTGTTTTGTGGTTTTTAGGATATTAGATGTTTTTTGTGTTTTCGATCTAATGACTAATCAAAGACTTCTGACTATGCAGATGTAGGGACACATCGAACTCTGGGAACATCTTCAATTCAGAGGTGAGGAGAGGCATGTGTGGTAGTAGGGTGGGATGCTGATGACTACGAGGTGATGGAGTAGAAATTAGAAGGATTGATGGAGGGCATCCTTGACATGTCGATCAAGGAGGTCCCGAGGAATTATCAATGCCATATTGTAGGCGTGTCCGGATCACTTAGTTGATTACTTCGTAGGGTAGCATGGGCAGTAGTGTGCTATTGCGAGTGGCATCCATAATGCTATTTTGTAGGAGCCATGGGCTCTATATTTTGTAAAACATTTTCATTATATATATACATGAGGATTCTACCGGCTTACGCTGCTTTTATATACAATTTTTAATGTGTGATTGGATTTATAAATGTCTCAAACATCTGTCTAACACATAATTAGCTAGAGCATCAATTAATGTATTTAAACATCTAGGAATGTGTTGATATTCAATATAATCAAAATAGCGTTCCAAGAGGCAAATTCGTAGATATACCTGTAACAAAGTAGGACTTCGGATAGTGTAGACATTACTTAACTAGAGTACTACTAGCTGTGAATCAAGTCATACAACGAAATGATGAATCCCAAGCGAGATAGAATCGGTTAATAATTCAATGACTGTGCTGTATTTTGCGATATTATTGGTTGCATGACCAAGGAAAACACCTTGTAAACTCATAAGTTCGTTGGTGGGTGCATAGATTTCCCAAGAAGCAGAAGCTAGGTTCTGAGTACTACGACTAGCACCATCGGTGAAGCCAATATAGGGTAGAGAAGACATCGACATATGGAAACCAAGAACAAAGCAAGGTAAGTAGTTGGGGGTTGAAACCAAATAATGAAAAACACACAAAAGTAACACATAAGAGTATGGTACAGTAAAAGTACAATCACTCATGTAGAGATAGTCTAAACACAATGCTTCTTCAAGTAAAGCCCATTTCTGGGTTCAATCAAAGGAATTCCATCATAATCTACTAACTTGTAAGCTCCCTTATCTAAAACTTGTTTGACGATATGGACCACACCACATAGCTTCGAATTTTTTGGCTCCTAGAAGATCACGATCTTGTTCATAGAGGAGAACTAGATCTCCCTCAGAGAAAACACACGACTTGACATGCTTTTCATATTGGGCTTTGACGTGTTTCTTTTGGGTTTCAATAACTAGGGTGGCATCATGAAGTGTCTCATCTAATTGCATAAGATATAATAGACGTTCCTCTTCGATAGAGGTTTTTGGGAGAAGTTCGACGGCTAGCTTCAAAGATGGTATTTCACATTCAATCGGGAGAACGACTTCAATGCTGTAGACTAGTTGAAAGGGGCTAAATCTCGTAGCAGACTTCATAGATGTATGATAGGCCCATAATGCCGAAAAAAACATCATGTGCCAGGTGGTCTTATGGATTCCTATTATCCGACGAAGCATAGTGATAAGGATTTTATTTATTTATTCAACTTGGTCGTTGGCCTGTGGATAGTAGGGGGTTGAGTTTTCATGCTGAAGACCCAACTTGTCGGTAAGTTTAGACATCATAAATTTTCTAAAATGGCTACCGTGATCAGTAATGATAGCTTGTGGGATCCCGAATCGAGTAATAATATGATTAAATATGAAAATAGATGAAATTTTCCTGGTATTGTCGAAAGTAGGCATCGCCTTAGCCCATTTTGTGAAATAATCCATGGCTACAATAATATATCCATCCCCCTTGACCGAGTGAGGGTTACAGGTCATGAAATCAATGTCCCATTTCGCGATCTTATCTTGTTATTGTATGTTTGGCAAGCATGGAATTTTTGGATAACGGTAGTACAATATTTAAATAAAGAAGGCCAAAAATACCATGCTCGTAAGATCTTTTGGGCAGTAGCATACCCAGACATGTGACCACCACATGCTCTAGAATGGCAGTCATTCAAAGCTTTCTCAGCCCTGTCATAGGTGAGACATCGTCGAAAAATGGGGTCAACCCCATGGCGATAAAGAGTGTCACTGAGGATAATGTACTGACGGGCTTGGTAACGTATGTGATGAAGGTTAGTGCTAGACAAATCGGGTCGGAAAGTCTGAGTTTGGAGATAGATAATTATATCCTCATACCAAAGGTCATCAAAACTGATCAGAAAAAGGGCTTCGTCGGGTAAAGAATCCTCTGCTACATTCTCTATCTCAGTGCAGGGAAGGTCACATATCATTTTGGCAAGAACCAAGGATTTCTTAGACTTAGCGCATTCGAATTCTAAGTCAAAATCTTAGAGAATTACTATCCATTTGGAGTATTTTCCCCCTAGAAATTGGCATGTAAGAATGTGCTTCATGGGGTTGCAATAAAAAATTACAGTGGTCTTGCGTAATAAGATATATTGATGGAAATGTTGGACAGCTTGAACAACCGCCAAGGCCATTTTTTCAAAATGTAAGTATTTGGCTTCGGTAGTCATGAGACTTCGACTCAAATAATAAATGACATGTTTGTTGTGTGAATCATCTTCTTGGACTAGAACCATGACGATGGTAGAGTCTGAAGAAACGAGATAAAGGAAGTAATCTCGACTATAATTGGGTGGGAAAAGTAATGGGGTATGGGTTAAAGTCAGTTTCAAAGCTTTGAAAGCTTTGTTGGAAGTGGAATCCCATATGAAATCAGAACCTTTATTGAGCAGTCGAGTAAATCCGAGCGTTAATAAAGCATAGTTTGGGATGAAACGACGTAAAAGTTTTCCTTCCCTTGCAAACTTTGAAGCTGGAAAAGTGAAGAAGGAGGAGGGAGATTGAGGATTGCCTCGACCTTCAAAAGATTGACCCTGATCCCCTGGCGTGACACAATAAAACCTAGAAGTTGGCCAGACTCCACACAGAAAACACATTTGTGTGGGTTTAAGCGTATACGATAGAACCAACAACAAAGGAAAATGGCTCGGAGGTGTGCCAGATGGTAACTATGATGCATGGAATGCACCGGTAGGTCATCTAGATATGGATGTACAATGTGCTTAATATCATGAAAAGCATAAGACATGGCATGTTGAAAAGTTGCACTGACATTCTTTAAACCCAAGTGTAGTTTCTGGTAGGCAAAGGTGCCCCAAGGAAAAATAAAAGCAGTTTTTTGTTGATCCGCGGGCAAGATGTTGATTTGATTATAGCCATAGAAGTTGTCCATTAAAGAGAATATTTCACTCCCGACGCAATCGTCGATGATATGGTCAACGAAGAGGGTGGGAAAGTTGTCCTTAGGACAAGCTTGATTTATATCCCTATAATCGATGCAGACACGGATCATACCTTGTTTCTTGTTAACCAAAACAAGATTGGATACCCAATCAGTTAAAGCCACGGGATAAATAAATCCATCTTTAAGAAGTTTTTTGACTTTAAGCATAATAGCAGCTACTTTACGAGGGTGGATTGGATGAAGTCTCTGTCGGACGGGTCTGGCGCCCGGGTACGTCTTGATTTCGTGTACAACAATATCAGGGTCAATACCTGGCATTTCTTCATAGCTCCAAGTGAAGATGTCACGAAACTCTTGGAAAAGTGATTTATAGGTGACAACCTCATCAATAGAGAATGAAGCTCCGATGTGAACATTTTCAACAACTCCAGGTTTATTGGATATGTCTAGGGGGATGGTGGGAGAAATATTACTTAAGTTCCCTTCATATAACACGTCGTGTGATGAATCGAGAACAGAGGAAATGATAGAAATAGTCGACAGAGTTGTGATTCGTAGGTAACTCTCAATGGTGTGTTGTTCGAGGAAGAGAATGGAACGATGATGTCCATCATTCCAAGGGGTATCTTCCATCAAAATAACTGACAAAATCAACTTGTCCATGGGAAAAATAATGTGGAATGGGCCAGGAGACGAATCACCAAGAGAGAGGGTAGAAGGGGTTGTCGATTGAATGGCTTGATAGGTGGATTTAACCAGACTTAAAGGCATTTGGTTGTCGTAGCGAGGATAATCACCAGGTTCGGGTATTACCCACGTGTTCGAAGATCTGTGAGTTTGGCGAATGGAGGTGGAAATCATGTTGATCGAGGCAACCAAAGGAGGTGGAGCATCGAGAGGTGGGATTGGAAACGTACCCATCAAAGTCTAATATTTAAGTAGACCCACACTGATGTTCTCATACCCTAGTGATGTCTTCACGATAAAAGGTTCCTTGCTAGTATGAGTGTTAGAGTTGAAAAAGGTTAGCTAGTCAACAATGATGACCTTTCCCTGATGTGGAAAATGTAAAACGCGGAAAAGGGTAGACGCAATGGTGCACATCGCATCAATCTAGCTATGACCAAGTAAGAGGTTATAATCAAGAGGTGCATCAAAGACCTCAACTTCAACGTTGACTGATTTTCCTTCCAACTTAATAGACAACGAAGGAAGTACACCATAGGGTTTAAAGCCAGAGCCATTGAAGGCTTTAAGCATGTCATGTGATTCAATAAGAGGAGGAGAGCCGATGGATTTCCAATAGGCAATGGACATTACACACATGGAGGCACCCTCATCAATAACAGTCCTACATATGTTCTTGTCGGAGACACCAACTTGTATTTGGAATGCTAATTGAGGGGGGAGTCTCTGAATGTGATCTTCGAGGTAAAAAATTATCAAATTTGTATCCATAGGATCAATTCCACCGATAGAATTTAGCAGTGCCTTCCATTGAGCAGGGAAACTTTGAAGGAATTCAAGAGCCGACATCGCAGAAGGTGTTTGCACCAGATCTTCTACAATACTGTACTTTTGGGAATCACATGCATGAGGGTTGAAGGAAAAATTTTGAACAACAACCTTTGGGGGAGGGCGAAGAATTGTATCGAGAATCGGTTGTTTGAGATGAAGAGGACCGTTGGGAGGTGAAGTTGAAGGAGGTTGTTGAACCAATGAAGGTGGCATATTGTCAACCTTCTCTTTTGAGGAAGAATAATCTTTGGCTCGAGTGGTCAGTGTAACGTCATTCTTTCTGGAATCACCAATACACATGAGTACATAAGAACTAGTGGAGGGAGAGGGTTGGTCATGGATGACCAGTTGGGCCTGATGTTGAGAAGGGAAATGTTGAGACAAAATGGTAGGTGTGGGAGGTTTCGCGGTCCCTTGGAGGAACTTAGTAACCTTGGCCCATCTTGGAAAATCTTTCATATAGTGATCATCACCATAGATAAGGCAAGGGTATCAGGGTTTACGCTTATCCTTATCATCAACAGGTTGGGTTTTGTCTTTTTCAGACTATAGGTTATTTTTGTCCTCCTTATTCTTACCCTTCCCTTTTTTAGACTTATTCTTTTCGGCAGGGGTATATTGAACAGAGTTAACCTCAGAGGTTTTGTCGGTGGGAGGAGTAGGAGACAGAGCATTTTGAACATTAGAAGCATTAGAATTGGGGTTGGTGGGAGAGGCTTACATATTTTTAGGTTGAGCATAAACTAATTGGTGAATGCAGACATAAAATAATCTCCCTAGATCCACCCGGATCTAGAACAAAACAATACAGGACATGATGCTTTCCCTAGGTTGCTACCATCGAATTTATCAGCAAAGAGGGAGTGTATGAAATACCTTTATATTTCACTTCCCTATATCTCTTTTGTCCCTGCTTCGCTCCGGTTCTCTTGTGAGATCAAATCTGCAATGACACAAACCAACCAAAGTGAAAGAAACAATTGTAGATCCAATGGAAACCTAAACATGTGATCAAGGAGTCATGTAATAAAATACTAATGATTTTATGGGAAAGAAACATCATGTTGTATTATATTAAGTAAAAGTGGAAGATACAACCAAAGTGCCTTGATGTCGCAAGTTCCCTTTCAGTGGTCCTTTGTTCCAACACACACATACACTTGCTCCGAATTTGCATGAAGATAATCCATAAAGCTTGATGGACAAATGGAGGTCTCAAGCATCAATTGTATCAGGATTCTTCACATAGTCTTCAACCTATTATTTGCTCAATATTTCTTGACCTTGCTTAACCTTTTCCATGATAAATCCATTATTATATAGGAGAATATGAAGTGGTTACTAGGATGAGGATGATCCCACCAAATCAGAAAAACCAGTGAGATCACAACCATTCAGATGCCACCTCACATTATAGAAGATTCTCCTTCTAAAAACTTCATGAAACTTCTTTCTTTTATTAGCTTCAAGCGCCATTGCACCCTGCCTATATAGAAACATTCAGAAATCCTATAGGCTAGGCATAAAGTAGCCTGCAGAAATCAAGGAGTTCCGCACTGTGTACCACTGTCAGCCTGTGACATCATTCTAAACATGTGCCTTGTAGCGGAAGAACTCAACTATTTTCCTCATGTGAAAGATTGTTTTGGAAGCCTAAACACATGCCTATGGGGTCATCATTAGGGTGACCAAAATAACGTGTAACAGTAAGGGGAAAAACAAAAGGACGAAGGTCTTAGGGTTTGGATGGATAGTTTTTTTCAAAGATGGTTTCTTTTAAGGCTCTAGAGTCTTTCTGTTGATTTGAACTCTGATCTTATGAAAGGGAAGATGATGGTTAGAAAATGGAAGAAAACCCTTCAAGAAAGATAGATATCCAAGGAGAAATAAACTGCTAAAATTTTAAGTTAACACTTCACCATCATTTGCAAGGTCATCACAACTTTAACAACAAGGCTCTTTTCAATTTCCAACGTAGACAAACTTTAGACTTGAAATAAAAATGGAAATGTTAAAGGTAATCAATTGGTACAGGTTGTGTGATAAGAGGATAATGGTGTTGAGTTTGATGTACATGTTTGCAACGCGAAAACAAGGGATTCATAACATAATCCGTAGTAGATTCCGCAATAAAAACAATAAAGGCCAAGAAAGAGATAGGCACAGTGGCTTTGACAACAAGGTTTGCTCGATTTTAGTAAAAGAAGATGAAAACACTGCAATTGGTGGAGGATTTGTGATAGCAAAGATAGAGGGGGAAGGTTGGTAATGTGGATCATCAATTCACAATGCTCAGGGGAGGAAATACAAGAACTACTTGTAACTGATCTTTACCAAGGCTTAAAAAATCTCATAGAGTACCTGGAGACTGTGGCTTAAAAGTTGATAGGATTCATATTGGACGAAACCATTTGCAACATGTCTAACCTCCAATTCACCTTTGCCAACCAGTATGTAACAAATTCTGTAATGTTTGTCTGAACTCAACAGTTTCTACAATGCCAAGCTAGGAGCAATTTTGAAATCTTGAGAAAATAGTTAGAAAAACCTTAAATGACTATATCCCAGATTATTTCCTTTAAATCATGAATGCTGAAAATAAGGAGATCAACTGACACAAGCCTCATAAGTGAAATTATGGTGATGAGAAAAGATGTACTTGAGATGCGCTACAAAATGTCCTAGTGAGATGACAACGTACTAAAACGAACTTGAGTTGACCTTCTAACGGGTAGAGGGACAAAGTGGAAGGGTTTAAGCATATAGTGGAAGTGGTGACATGTTAGGGTATTGGTGGAGGCATAAGGATGATGGCTTGTCTATCCATGTCATAAGAATGAAGACATAAACCAAGGGTTTGGGCCAACATCAACCTTAATTTTATTTGTGCTAAGACCTAAGAAGACCATAAGGAGGAGATCAAATGTAAAATTTAAACAAGACTAAGGATAAAAAATAAAAAATCTAAGGATGAATTGACCCATAACAACTTCATGTGACCCTTAACAACTTCATGTGATAACATTAGTTCCAAAGGGGATGACATGCTCCCTGTGAGCTGCCAAGAGAAAGCAACTTCAATGTCTTATCCTAGGGATATGGGGTCATTTATTCAAATAGAAAGAAAAAAAAAAGTGATATTTACAATGGATGGGGTAGCCACTCATGGCTCAAAAAAAATACTTCTTCAGAAATTCCCATTAGCAGGGTCACCAAAAACTTCAGAATCCTCCAAGTTATGCAATTTATAAGTATTATTTTAAAAAACTTCATAAATATTGAAAGGACCAATCCACAAGGCTTCGAACTTACCATGTTTGCCTTTGGCTTTCTTGGGTGCATCCCACTTGAGCACCAGATCTCCCAGCTAGAAATCTACTTTGTTTACCTTTTTATCAAAAACTTGCTTGATCTTCTGTTGATGGCTATGTTCTTTATCAAGGAGATGCTCCCTGGTCTATTGTACTTCTACTAGCTATTGTATCCTTCTGACCATATCATCTAGTTCTCCTTGTTGATCCTGAAGGAAATTTTCCATGGGAAAGGAAAGCTGAGTAGGAAAAATAGCTTCAATCACATATACAAGTTGAAAGGGGGAAATACCAAGTGCTCTCTTTATAGTAACTCTATCAACCCATAAGAAAAATTTCAGCTTTGAGTCCCATGCTTTCTTGTTGTCCTCCAGTAACTTCTTGATGATATTTACAAGGCTTTTGTTAGAGGATTTTGTAAACCATTTCCTTGGGGGTAATAAGGAGTAGAATGAACTAGTTGAATCCCATATTTCTCACAAAATTTCACCAATGGTTCAACTTTCAAAGAGGCAACATTATTAGTAACAATGTTGCTTGGAAAACCAAATATTGACATGATATCCTAAAGAAAAATAATGATTACCTTGTGTGAGGAAATCCTTGTAGGAATGGCTTCTATCCACTTGGTGAAATAGTTAGTTGTAGTCAAAATCCACCTATTTTGACCACTTAATGCTAGATGAATTTTCCTAATGAATTCAAGTCCTCGTTGTTGGAAAGGACAAGAAACCACCATAGGCTTCAGAGGCAAAAATTTTAGCTTTTTCTTTCTTGAAAACTTATGGCATTTGTCACAGGCCCTAATATTTGCACAAACATCAGTAAAAAGGCTAGGCCAAAAATACCTATCTCTGAGGATCTTATATGTTGTGTTTCTCCAAAAATGATGACCCCCACATAAGCTGTCATGAAAATCAGCCATGGCATTTTGAGCCTCCTGTGGATCTAGACATCTCAAGAGAACTCCTAGAGGGTCTTTCCAACACAACATGTGATCAGTGAGACAATATATGATTGCCTTTAGTTTCAAAGATCTCATATTGTTCTTCTCCAAACCATTAGGAGGCTGCAACTTTTGAAGAAAATAAATGATGTCTTTGTACCAAGTGCATTCTTCCAAGTTGGGAGTGATATGAGAGATTTTGACAAAGATATTAGTTTGCTGATTTTCAGAGTTTAGGTTCATGAAATTAAACCCCAGTGATTTGAAATTTGATTCAACCAACACTCTAGCTAAGAATTTCTCTTTTACCAACTTAGTGGGCTTCATTTCAAGGTCAAACTCCAAAATTTTGGCAATCCACTTGCTCCTCTTTCCATCTATGTTAGCCTGGATAAGTATTTCTTTCACTGAGGCTGATGGGACATATGCAATAATTTTGGAATGCATATTGTATACCCTAAAATATTTAAGGGATTTAACCAAAGCATAAGCCTGCTTATCCATAATTTCATAGCTCATCTCTGCATCCCTCAATGCCCTACTGAAAAAATAAATAGGCCGCTCCATCCCATTTGTGTTTTTATGAAGAAGGGAAACAACCAATGTGTCATGTGAGGTAAAAGAGAATATTAAAAATTTCTTTGAATAATCAGGGCTGATGAGACTAGGTGCTTCAATCAATTCTTGTTTGATTTGGTCAAAAGAATTCTGAGCTTCAATAGTCCATTTCACCTCATTCCACTTTCTAAGCATAGATATGAGGTTCTTAACCAATTCCACAAAGTTAGAGATGAATCTTCTCAAAAGCATTATTTTACCCAAGAAATACTGGATCTCCTTCTTAGATATAGGAAGAGACAAAGTTTGGATGGCTGTTGGCACAGGGGTAGACCCATGGTTCAACGCTACAACAACACACTAAAAAAACCCTAACTACCAACCCTTTCGGCAACACCTGCGAAGCAGATGAAGTCTCACCCGAGGTAGAGGGAGGGGTAGTTGTAGGACTCCAGTGTCTGCAACCTTAATTGGGACACATTATGTTATTGTAGCACCTTAACAGAGCACTTAGAAATTATGATTCATAAATATTCAGTCTTAGTTTACACCACAACTAAACCCTAACAACAGATCAATGTAGTATTCACACATATTCAATAGATTCAAGCACTAAGCCTACCAATAGAGATAGATATAGAATTCATTCAAAGTATTCATCACTAAGCTATCATACCAGATTCATCTATCATATAACATCGCACTAAGCATTGAATCATATAAACAAAAGAACAACTAAGAAGCACAAAGCATTCACAACACAGGATATACGTGGTTCACCCCCACCCTTGGGCTATGTCCACCAACTCTTCGTCTTCTTTATTAACTTCGATAAATCTTATTACATGCACAAAGACTCAAAATCACATCCGTAGAGGAAAAGAGATATGCGCACCTCACTAGATCCTCCTTCATCGAGTAGATCTAGGCACAGAGCCTTCCATAGTCTACGCACAAAGCACTACAGACAACTTGCACTTAGCTCTGCAATCCTCACACAGTATGCACATAGAAATTACCACTTAGCACTTAGCACTCTGGCATCTTCTTACATTTCCTAGACTTCTATTTATACATTATAAAATAGGCCTAAGCATGGGTAAACCCATGGGTCGACATCCCCATACCCATTACATAAGCCCAAAACCCAAAAAGACCCTAAAAAGTGGCCGAGATCCCGTGATCTCCGCTTAATCTTGAACTCCACCTTAGACAGGCTGCCGAAGTCCCAAAAATAGGTCAAACATGACCAAGGATCCTCAAAACTTGGTCAAGGGCCAACATGCCCCCAACAGTCACCTGTGACTCATCCCGAGTCACTCTGATCTGGGTAATTCTGCCTCAAAAGCCTCGAGTTTGGCTTGAGCTACTTTGACCTGTTGTTGTGCCATGGCCTCCTGCTCAGTGAACTCTTGGATAACAACTTCGTTGACAGGTCCCTATAAGCATTGTTCAATTGCATTGATGACTTGCTCCAGTTCTTCTCCTCGGCCTTCAATCTCTGAGAATAGTTGGAAAGCCTCATCCTGTATAGGTTGGAGTCTCTGAGTCACTTCCATGACTCTGCTATGAATGGTGTGGACTTGTTGTTGAGCAGTGCACTGCTCTTGGGATCACTTCATCCTTTCAACAACTGATAGGGGTTTCAACTGCGCCTATATTGCTTCTACTTGCTGCTTCTCCTCTTAGAGCTATGACTCCAGTGCCTTCAGTTATGGATTATTAGTGAGTGGCTCTGATCTGAAAATAGAAGGCTGACTTGTTATGCTATGCAAGCACCCCCTACTTCAATAAATTAAACCTTTCAGGACCTTGCTTCATGTGTTCAAATATGTAAGATAGTTTATGGGTTTAGTTTATGCTTCTTCCTTTTGAATGTGCATGTGTGAGGAATGTTCTTCTAAAAGATTAATTATGTGCTATAAACCAATACACAGCAATGTAAAGTGCAGCAATAACACAACAAACTCACAACAATACCAAGATGATAAAGGAGTCCACCCCTCTCTGGGCTACGTCTCCTTGAGCCTCCTTCAATGGACTTGGCTCTTTGGGATTAGTTTGTCAAATTTTCTTTTACAAGTTGCTTATCAACTCCAATGAATTTACAGAATGTACCATTGGGTTCAGAATACTTAAAAACCCCAAATTTGACTATTAGAACTCTGCAAATGGATCTTGTCTCATCTAGTAATGACCTCTTCTACATGTGGCCTCCAAGCTTCTCTGAGCTTCAATGTGGCAAAAACACCTTTAAAATTCCTCCAATGGATCTGAAACCTATCCCAATGTGTTCAAAGCACACTAAACAATCAAGAATGACTATTCAGTCTCAGAAAATGGATATGTGCTCATCTGAGCAATGCCTCAAACAATGAGGGATTCAAGCTTCCTAGAGCTTCCTCAAACTTTGATGGTTAAAAACCTGCATTAGAAGTCTTCAAATGCCTGTGAAAGTTGTGCCAATGGACTCAGAATGTCCAAAAACCCCTAGCTGGGCTTTTTCGGCACCTCATTTGGTCAAAAACTCAAAAGGTTAGGCCTCCTGCCATTTTTCCCCTTCAAGCTCTGTTACTCGTTCGCCATTCTGCACCTGTGGGTGAATGAACCTAGCTCTGAGCGTTTTCTCGTGCCTAAACTCAGCACACGCGCGCCTTCCGAAAATGGTGTCAAACTGTCAAACCGTTAGCGAGATTAAGGCCCCCGAGGACGGAGGTGTTGGGCGCATGGGGGGACCATATGGACACGTTCCCCGCACATAAGGGGCTCTGTTACATGGTTTAAACCAGGACTTGCCAAGTGTCCAGGCGCGTGGCTGTTGAACACATAAAGAAAAAATGCGCGTTCAAATGTGGCCACATGGGCGCACATTGAAATCCGTTTGAACCCAAAACTTTAAACCTGCGCACACAAAATACAAACGGTCATATGTAACCGTATTATAACCTTGGGCTACACATTGAAATTCCTCGCGTGAATGCATATAACATATGTGGTACGTAATACAACCGGGTTACGTTTGAAATAAAGGTTTGCGCGCCAATCCTCCGTTTACCATAGTCATATGGAACTATACTAGAACCGTGGCTTTATATAAAGTTTGACCCCCGCACGCGCGCCGTTTAACAAAAGACAGGGTCATGTGTAGGTTGATATGACCACAGGCCGGGGCTAAGCCCCGGCCCGACCCTCCACCAATTGCAACATGAATCAAAGTTAAATAAAATTTAATTCATATATACAATAAGAAATAAACAATGGTACGCTGGTCGGGCGGGCTATGTTAAGGCTTTGTGCATGGGTAGAGGTCCGGGGGTCGAACCCCACGGACCCATATAAGTTTTTAATAAACCAAACATGAAACCAATCAGCCAATAAATGGGTGCCATGTGGCAGCCCTTAATTGGGCCACATAGCACCTTTCCATACGCCAAACTGATGCCACGTGTCAAAACGTGATTCGTCCACTGCCAACTAATCACAAACCCCAACATCAACATTGCCAACTCAGCTACCACGTCATCGTATGGAATGTACGGCCTTCCACGTCACTGTACGGACTGTACAAACAGGTACAGTCAGCATCCCCTTTTTTTTCCCTATTTGTCTCGGCAAACAGAACGCGATATCTTCTCCATACAGACTCTGTTTGCGAAAGTAAATATACTGCCGGAATCAGGAAGACGAGACGGACACAATGGCACCGTTTTCGTCGCATTCCGAGCACTTTGAAAATTGAGCAAATTTTGATCCCCTGGTCCATATTTTGATCACACCTTCCCACTGAAAGGCTTTTGGACCCACAAAAGCTTATGATTATCTATCTGAGCTTCAACTCTCATCTGCTTTCAAGTTATATCAACTGATTCTACTTGAAAAGACTTTTCGTCAATCACCTGTATACTTTGACATGCCTTTCACTGCAACTAACTATGTCCCTCAACCACTGCTCTCTAACTCCTGCTGACCCACTGTTCTCTCTACGCTTGGAAGACTGCCAACCTTCCCACTGAGAATCAAGTCCCTCTTGTGAACTCTTTGACATCAACAATCCGCTCTCCAATGGCTGCAAAACTTTCCTGCGACTTCTTGTCACAAGCCAAGAAAACCATCAATCTTGAAAACAAATTGACACAAGACTGAAAATGATGACAGCAAAGTCTTTTTGCTCTTCAAGCAAACTGTCGCATCTTGTGCTTCATCAAAGCACATGGTGTTTTCCTGCATCTCAATGTACTCAAATTTGACTTACAAGACAACATACGCCATTGACTAAACATAAGTCGAAAACATGGTCGACACAACATAGTCGACAAGCAATATCGACACAAGTCGAGACTCAAGTGAAACGTATCAACCTTCAAAAATGACAAGTCGAAAACCATGATAAACAATCATGCTACAATCACGAGTCATTCATGATGAACTAACATCAAGTTCATTGTTTATGCATTCACAAAAACAAATGCATGTGCATAGCTCTTCAACTCTCCTTCCTGTAGAAACATAGGTACTTAAACCCAAAGCATGTGGGTACTAAAGAGCTGAAAAAGAAAAGTATATGTGGCTGTAACAAAATGGACAGCATACCCCTCTTTTACATGTTCTTGATGAGGTGATATAACACAAGTATGCATACAAAAGTAAATGCATTCACATGAAAACTCGCATCTTGAAATTTATGATAATTGCTGCAACTTGTCAAACTTTAACAAAATAAAAAGATAAGGCTGAAATGTGCATCTATAACAGAAAACATGCAAGCCTTACTTACTCAAGAAATCTAACCATTTCTTACCAAGCCAACTCAATGGTGAATTCTTCTGCTGAAAGTCGTCTTCTTGTGAATCATCTTGACTCACATCAATGATGGAATGTCCTCTTCTATTCTTGTCAATCTTTTTATCCAACTGCTTCTTGTGCTGTGGATGAGAGGTTGGATGCAATGTCCAACATTGGTCAATGAGATGACCCCTCTTCTGACAATGAGCGCAAATCTTTTGCATGTTCTTTTCATGTTTCCTTTGCTTGGAAAGTTTCCTGAAAGTGGACATTCTTTTCCAACATTTTGAAACCTGATGGTTATATAAACCACAATATGTACATGGCCTTTTTCCATTTTTACATGCAGATTTATCATGCTTAACATAATCAAAAGCAATTGAGTTATAGGCAGATTTATACCTTGAACATTCACCTTTTTCGCCCCTTTGAGGAGGTGAATCGAAAGAGTTACAAGCTCTCTTTTGAAGACTATCAAATCTGTTCTTGTCCTCATGGCTGTCACAACTCTTTTGTTTCACACACTTGCATTCATCTTGATCACAAGTTTTGCATGCTGAAGAGATTGAAATTTCAACAAAAGTTCTTGAACTTTCACCTTTATAGCCTTCTTGAGGAGGTGTACTTGAAACAAAAATTGTGCTTGAAACTTTTTCATTTGTTTCCTCAATTTTGGAATTTGCTCCATCAATTCGTTCATAACCAAGACCACAATACTTAGGTCTCTCTTCAACAACAATAGGCTCAACAATGCCTTGTGCATGCTTGCCTAACCCTTTACCTTCATAGCCCATTTTTAACATTAACTTGGACCCTATTCCTTTTGTGTGATTCTCAAAAACACCAAAGCATTCTTCTTGAGAGAAATTTGAAGACAAACTAACATTACATACCTCATGGTCATCCATGTACTTGGTAAGGGTTTCTTTTGCTTCATGGAGTTGATTCTCCATCTCCTGCAACTTTTCAAGAAGTTGGTCTTTCTCCTCCTTCATGGCCATCAACTGCTCTTGAAGGACAATGCTCTCTTATCTATCTTTCCACAACTCTTGTACCATATCCTTCATGGTTAGCAATGCATTAAACATCTCTTTGTCAAAGAACTTAGATTTGGAAGATGTAGGAGAACTATCAATGTTTGAATCTTCCTCCATCTTTGCAAGATTTCAAACTTCAACACAAAACTTGCACAAATACCAACAGCTAAAACTCAAGCTATCATTGGCAAATACATGAGCAGAATAAACTATGCTCTGATACCTCTAATCTGATAATAGAAGGCTGACTTGTTATGCTATGCAAGCACCCCCTACTTCAATAAATTAAACCTTTCAGGACCTTGCTTCATGTGTTCAAATATGCAAGATAGTTTATGTGTTTAGTTTATGCTTCTTCCTTTTGAATGTGCATGTGTGAGGAATGTTCTTTTAAAAGATTAATTATGTGCTATAAACCAATACACAACAATGTAAAGTGCAGCAATAACACAACAAACTCACAACAATACCAAGATGATAAAGGAGTTCACCCCTCTCTGGGCTACGTCTCCTTGAGCCTCCTTCAATGGACTTGGCTCTTTGGGATTAGTTTGTCAAATGTTCTTTTACAAGCTTCTTCTCAACTCCAATGGATTTACAGACTGTGCCATTGGGTTTAGAATACTTAAAAACCCCAAATTTGACTATTAGAACTCTGCAAATGGATCTTGTCTCATCTAGTAATGACCTCTTCTACATGTGGCCTCCAAGCTTCTCTGAGCTTCAATGTGGAAAAAACACCTATAAAAGTCCTCCAATGGATCTGAAATCTATCCCAATGTGTTCAGAGCACAATAAACAGTAAATAATGACTATTCAGTCTCAGAAAATGGATATGTGCTCATCTGAGCAATGCCTCAAACAATGAGGGCTTCAAGCTTCCTGGAGCTTCCTCAAACTTTGATGGTTAAAAACCTGCATTAGAAGTCTTCAAATGCCTTTGAAAGCTGTGCCAATGGACTCAGAATGTCCAAAAACCCCTAGCTGGGCTTTTTCGGCACCTCATTTGGCCAAAAACTCAAAAGGTTAGGCCTCCTGCCATTTTTCCCCTTCAAGCTTTGTTACTCATTCGCCATTCTGCACCTGTGGGTGAATGAACCTAGCTCTGAGCGTTTTCCCGTGCCTAAACTCATCACATGCGCGCCTTTTGAAAATGGTGTCAAACTGTCGAACCGTTAGCGAGATTAAGGCCCCCGAGGACGGAGGTGTTGGGCGCATGGGGGGACCATATGGCCACGTTCCCCGCGCATAAGGGGTTCCGTTACATGGTTTAAACCAGGACTTGCCAAGTGTCCAGGCGCGTGGCTGTTGAACACATAAAGAAAAAAATGTGCGTTCAAATGTGGCCACATGGGCGCACATTGAAATCCGTTTGAACCCAAAACTTTAAACTCACGCACACAAAATACAAACGGTCATATGTAACCGTAATATAACCTTGGGCCACACATTGAAATCCCCCGCGCGAATGCATATAACATATGTGGTACGTAATACAACCGGGTTACATTTGAAATAAAGGTTTGCCCACCAATCCTCTGTTTACCATATTCATATGGAACTATACTAGAACCGTGGCTTTATATAAAGTTTGATCCCCGCGCGTGCGCCGTTTAATAAAAGACAGGGTCATGTGTAGGTTGATACGACCACGGGCCGGGGCTAAGCCCCGGACCGACCCTCCACCAATTGCAACATGAATCAAAGTTAAATAAAATTTAATTCATATATACAATAAGAAATAAACGATGGTACGTTGGTCGGGCGGGCTATGTTAAGGCTTTGTGCGTGGGTAGAGGTCTGGGGGTCGAACCCCACGGACCCATATAAGTTTTTAATAAACCAAACATGAAACCAATCAGCCAATAAACGGGTGCCACGTGGCAGCCCTTAATTGGGCCATGTGGCACCTTTCCATATGCCAAACTGATGCCACGTGTCAAAACGTGATTTGTCCACTGCCAACTAATCACAAACTACCACGTCAGCACTGCCAACTCATCTGCCACATCATCGTACAGAATGTACGGCCTGCCACGTCACCATACGGACTGTACGAACAGGTATAGTCAGCATCCCCCTTTTTTTTACCTGTTTGGCTCGGCGAACAGAACGCGATATCTTCTCCATATGGACTCTGTTTGTGAAAGTAAATATACCGTCGGAATCAGGAAGACGAGATTGACGCAATGGAACCGTTTTCGTTGCATTCCGAGCACTTTGAAAATTGAGCAATTTTTGATCCCCGTCCAGATTTTGATCAGGCTCATAAGTCTATGCACTATGATCAATTAGTTGTTTACATCCCATGGAAAGGGCCTTTATTCTCTCAATTTCACTTTGAGCAGTTGCATCTCTTTGATCCCTCACATCCTGCGGTGTGTTGGGCACTGTGTGGAGCTCTAAGTCTGCTACTCTTTGTTGTAGCTTCTGGATAGCTTCTGCGAGTTGCTCTACTTGATGATCGACTCGGTCTTCTACCTTTGGCTGTAATCCTGTCATAGAGAGAAGTGCTCTGTTGACTGCTTCTTTCACTTCAAGTTGTTTTGTGAGCAAATGTTCTTTTTCTTGTTGAATCTGTTCTTTCTCCTCTTCAAACTTTGTCTGGAGAGAAACCTTCTCCTACTCAGCAACTCGGTGTTGTTCTACAAATACTTCTTGCACTTTCTTCAAGTCCTGGGTGGCTTGTTCTATTTCTTCCTGTGCATGACGAAGGTGAGCTTCGGTCACATCAGCTAGTCGACATAGTTGGGCTTGCTCATCTCCCAACTCTGGTTCTTTCGACGACATGGGTGCAATGGACATTGCAGGATTGGACTGAAGGGCCTGCTGTACCCTTCGGAGCTCAACCTTGATTCTTTCATACATATCTTCTTGCTTGGCTTCATGTTTCTACAATATTTCCTACGAGGCATCGTTTAGAGCTACAATGATGAAGTCAAAGTCATCGACAGTGAGCATAGTCTGCATATTGGTCAAGGTGGCTCTGGATTTCTTTCGGGAAGAGGGTTTCGGGGGAGAAACCTTCCTCTTCTTCAAGGGATCAGCCTCATCTCTAGGCGGTGTTACTTTGCCTTGATTCTGCTCATCTTCTTTTCCATTTATCTCTTCTACTTCTTCATCACCCCCTCGGTCAGGTGATACTGAAGCGGTTTTTTCTGATGCACTACTTAAGTCTTGGACTTCTGTGGTCTTCTTCCTTCTTTTGGTTCTAGGTGTGTCATGTTATTTGTGAGTGGCCTCTGAGCTTTCAAGTTTGGGGTCAGACATTTCTACAGGATTAGCGAGGATAAGGAGGTCTGCTAACCAGTCCTTAGTTATCTCCTCAAGGTCCTCTTCTGTGAGCTTGTAGTACGACGAAAGCTCCTCCTTATGCTCGTCTCCTCGCGCAATGATATATATAAAGTGTCGATCTTTGTGGAACTTCATGAGGGGTCAGAACTATTGTAGGTTGTTTGGTGTCATGCAAGGTTCAAATTTGATATCCCTCTTTAGTTGGAGATAATATGTGTGAAAGACTGCGTTCGACTACCACTGTTTTCCCATATCGCTTGACTACCAGAGTATGGTGAACTTTGTAGCAAGTGGCTTGAATGGATCAATGTCTGGGAAGGTCACACCTTTCGGCATATCCCAAGAAATAAACGCGATGAGGATCAGGAGCCAGCTAAAGTGAAACTCGTAGCCCTGATCCCGTGCTTCGTGGTAGTCTAATTCCATTTGATTAACTAGGTACTTCACCCAGTTCATCTGTAGGCCTTCCACACATTTCCCTGCGAGCTCAACGAAAAACCTTGTGACCTACGTGGGTCTGTTCTTCCTTACTATCTTTCCTGCAATTAATTGGCATGCTAGGCGCACTGAGCCATTTTGGATGGAAGCTACCTTGTAGCCTCACGTCCCCTTCTCAACATCACCGTAGGTATCCTTGATCTTCTGTGCTAATGCACGATCTGTGGCTTTCCCTGGATAGAAGTCCTGTAGGTCAGGTCCTTGCATACTTAATCTGGTGATCCTATGGATCAACGTCAGATTGATTGTGATACATCATTTTAGCCATAAGTAGCCTCCATGGTAACATGAGAGAAGGAGCTTAACACAGGCGTTAACCTCCCGATGCCTTCCAAAGTGTGGGATTTTCATTACATTCAACATGGTGGACTGCGCAAGGTTCATCATCCATGGCTGGGGGATTATTTTTGAGTTCTTCCCCTTCATCCTAGTCAATTATTTATACGGGGCGAGCATACTATGGTTGTTGCAATGTCCTAGGTTGAAGTCGCTGAAATTCAACGTTGTGATCTTGTCCTGCTGTGCTCTAACTGCGTGTATCCCCTTCGGGAGGTATGTAGTAACCATGGTGTAATCAAAATCTCTTAGCACACTATCACGACTCACTGCACCGGCCAGAGGTGGGATGTAGTTGGGTAAGATGGTCAGGATTAGCTTTGCATTTGCTAGGTCATCTCTGTGCTTGGTTCTCTTTTCTATGACGACTCGGTATGGTCCAGATCCACGAGCGGTCGACGAAGAGGCTTTCACTCCTCTCATTGATGACACTTGTACTCCCACAAACATTAAACTTTCATACATTACTCTTTCAGTCATGAGGTCGATGAGTACCTCCTTCATAGACTCTTTGACTATGCTAAGTTCTTCAGACATACACGCTTGTGGTTGAATATCTCAGGTTTGAAGAGTAACTACTCAATGCAATGGGATGGATGGTCATAGCTCGATGATCACTGTGCGAAATCAACTGATCTGTGGGCTTAGATAATCACGGTTGGAAAAATTGTTCTCGGTGCAAGGCTCGATGGAATAAGTAGATAACTAGGCAATGGATCTCTCCAACGGGGGAGAAGCCTTCATTAATTCAGTTCTTTCTATTACAGCGCGGTCCCAACGGTCTGATGGAGAGATTTTTGACCATAAATTCCATTCTACCCATTCAAGGCGTTAGTCTAACGGTTATACTATTTCCAACAACTATATTTCTTCTCCATGGCGAAGTGCCATGCAATGTTGTTCTGCTATACCGATGAAGTTCTAGTTTCACAAATTTTCCTTTTGCGAAGTTCCCTCTGGAACCTTATGTAACTTTTAGATCTTTGATCTCTTCTTACTTAGTTTTCTAGCCTTCTTTCTAGTGAGCTTCATCTCAGTATTCCTTTTTCCATTCTAATTCTTATCTCCTCTTAGCATAGTAACTTCATGCTATTGAGATTCTTTCCTAGGATTCAAGGGCAATACTTATTCTCTATCTGGGGTAGGTGCTTCAGTCTTTCGTGAGTCTTCTTGTGTTATTTCAACTTCGACATCCAAGTTTCTGGTTCTAAATAGCTTTGATCTATTATCTTGTTCTTCAATCAACTATGCGATCCTCCTAGTCATGAAATATTTTAATTCTTTCTTCTTCTGCACTAAGACTTCCTCTTCTTTTCTTCTGGCTCGATCCTTTTCGATCCAAGGTTTTCCTAGTAACATAGCAAAAGGGGTGTTTTTCTCAATAAAGTTAACAACCTCAAAATATTCTTCTGTCAAGGTTCCATGAGCACTCATAGATATCTGAGTAATTCTTCCACATAGGGTTATCAACTTTCCTTTAAATAATCCTATTCCTCCCAATGAAGGAATCATAGCAATCTTTCCTAAAATTTTCCAAGTTCTTTTTGTCATGATATTCACATGTGTTTCCTCATCCAAAACGCAGTCAATGTCAAAGTCTCCTATTCTTGTTTTTATGCATTATTTTTCTTTGAAGACCTTTGGTAAGTTGATTCTTCTGTGATCTTTCAGGGTTTCTTTCATTTGTAGCAATACATCGTCTGATTCTTTCTGGGGTTCTACCATGGTCTCAGTTTATTGATATTCCTTAGGGTTTTCTTGTCTCATATTCATTGTTTCAACCTTAGCAATCATTCTAGGGAAATCCAAAACTTCATGATCCATAGCTTTACAACAAAGACAATTGGGTCTTCTACCAGGGCATTCATTAGCAAGATGTCCCGATCTTCTGCAACTGTAACAAAGAGTTAATTCTCTCTTTCTCTTAAATTATCCCCATCCTTTCCTATACTGTGCACTAGGATCATGGTAGCTAACCTGCAAAAAAATATTTCTAGGATCTTGCATCCATTTGTTAGTCCAAACATTCTTTCTATGCATAGGAATAACATATCTTTCACTATTCTTATCAGATCTAGTCATATCAAATCTTCTTTCATCTAGCTGTGCCCTAGTTTTTAGGCTAGAACAAAATTTATCAAACGTACCTAGATCCATATTCTTGAAACAAAAAGTTTCCACTTATCTTACTTTCAGTAGAGCACAAATCTTCTAGATCTAAAATGTTTCACTATTCTTACCTCTTTCAGAGCACAAAGCGTTCAGATCTTACCTTTTTTTCTTTATATCAGACTTCTCTTCTTAGCATAGAGCTTCACAATCCAAGTAGAGTACTGTGCACTAGGGCAACAGATCTACGCACAAATATTTCACAGTTTCAGTTCATATCTTTTCACAGAGCTTCTTATTCCTTAGTTCCCAGCAATCACAGTTTCAGGTCCCGACAATGGAACCATTTGTTGGCACAGGGGTAGACCTAGGGTTCAACATTACAACAACACACCAAAAAAACCCTAACTACTGACCCTTTCAGAAACACTTGTGAAGCAGATGAAGTCTCACCCAAGGTAGAGGCAGGGGTTGTTGCATGACTCCAATGTCTGCAACCTTAGCTGGGACACAGATATGTGATTGTAGCACCTTAACATAGCACTTACCAATTATGATTCATCAATATTCAGTCTTATTTTATAGTGCAAGTAAACCCTAACAATAGATCAACACAGTATTCACACATATCCAATAGATTCAAGCACTAATTCTACCAATAGATATCAAATCTAGCATTCATTCACATTATTCAGCACTAAGATATCATACCATATTCATCTATCATCTAACATCACACTAAGCATTGAATCATATAAACAAAAGAACAACCAAGAAGCACAAAGCATTCAAAACATAGGATATACGTGGTTCACCCCTGTTATCACTCCAAGGAACTCCTTAGGGTTGTAGGCTAAGGATGCTTGGTAACTTAGAAATAATGGTTTTTATGTGTTTGGGACAATGGGGTCTTAAATGATTTATGTAAGAAACAACTCATTACACATCTAAAGATACAATGCTTTCAGGAAACAATAATCAGATCAAGTAATTGAATGAGAGGATGGAGAACACTATTCTTGATTGCCAATACAAGTGAATGTAGGGCTTAATACAAGACATAGAGAAATCCTTTAATTTCAAGTCTATGAGCTCAATAAAGAGATAACAGTCTTCATGAACTAAAATAAACTGAAACAAAGTACAGACAATGAAACATGGACAATTCTAATATTGAAAACGAAAGGAAACTGAACTTTATTTCTGCAAAAAGAGTCTATACCGTAGCATAAAATATCTCCCAGTTTGAACCCTTGTCTCTTAGAAAAATTAGGCATTTATAGCCTCTTACAATCAATTTTACAGATCCTAAAAACATGGATCTGTGTTTAAAAATAGCAATTCAAATGTAACTAAATAACTTGATAATAAAGATTTAACAACTAAACTATCATTCGGATTGTCTCCAATCTTCAAAAACTCGCCATCTATATCCTTCAGTTCCTAGAATCTGCAATGTAATGAAACATGGCAGGACACCTGTCTTGACCGGTGGATTTATTCAACGTTCATAATCGATCTTTGAGGAAAATTGTTTTGCATGTGATTTCCAAAATTCTCTCGAACCTCTAATGCTGAGTCCTTTGCATGCGATCTGATATCCCCTGGATACACTGGAACCTCTTTATAATCTACAAAATTTGACCTGTTCTGTCCTTAGCTTCCAAAAATGATTTTCCATCTTTCAACAGCTAACTCGTTTTATATTTCACTGGTTAGTTGGTGAAAGCACTGCCTTTCACCAGCTAAGGGGTCATAAAATATCACTTTGCCCTAGTGAAAGCCCTGCCTATGCCCAAAACGAGTTTTCACCTTCAAAATTTTGATTCCATCAGAACTCAATGTGTCTCTGATTTCTCACCTTGCATGTTAACAACCACTTGAGCAAGTACCTTCAAATCTGGATGGGATTTTTTCTTTTGTTTTTTCTTCAATATTCTTATCTGCCTTTTAAGGCATTTGGCAAGCCACCATAGAATATTGTAATCTTTGGTGAGTTTCTTCTTTCTTTTCTTCTCTTTAACACTTTCCTGAGACAATCTCTCAAACGCAGCGTTGGTTTTGGCGAAGTTATCAGACAAATTCTTGTACCTTTATTTGATTACCCATTCCAAAACCTCTTGCTAAGCGATTACCTCTTTTAGATGCTTGATTTTCTGAGTTTTCTTTGAATTAAATATTTTTGATGTTTCTCCTTCCTCTGTATGAGTGAAGGTCTCATAATTCTGTGAAAACTCAGTTGACTTCTTAGGACTCTTGTTGACAAAGCTCTCATCTTGTTTCTCTGGTTCTGAGTCTGTGTAGGGTAGGTTTAATATGTTTGTTATCTTCTCTGTAGGCTGCTTTGTGGGCTATTCTGTAGTGGTTTCAAAGTTTAACCTTTTCTTTGACCCGTGGGATTTTACTCCAGAGATTCTATCTTCTGGAGGTCCTGGCAGGGTCCTCCTCTTCCTCGAACTGCTTTGAGGAGTTAACCGTTTCTTTGAACCTTTCCTCTTTTCATTTATGGGCTGAGTCTGTGTTTCAAAACCCTCCCAAAATAGAAAATGCTGCCAACTCCTTCCCTACTGTTTTAATTCCTCCAAAATGATCAATTTAATGAGGCCAAAGTGGCACAGAGTATTCTTCATGCTTAGGGGTTGAGCCCTGATCTTCTTGCAGACCTTAGTTAAACTCTTATGTAAGAAAAAAGGTAAATTGAGGAGAGTCTTTCCTGTGAAATGGTCAAGTAGCTTAAAATGATACATCATGAGTTTGTCATACCTGCCCTCTGAGGTAATGTAGAGTTGGATGCCCTTGAACAGCTCCTGCCATTCATCCTCTAAATGTGAAATCAACATGCTCTTTTTCCATGCATTGTGCCTGAACTCTTCCTTCAAATAAGCCCTGAAATTTAAGTTTTTGGTGGCAGTGGTTTTGAACCAACTTTGGTCCGATCTTGGTAGGCTGGTTGCTGCAGTGATGGCAGCTTCATCTACTAAAATCTCCAAGGACCCAACTCGGGCCTTATTCCCGTCGAAAGTTTTGGCAAAAGATTCTGCTGTCGACTGGTGGCAACCATTTTGCAACCTCTCAATGAATTCAATACACCCTGCGTTTGAGAAATGTTTCTGGACTTCGGGATGTGTCTGTAAATAAGATAGTTTGTCCAGCTCTTTTCTGAGTAGAGAACCACTGTGTCTCCTCGCCATTCTGTAGCTTGAAAACCCCAAAAATTCTATATATCAACCCCTGCAACTGTTGTTCGAGCCGAGGTTTTGTGCTGTTGAAAGCACTCGGGAGTCAGCTCTATTTTCTAACATTAGAAACTTTAACAAACCTTCATGAACAATGTGTGATATGGAAGCAATGATCTGATTTGATGTTGTCAGCTCGACAGTACAACCTCTGTACCTACATTGCTGGATTCGAAATTGCCATTTCCGACACCATGAGTGTGCAGCATGCGTCACTGAAAAAGATCCACATTGTAATCCTATTTTGACATGAAAACCTGAGTCTCCATCATTACCCACTTTCACCAGCACATCATTCTGGATTTGCATGATGTGGGATGATCGTATCATCATTAGATTTTAGAAACGTGGATAAGATACACGTGATTCCCACTTTCTCCAGCCAAAGGCCCCGTGGAAAATACCCCTTAGTTGTTGATACTTACCTCTTTCACCAGCTCATGATCCTGTGGAAAACCCCCTTTAGATGTTGAAATTCATCACTTTCACCAGCGCACGATCCCGTAAGAACTGCTCCATAGCTGTGGAAAGTCTTCACTTTCACCAGCGCACAACCCGCGACAATGCTTCTTTGGATACTTTGAAATTCAACACCTTCACCAGTGCACGGACCTATGAGAGACACTCCTTAGCTGTTGAAAGTCGCCACTTTCACCAGCTAACACTCATCTTTTGGACACACGTTAGCTATTGAAAGCAAATTATGAAAATTTTGAAAAGAAGACTTTTATGGGTCATCTTATTTCTAAGACAAAAACCAAAACCTAAGTTTTGCAGCTAGAAAAACTCAAAAATGAATTGAGAAAACTACCAATAGCCATGCTATCCATCACAAAATGCAACCAAAGGGACGGGTTCATTTTGGGAGCTAACAACCCCCACCCTAGGGCTACGTCCACCAACTCTTCATCTTCTTTATTAACTTCGATCAATTCTACAGAGGAAAGGATATCTGTGCACCTCGCTAGATCCTCCTTCCCCGAGTAGATATATGCACAGAGCCTTCCACAGTCTATGCACAAAGCACTACAAATGACTTGCACTTAGCTCTGCAAGCCTCACACAATATGCACAAAGAAATTACCACTTAGCACTTAACACTCTGGCTTCTTCTTACATTGCCTAGAATTCTATTTATACATTACAAAATAGGCCTAAGCATGGGTAAACCCATGGGCCGACATCCCCATACCCATTACATAATCCCAAAACCCAAAAAGACCCTAAAAAGGGGCCGAGATCCCGCGATCTTCGCTTCATCTTGCGCTACGCCTTCGACAGCCTGTCGAAGTCCCAAAAATAGGTCAAACATGACCAAGGATCCTCAAAACTTAGTCAAGGGCCAAAACTGGCCTCTACTCTACTTGGAGTAATCCTTACCCCTTCTGCTGATACAATGTGTCCCAAGAAATTGCCTTCTTTCGTAGCAAATAAAGACTTCTTAGGATTGAGAGAGAGCCCAAACTTTCTACACTTCAAGAAAACCTTCTTCAAGTGATGATAATGTTCCTTATTAGATCTTGAGAACACTGTAATTTCATCTAGATAGATGACCAAATTTGTTTTCCTTCTCCCCAATAAAGGCAATATCCATTGCTCATTGAAAGGTTGCTCCTACATTCATTAGCCCAAAGGGCATTTTAACATACATGAATGTGCCCCAAGGAGTAGTGAAAGTTGTCTTCTCTCTATATTCGAGTAGGAAAGAGATCTGATTGTATTCTCAAAATCCATCAATCATAGACATCCTTTCTCAACCAATTACCCTCTGCAAAATATGCTCAATCTTTGTCAATGGGTAATTATCTTTCTTGGAACTTCTGTTCAAATTTCTGAAATCAACACAAAGTTTGATTTCACCATTATTTTTCCTCACAAGGACCAAGTTATCCACCCACTCAGATTACCTTAAAGGTATGATGATCTTGGTATCAAGAAACTTCTTAACTTCCTTTTCCATAATAGGCAACAACATGGGATTTATCTGTCTAAGTTTTTTCCTAAATGGCTTGGTCTCCTCTTTCAAAGGGATCTTATGTTCAATGATGCTTGTGTCATAAGTTTGTATATATTCATATTTACAAGAAAATACATCAGAAAAATCCTTTAATAACTTAACATACTCATCCCTTTGCTCTTTTGATAAACTGCTAGACAATTTTACATATTTTGGATTTTCCTCTGTACCTAAGTTGCATTTTGTCACATCAACTTCTTCACTTGAATATTTAACCTTCACAACAACATCATTTATGTCAAAAAATATCTCCAAAGGAACTAATCCTTTTGGAATATGGTTACTGGGAAGTTGAACAATCTTGTGGTCTGCAATTTTATTGAGGAAAATATCAGCATGAGGGATTTTGGTATCATCATGATATTGATCAATATGAAGAGAAAAAAACTCTTCCACAGTTTCCAGTATCTTAATCTCAAGATCATCCTCAAATACCTTCCAATGTTTGACATTGTCAAGTATAGAGGGTCTATACTTCACTTCTACATCATATTTGAGCTTGGGGGGAAAGCGATCTTGAAGTTACTTGCAAAAACAACCAAAGAATCTGCCATAACATTTTCTTCTCTTGGAACAAAAGAGATGTTAAAATCTAAGAAAAAATTATCAATAAGATCCCAAACTTCATTTATGTAAGTCCTTATCTTGGGGTTTTTTTCTTTATACATATTTTTAACTTGATGTACAAGTAGTTCAACATCTCCAAACACTGCTAACTCTTCAATCTTAATATCTTTAGCACCCCTCAAACCCAAAACAAGAGCTTCATACTCTGCTACATTATTTGTAGTTTCAATTTCTAGTTTATAAGACAAAGATATGATTTCTTGATTTGGGGAAATAAGCACCACTCCATCACCAACACTTTCTTTAGAAAAGGCTCCATCAAAAAACATCTTCCACATTGGGTTATTTTGGGGAGGTATCTCACAAGTTTTAATTGGTTCTTTTCTGATTTCAATAGGTGATTGAGGAGAATCAATGAGCTATAAAATACTGGATCCTAAATGAGTATCAACTGCAAAAATGGGGTGGTTTGTAGGATTAGCTTCATCACTAATGATGTAAGCTAGTTGTTCTTCCTTATAAAGCCTTCTGTGCTCTCCTCCAAATACAGAAATAGTGGCATATGAAAGGTCCATCTACAAGG
Organism: Picea engelmannii; assembly: GCA_009831015.1. Taxonomy (NCBI): domain Eukaryota; kingdom Viridiplantae; phylum Streptophyta; class Pinopsida; order Pinales; family Pinaceae; genus Picea; species Picea engelmannii. The sequence goes on from ML786941.1 coordinate 127,808, forward strand.
CTCCCCTTAATATCTTGATCCAAGATCTTGACAATAACATCCCAAACTTAGGGGGGACATCAGTCACCACAATATCCATGACCACACTCTTTAGGGGAAATTGAAACAAGGTAAAAACCAAGTCTTTGATCACTCTAAGGAACTTCACTTTTCTGGAGTCAAATGAGTATAGGTCATGATAAGGTTTTGTAATTTCCAGACCAAGCTCATCCATGACAGTTTTAGGCATACGGTTATGAGATGCACATGAGTCCATGAAGCAGTTATGCAAAACTTTATCATGAATATTTAATGATGTGTAGAATGGAGGAGAAGAGTCATCCCTATCTTATACCAAAGGTCCCAATATGACTGCTAGTTTTTCAACTTGTAGGTTCACTGAGTTAGTGGAATTTGAGGAAGGCTTGACTTGTAGAATCTTGGAAAGATATTTTTTGAACTCGTCATTTTTAATCAGATCTAAAAATGGTACTAGGATTTTTATCTTTTGAATTTCATTCTCAAATCTAAAGGAAGAGGGAGATTTCAGATTCTCCTTAATTTCTAGAATAAGGGTCTTGATCATTGTTTGAGAGTTTTGTTCCCCTTTTTCTTTACTGCTAGAAACCATAGCCTTAGAAAAATTTTCTGTTTTGTTGGGATGATCTGATGTACTAGGCTTCCCCTCCTTTTTTTACCTTAAGTTGTATTTATTTGGATTTTCATTAGCTTTTTCCTCTTTACTAAATTCATTCAATTGACTGTCCATAAGAGACACCTCATATGCATACTGAGTTAGATGAGGGGATGGAGAGGTATCACCCACACAATGAATTTATGTATCTTTTTCTTCATCCTCTCCTACTTCATCATCAACCATGTTATTTTGGAGAGGGGTTTGTACTTTTTGGTCATCCCTATTTCTTTGATATCATTGAAGGACTTGAGGGGCATTGTTTTGTCTCCTGAAATTTTCTCTGTTATCAACATTTTGTGTATTTCTATAATTCGATTTTCCCTCAAGCTTCATCTTTTCCATTTCAGCAGAAAGTGATTTAACCAATTTTGTTAGTTCATATACTTGAGGAGTAACACCAGAGGAATAAGAGGTTGAAGCTTCAACCCTACTTTGTATCCTATCTCTATCAAATTTTCCCCTGAACTTGTCAGTTGCCAATATATTAGATTCTACCTCCAAGGTTGCATCTTTCATATGAGCTAGAGAGGTAGATCTCCTTTATCTTAAAAAGAGGCAAAACTCAGGTTCAAAAGCACTGGCATAGGTGATATTGGCAGAAGTTTGAGTGGGCTTAATTTTTGTGGGGATTTTGTTGTACATTTTATTAAATCTCTTTGAAAAATCTGAAACAAATTCCCCTTCTTTCCTCTTGAGTGACCCAAACTCTGTAATATAATATAGGAAATCTTTCTTATCTTCCTAATGCCTCAGAAGGCATAATCCACATCTTCAATTCCAGCAATAGATCCAAGAGTTAAACCCCTAAACCATTCCTAGCCTCACCATCAAGGATTTGTACACAAAATCTCATCCAAACATCTTCATTCTCAATATTAAGATTGCCAACATAACTATAAAAGGCTGCAAGGTGTTCCTCTGTAGTTATGTCCTATTCCCTTGTAAAATTGGGCATGTACTTAATATAGTCTCCAACTAGGAGAGCATTCATAGGCTGAGGCAACACAAGAGGGGAATACCTAGAAACTACTATGGCATCCATCCTATTTCTAGGAAGGTTAGCACCTTCCATTAGATTATAAATTCTAGGAGAACAAGGAGGAGATTGAGTCTTGACTGGTACAACTACAATCTTGATTATATATATCTTGGGCGAAGGAGGAATATAGGATGGAGAAGTTTCATTTTTCACAAGGAGAGGCTGAGTCTTGGAAGAGGATGGTGTAGATTCTAAGGGAACTAAAGTTTATTCCTCTTTAGTCCCAACAATTTTAAGATAAGGAGGAGATGGAGAACCCAAGGTAGGAAAATATTCTAAGATATCAAGTCTAAACCAACTTACAACATCAGGAGAGGCAAAAAATTCAAAAATTTCTTCTTTCAATTTGGGAGAAAAAGAAGAGTATTCTACAGGGAAATCTTCAAGATTCAAATTTCTAGAAATTTCAACATAAGGTAAAAGAGGAGTACTAGATACAATTACTGGTGTTTTAAAAGTGGAATTAGAAAAATGACCAGTAGTACCTGGAACAACAACTGAAAATCCTTATTGAGAATCTGTTTCCCTTCTTGATAATCTTCTTTGGGTTATCTTTAGGTGTAGCCAGAGGTAGATGTGGGGTAGACCTTGTGTGTCTGGCTTTAGGAGCCACAACTGAAACAGTGGAGTCACCAGGTGAAAACTAGAGTCTTCAATGTACTGATTACTATGCACCTTCAAAATCAATATTTCTTTGTTGTTCAGTCCCAGGGAAATGTGTTCAATCTATTCCCTGACAACGATGCCAAGAATGTTAGCACTGAAATTTACACTTTGAATTCTAAAGTGCAAGCTCAGTACCCATCAATAGGTTTATGAGATAAGTTTTCAAATGTGGTGTCAAATGGATAAAACTTAGTTCAACAATGTCAAAACACATGAAATTTTGGGTAAAGTGAAACAAGAAAAGAGGTCGTGTTTAACTTAGGTCAGGGTTTTGAGGATTAGTGTGGATAGGAGGAAGACTTAGTAATAAAATTAATTGAATCTACCAATAGATTTAGGCTATGCCAATAGACAAAGGAAGGAAATGATTCAGACACAAAAACTTCTTAAATCCAAGCAAACAAAACTCTGAGAAAATCTATAACAGTATCACAATCAAACATCCATTGTCATACAACTACAAAATATCAGTTGAATCCTTCAATGACAGTACATTTTTCAGAGTGAGAGAGATAATATGGTAAAAACAGAACTAACTTTCATTAAACAAGATTTCATCAAGTCTGATACATCAAAAAATAGAGTAAGCTCTATTTCATTAAAATCACCAAAAGGTCTTTTAAATTAACCATTCGAACCCATCAATGTCTTCTAATGTTGCATTTATAGCCTAAACAAGGAATCATATCCTACAATGCGAGATTGATCCTCTAACATAGGATTCTATCACCTAAAACTGAAAATCTTACACCTGTACAAAGTGGAAAAAACAAACTGCTATAAAAAAGGTAAATGTTGGAAACCATCCTAACAATGTTGCACAGTGAGGTGTCCTTTGAGCGCATTTCCTTTGTTTCCATGTAACCTCCAACTTTAACTGACTTCCAACTAGCTGTGCCATGTTCCACTAGCCATCTGGTGACCCATCAAAACAAGATTTGGCATCGAATCCTATAGCGCTGACTGTATCAGCCAGTTCATAGTGGATTTCACAACGAAGTTTCATTGTATGACCGTGTAGACCATTTCACAGCGGATTTCATAGCAAGGTTGAAACTTTAACTGTGTAGACCATTTCACAATGGATTTCACAATGAAATTGAAACATCCAACTGTGTAGACTATTTCACAGTGACAGGCGCTGCAAAATGTCTTGTAGCTGTCCGATTTATCTAGCTTGAGCCAAAAATACCCAAAAACTTTTTCCAAAAGGTATATAATATTGTATAAGCCTCCTAATAGGATGTATGAATGAAAATTCAGATATAGGAATAATAATTCTCCAAAATCTTCAAAAATGCAAGGCAAACCATTTCCAAAACTGAGACTCTTTGAGCCACTTCACTTCACCTCGCAATTCTGGTATTCCTTCTGGTTGCAGCTTGGGTCAAAACATTCAAATTCCTTTGGGATAACTCTTCGTTGAAAGGATGCAACTCCAGCTTAAGTTTTTTGATATTAGATTATAAATCCCTGTTCTGTCTATATAAATTTCTAAGCTACCTATGGAGGGGCATAAATCTTCTTGATGTAAACCTGGCCTCATCAATGGTTTCATGATACATATCCATAAGGCCATTCAACTTTTTCCTCTCAGCCAATCCTTGTCCCTTCAATTCAGTAATCTCCTTTCTGGCTTCTCTAATCTGTCTGATTAGTATTTTGAAGGTAGGGTTCTCAGGGGGAGTGGTTATGTCTATGACTTCAATATATTTTTCAATAGTATCAATTTTTCGTTACTCCTTCCTCTTGAAAGGAGATTCTATTATGACCTATTTTTCAATAGTTTCCTTTTTGGATGATGACCTGGTGAAGGGCCTCCTAGCTTTAATTTCAAATACAGTAGTTGGTGAGGGGAAGAGTAACCTTCTTCCTTTTTTTCCTGTGACTTTAGCTGATGAAATTTCTGCTAATTCTGGAGCTGTTTGGGGTGAAAATTCCCTTTGTGGAGAGTGATGAGCTCCCCCTTCTTCTTCTTGTTCCTTAGGAGCTTCATAATTTTTATCAATGTGTTTTCCATTCCTCTTTCTACTTGTCTCTGTGTGAACATCACTATCATCTTGAATAGGGCTCTGCACCTTAGATTGAGGAGTATGAGCTACAATTAATTGCAGATGTGCAAAGGCAATGAACCGATCCCATTCCATGTTTCTCATATTCAACTCCTCCATCACAAGCATATTAATTAAACTTGAGTGAAAAAAACTTGTGCCCACAACCTTGGAAATGGCTTGGACCTTGTCATCCATTTTCCCAATACTCCTAAACAAATAGAAAGGGAGGTTCATGAGGTATTTTCCTGTGAAGTGCAACAAAAGTCTAATGTGGTATTGGTAAATCATATTGAATATTCCCTCATAGTTGAAATATCTCTGGATCACCCTTAACATCTTGTCAAATCCCTCAACCAAGTGGCTCTTAGGCACTCCCTTTGATAGGTTATCTCCTTGACATTCTGGTTTAAGGAACTCTTTAGAGAAGGCTACATTAAGATTCATGGATTTAAACCATATTTCACCAGTGTTTTGTATCTCAGTAGCTATTGCAATGGTTGCTTCAGATACCTCTAGTTCAAGAGTTCCTACCTTAGTTTTGGTTCCATCAAAATTCAAGGAAAACTCTCTAGCTACCTCAGGGTGCCCCCTTTGCATTTTCTGACAGAAATTGAAACATCCAACTCTTTAGAAGACCTCTCTGATCAAAGGTTCAATATCAAATAGATGCATGTCATAGGGCTTGGTCCTCACTATGTCCCCACCCTTGTGAGATTTCTTCTGTTGCGGTCTATCCATTTGTTGTTGTAGGAGAAAACTAAGACAACAATCTGAGAGATGTAAGGGGAAAAATAGAAGGACATAGGTCTTAGGGTTTGGATGGATAGTTTTTTTTCAAAGTTGGTTTCTTTTAAGTATCTAGATTCTTTCTGCCTATTTGACCTCTGAGCTTATGAAAGGGAAGCTGATGGTTAGAACATGGAAGAAAACCCTTCAGGAAAGATATATATGCAAGGAGAAAGCATCTGCCAAAATTTTAAGTTAACACTTCACCATCATTTGCAAGGTCGTCACAATTTTAACAACAAGGATCTTTTCAATTTCCAATGTAGACTTTGATGTACAGGTTTGCAACACCAAAAAAGGGGATTCACATCATAACCCACAACAGATTTCGTAGTACAAACAACAAAGGTCAAGAAAGAGATAGGCACAGTGGCTTTGACAACAAGGTTTTCTCGATTTTAGTAAAATAATCTGAAAACACTGCAACCGGGTGAGAATTTGTGATAACAAAGGTAGAGGGGGCAGGTTGGTAATGTGGATCATCAATTTGCAACACCTAGGAAAGGAAGTACAAGCACAACCTGTAACTGATCTTTAACAAGGATTAAAAAATCTCATAGAGTACCTAGAGACTGTGGCTTAAAAGTTGATAGGCTTTAGATTGGATGAAACCCCTTGCAATAGGTCTAACCTCCAATTCACCTTTTCTAGCCACTCTGCAGCAAATTCTGCAGCACCTGTCTGAACTCAACAATTTCTGCAGTGCCAAGCTGGGAGAAATTTTGAAATCTTGAGAAAATAGTTAGAACAACCTTAAATGACTAAATCCTAGATTATTTCCTATAAATCATGAATGTTGAAAACAAGGAGATCGTCTGAAACAAGCCTCATAAGTGAAATTATGGTGACATGAGGGAAGATGTACTTGAGATGTGCTACAAAATTTAAGGATGAGATGGTATCATACTAAAATGAACTTGATTTGACCTTCTAACAGGTAGAGGTAAAAAGTGGAGGGGTTTAAGCATATATTGGAAGTGGTGACATGTCAGGGTAGTGGTGGAGGCATAAGGACATTGGCTTGTATATCCATGTCATAAGAATGAAGACATAAACCAAGGGTTTGGGTCAACATCAACCTTAATTTTATTTATGCTAAGACCTAAGAAGACCATAAGGAGGAGATCAAAAGTAAAACTTAAACAAGAGTAAGAATAAAAAATAAAAAATCTAAGGATGAATTGACCCATAAAAAAATCATGTGACCCTTAACAACTTCATGTGATAACAGATACAACTATTGTCAAAGAATAGGTCCAACTCCTCCCTAACAAAATATTGTAGTCGAGAGGCGCATCGACTACTTCTACCTTGACGCACATGGTTTTTCCTTCCAACTACACGGGGAAGGAGGGAATTATGCCATGTGGTTTAAAATATCGACCGTCAAATGTAGTTAGCAACGTGGACGACACAGACAACTCAGGTTGGCCAATGGTCGTCCAACATGCCAACGACATCACACAAGTCGAGGCACCCTCATCAACCACCGTATGGAAAATGTTCCGTGTCAACGATTTCCTGGCATACACTACTACTATCTGAAAAGAGACGTGGTGAAGAAGACGAGGTTTATAATTTGTAGGGTAAAAAACAATCTTTCCCGAGTTAGTAGTCTCAATCTCTCCCAAGGCAGACAACAATTCCTTCCTATGTGAGCGAAAACTCTGGAGGACTTCCAAGGAAGACATTGCATAAGGAGTTTATGCTAGATCCTCCATGGCAGAATAATTTTGAGCAACCCTTGAGTTCAGGTTGTGAGAATCCTTTTTAAACGCACCCTTAGGGATGCAAGTCATAGTTTCTCCCACCATCCTCTCAATTTGAAGATGAGGTGGTGGGTTGGAAGCTTCATTTCCCTTCTCAACAAATTCTGGCATTTCATAATTATGAGCCCCGATCTGTAGATGAGCATCGAATTTCATCATATAATCATTTGCGGCTTCGCTATTAACATTAGGCATGGGGCTCCCTAATTTTCCCCAGGCGCATTCGTGGATGAGGAAGCTTGAGCCATATTTTTCCCTTGTGGAAAAGGGTTGGTTTAGGTTAACATGACAGACTATTGTTGTACCAATAGATTTTTGGCTTCCTCAAGCCAAGGGCATTGGTGAGTCAAGTGGTCATCTGTGCAAATCTTACATAGAAACTTAACCTTCCTATTTTCATTTTTACCCTCACCATAATTATTCATAGCCTTCTTATCCCCCTTACCCTTCTTGTTTTTAAATTTCCTCTTTCCCTTGGATTGTTGGTTACCCTTGGGATTTTTCGATTGCATACTATGTACATCCGATGTTTGGGTTATGTGGGCATATGAACTAGGAATTTGGCTGCCCACAATCTGTTGAATTGATAACTGTTGTAACTAATTAGTTAACTGATCTTTGGGCTTGCTCTATTCTGAGCCTACTATGCCATCGAAATGATGCCTAGACTTTTGTTTGTTCTAGTCGAAATTTGACCATGGTGCATCCGATAGGATCTCATACAACATACCAGATCGAGAGTAAATCAAATCCAGTTGTTGGGCTCTCATGATAGCCTCTTCTTTGGAAAAAACCCGAATGTCGTGACATCTTTGGATACACAAGGCACTAAGGAATTTAGGAACCACTCAAGAAAAAGTGTGGATACACAAGGCACTAAGGAATTTAGGAACCACTCAAGAAAAAGTGTGGGAGGAACATTAACTTTGATCAAGCTCTTTCGTCAATGACATTCTTGGATATGATCCGAGATATGGACGGATTTTGTTTTCTCAAAGTTGGTCAACAACATGGTGTTAGCATCGTATCTTACTGGTGACTAGAAATGGTTTAAGAAAACCATAGCCAGGTTGTTAAAGTAAGCGTACTTTGAGCTATCAAGCTCGATATACCATTTCATGACACCCACTATATAAGTGTGTTGAAACAAACACAACTGAACGAAATCATACTTTAACGAGTTGGATGAGCACCATAAATAAAATTTCGTAACATGATCACCTGGATCTTCACCAGGCTTGCCTTCAAAATTAGGGATGTTTGAGGGAAAATTAGTCGACATTGTTGGTGCAGATTTGGTTAGAACAAGGTCCTTCTCAGGTTACCAAAAAAATGTACCATGTAGTCTAGAGCACTGGCATTTTCATCTCCTCCGAAGAGAAGAAGTCGCACCTGAAGTGTTGCTGAGACAGATAGATAGGGAAGGCTAGGAAGAAGACTAAAAAGGATCCATAGAGAATTTGGCACTCATTCATGTTCTTCCGCAAGAGTCATTAATAGACATGAACCATCTAAATGCAAGAATTGAACCTACTTATGTTGCGAGCATCAATTTAACATAGAACCATCAAATAGAACTCATAATCCATAAATAAGTGTTGTAATTCATAAGTAACCAAACAAGGACACACCATGTTTTAAAATTTGATCCTTATTCCTATTATCTTTGAGATATTTCTCTGTCTACAGATTCAAAATCACACAGTAGGGTACATCATAGACTCTTGGCTCTGGACTCATACCTCAGAGCTCCAACTCTCCAACTGACAGTTTAATACATTACAGACTCTAGATTGTCTTTTCTTGACTTACAACAAGTATTGACGACTAATCCAAAAACTTGGGTGACTCTGATCAACATGAATAAACTCAAACTTACTCTACTCCAACCCCTCACACTTATATTCAACCCTATATATATCTGGGTTGTGTCTTCCTTCTCAGCTTGCGCGCTTTCTTGTTATGTTGCAACCGTTTGTTGCCTAGCTAGCCTCGTGCTGACTTTCTCAACTGCTTTTTGTTACTCTTTCTCCTAGCCTCTGATGAGGTTTTGTGCAAATCGTGCTTAGTCAAAACTTGCACAGTTCTTTCCTAAAAATGAAGGGCCCAACAGGCTCTGACCACAATCCTTGACTTGTCCTCAAGTTAAGTTCTTGGTTCTTTCACATCCTCTAGGAGAAACTGTTGTTTTCCCTTGTCTGAATTTTCTTCTTCTTTGGGATCTTTTGTTTGTGCCTTTTCCTCCTTTACCTCCTCAAATGAAGGGCCCAATTATGGTACCAACTCTAAGTCATGATGCTTTACTCCTTGAAAGATTTTAACTTTTTCATGACATTTTCGGGTGAGGAGTGATGCTTTTTCAAGGAACTGTTGTGTTGTCTCTTTTCTGTACTCCTTTGGCTTGGTCGCAACCAACGAGTTCCACTCAGAATTGACTGTTGTGTCGAACTGATGCATTTGTATATTAGTGGTATGAATTACTGGTCGAAAATCACTCATCTCTTTCTTGGCTATGGACTGTGTATCATAGAGTGTATTTAGTTCATTGTTGGCCTGCTAAATTTGGTTGAACTTCTGCTGCTACTCCATAGGGTTCATTGTGACCGCAATTTATTTGTTCAACACCTAGATATTTGTTTATACCTCCTATAAAACCTGATTTTGTAGAGAAATGATGCCCATCCAGTCACTGACTTCTTTGAAAATTTTGGTGCAATCTGCTGTGTTCTTGTGCGATGCTGCTCTGGCATTGTTGCCTTGCAATATTATCTTCTGCATTTGTTTCTGCAGCTGCTGAGGCTGTTGTTCCGCTTCCCGCTGGACCTATTGTAGCTTCTCTTGGAGCTGGTCAGTGTGATTGGTGATTTTCATCCATGCTTCCTGTAACAACTCGATCTGTTTCTCTGGATCACTTACGTTGCTAGCCTCGAGTAGTTCAGGTGTGACCTTCTGAATCTCCAACTAGGCTTCTGCAAGTTTTGTCTGTACTTTTTCCAATTTGTGCTAGACTTAGAGTTTGTCATGTGCTTCCTGCATTCTGTATGTGTTCTCCATGAATTTTTCTTTTCTTGCAATCTCGACCAATCTCTCAGCCTCCTGGAGCCTCTGATCCAACTGGTCCGTGGATGCTCTGATTAGGCCAAACAAGTGTGGCGCTGGCCACTGTACTAGGTCGGTGGATGAAACAACTATGTCGATGAGTAATCACCACTAATGTGCGAGTTCACTACCTATTGAATGGTCAGAGCGAGTTTCTACCTCTTCCTCCATTGGTGAGACTGGTGCGATTCTCAATCTTAGCTCTACCAAAAAAAGAGTAAGAACCTCTATTCTAGCTATGCAGAGTTGCATCAATTTCGCACATTGTTGGGGGTTCTAGAGAAATTGTTCCATTTGAGCTTGTATGTCTATCATATCCTCCTCCATTTTTGTTTCTAGCTCATTGTGCGCATCTTGTACCTCCGTATCTTTCGGTGCTTCTGCATCATGTGTCGTGATCTCTTAGGCACCCTCACCTTTGGCCGGTGAGGTGATTTGCTGGTCACCGTCAGGTTCTTGATCCTCTCTACTACGGGTGTCTTCTTCTTGTGTGGAAGACTCAGGTTGTTGTTCCTGGGTGTTCGGATTCAGAACATCCGACATCGTGCTCTGCTCTGAGGCTTTGAGGTTGGGATCGGGAATTTATGATCTTGACTTGGGTGGTTCTATGGTTATTTGTGGAGGTCATCATTCCTCTATCTCTGGGTGGTCGAGATGGATCGACTCTGAGGTTATTGTTTGATGTGGATTGGCCGTGATGAGGTTTGGTAATTGGAGTGGTGGTGGACTGTGTTCAATGATAAATGTGGACAAAAGTGGTTCAGGGTCCGGGTCATCTTGAATTTCAATGATAGTGGTGGCGTTGGTCATGGCACGGGTCCGAGAGGTAGCAGATGCAAGGGGTTGTGGGTTCAGAGGTTTTTTCGATGAGACCCCAATTATGGGCCTCTTCACCATTGGTTCGGTACCAAGCACAGTGCCCAATATCTAGTTAACCTATGCACCTGACAACACAACATCGTCTAGTAGCTATTGGGGGGGGGTATTTTCCTCCACTCCAGCTGCGGTATATATTCTTCCTCCTCTGAGTCTGTTTGTGTCAGAGCATATGGCTTCTTATGCTCAGGGCCTGAACTCAGTCCCTCTCTTGTTTCCTTGTCTTTTTTCTTGAGAATCTCTGGAGGTAGAATGTAATGCATCCCTGATTTACGTGGGCCACGTTTAAATCCTAGCCATGACATGACTTCCTTATTGAAATATTCCTCATCCAAATAGAACAGTAGCATCCGTGTGTGGAAATGTTCCTCAACTGGCATGTCTCAGATAGAAGAATGTGTTGTGTTGGTTCATGCTGAAGGTGATATTCCTTGTGAATAAATTGAGGATATCCTGTGGGATGCGCAACCTCTGCGTTGCATCTATCACAACATTATACCATTTGGGAAATACTGCATTGTTGAGTGATGTGTTCTCCGCGTCTGGTCTAGACTGCCAGGGCTCAAACATATTCACCATGCACCCTTTATCTGGTATTTCCGGTTTTTTACCCACAGGTGGTTTCCATTTGAGCATTTCGAATTCCACAAGTAGGTATCCATGGGTGAAGGTTCCTCCTTTCTCCTATGCTTCCTCACAAGATACTAGTAGTTCCTCCAGCAGGAAACTACACCAATTGAACACTGCACCTTGTGCGCAAAATTCAACGACTGATAGCGCATCTAGGGTGCATTCTCCCTTATAGTAAGACCTCATAACCTTGTTGGATATGATGTAGCATCCAATCCAGACTGTTTCGGGAAGTATTTGTTCAATGACTATTGTGTGTCCTCCTCTCTTTGTGTTAAATTCTTGTATAGGCTGCGCTCGCCTTTCTTTTTCCTGTGCTTGTCGGGACAATGAAATCCCTTCGACACATCCTATCCTTGGGAGGATAGTCCTGTGAGCTGTTGGATATCTTCTACATGGATTGGATACCACTTATCCAACCATATAATTTTTTCATGCACTCTTCTTATCAGGAATTTCGTGCAGCGCCCAATCTCGCATGTGGTACCAAAGAATGGTAAGTCTCTCAGGTTCATGATGGTGGAGTTAAATAAGTTGATGAATTCTTTTCTTGGTACAAATTACATGTCTTTGGTTCCATTCAGATCTATCTCCCAAAAGATGTCTGTGTGCATCTGTGGGAACAAGGCTGAGTCTGTGAGGTCAAGGTCGAGTAGCTTAATGTGTTCTACCTTTCCTTTGAGGTCACCCATGATCTCGACCCGAGGGTCGTAGGTCTCATCTGGTACTGCCTCTTTTGTCATGGTTCTTTGGCTTGCTGTGGATCTCGACATTCATGCTTCTGTGGCATATAATAACTAGGGCTATGTCTGCGGCTTTTACAGTGGTCCCAACTGGTTCACGTTGTTGGATTCAGAAATGGATATGCTCATTTTTAGAAACAATACATTCTCGACAGAGTTCTGAGAGCCTTATACCTGGCTAGACTGGGAAGTTTTAATAGTAACTTCTCATCATCATGACTGTATAGACGCATCTGGGTGTGATTTGTCCGACGGGATAGTTTAATCAAAGTAAATCCTATTGGGTGATCTTGGCATTTACTTATTTGAGTGGAATAGGGATGTGGATGAATTGAGACCTTTCTGTTTGACGAGTGGGTGTCTCGGCGCGAACTTCGATGGAATCTGGCATAATACGGATTTATGGCTTAACAATGTCAGTCGAGGTACCAGAATGGCAATAAAGGTTGTGACTGGACTGGGTTTGCATGGCCTATAATTCAGATTGGATTGGGATTCATGGCACCTCCAACCACAAAGGTTGTCTCTGCCATCTTTAATGACTGTCATTAATGGACTTTTCCATGCTTCAAGTCTTGTACTACTGAGTCGTCCCTTCTATAGAAACCAACGCTTAAAAAAAACAAATAAACTGTGTGTTATGGTGCAACACTATGCACATAGACATTATTAACTAATTTTACAACATTTCAAAAAGAAAACAAAACTCGAATCTAACTATTGTACAAGCTCCGTCGAATTGGAGTGACTATCCTTCTTTCTCAGTTTTGAGATAGGTAGGGCTTCAGGCAAGCACCATTCACCCGTCTCGGTCATAGAACACCATTAAGTTGTGTGAGCCTGACTACTCCTAAAGGTCAGATTTCTGCAACTATGTAAGGTCCCTACTAGTGCATACACAGTTTTCCAGGATTCTTTTGGTATTTACTGTCGTAGAGTAACACCTTGTCCCCTTGTGTGAATACCTTGGTTTTAATGTGTCTATCATGCCAAGATTTTTTTCTTTCCTTTTCAATCGACTAATGGAAGTCTTCTAGAAATCTAGTTTCCTTGAGTTCTTGTAGCTCTGCAAGTCTCTGTGCCACTGATCCCTCTTTTGTTATACATGTGACTTGTGAAATATACAGGCTTGAAGTGATGAACTCTGTAGGCACCACTGCCTCTCTTCCGTAAACTAGTTGGAATAATGTATATCTGTGGAGTTTCTTTGTGGTTTTCCTATAGGCCCATAGTACCGCTTGAACTCTATCATCCCAATCCTCTCAGTTTTCACAATATAACTTTGTTAGTCCCCTTTCTAGGATTTTGTTGAAGGCTTTGACTGTTTCGTTGGCCTGTGGGTGGTATGGACTTCTCTTGTGATGTTGAATCATAAATTCTGCTGTAAGTGTTGCTATGGTGATGCTAATGAAATAATTTCCCCGATCATTGGTTAGGTTCCTGGGACATCCAAAGTGGGTAATGATATTTTCGAACATGAACCGGGCAACATTATATGTCAAACAGTCATGTATTGTTGCTGCTTCCACCCAATGAGTAAGGTAGTCAATTGTGGTAATGATGTATCTAGCCTTTGAATGTTTGGTTGTGGGGTTAATTGGTCCGATGAAGTCAACTGCCCATTTCATAAATGCCTGTAGAGATCTAACTAGTTGTAATGGTAGTTCATCTCGACATGACGACTTGCCTACCCATTGACACACATCACATGATCTAGCGTATGATTTTGCATCCTTGAAAAGTGTTGCCCACCAAAGTTCTGCCTGTAGAATTTTTTGTGCCATGGCCTTTCCTCCTATGTGGCCTCCTGCAACTCCACTATATCATTCCCAGAGTATATCCTTCCTTTCATGATCCAAGACACATCGTCTGAGAATGCTTTCTAGTCCTAGTTTATATAAATATCCGATGATCAACTGGTAATCTGCTTCTCTAACAACCATATGGCATTTCTAGGTTGCGAAATACGTTTCAGGACAGGCTCCTATACTGATAAAGACTTCTATGTCATCATCTATTCCGGCATGGCCTCAATCCTGAACAAATCTGCGTTTGGGAGCTAGTCCTCCACTACTTCGCCACTTTCTCTTGACTCTATTCTAGATAGATGATTAGGTCTGACATTGCATCATCCTGGCTTGATAATAACTTTGAAGGAAAATTACTGAAATAACAACAACCATCTACAAATTCTCCCTTCTAGCACAGGTTTGTTAACTAGGTATTTTAATGTGGAATGGTCAATAAAGAGTTTGAAATGGGAACCTAGCAGATAATGTCTAAATTTCTGTAAAGCATAAATCATTTCTAAGCCTTCCCTTTCTGTCGTTTTGTAGTTGCACTCTGCTTGCGATAGTTTCCAACTCGCAAAGTAGATGGCGTGATCCATAGCTCCCTCTCTAGGTTGCGTTAAGATAGCTCCTAAGGAAATTCCTGAAGCATCTACATGGATGTGGAATTCCTTATCCCATTTTGGGAATATCAGAATCGGTGCTATAATGAGATTCTCCTTAAGTGTCTCAAATGCTCTATCACATTTGGGAGTCCATTGGAAAATTTCATCCTTTTTCAGGAGGTTTTCCAGAGGTGCAGTAATGTTGGCGTATCTTCGAATGAAACTGCGATAGTAGCCTGTATGTCCTAGTGTGGAGTGAAATTGTTTAGCACTCGTAGGTGGCATCATAATCACAATGACCACAACTTTAGCTGGTTCTACCAATACTCCTTCTTGACAGACTATGTGGCCCAACAGATTTCCATGTGGCACACAAAAGATACATTTTCTGAGATTTAATGAGATTTTCAATTCTCTGCATCTGTCAAACATTAGCCTTAACAGTGATACATGTTCCTCAAGGAGGCTACATATTGTCCAATCATCCATGTAGACTTTGATAAATTTGTGAATGAATTCTCTAAAGGCTACTATCACAATCTTGGAAAAAACTACAGGGGCATTCTTTAAGCCAAATGGGATCACATTGTATGAAAAATATCCCCATTAGGTAATGAAAGAGGTCTTTCTCTTATCCTCTTCGATGATCTTGACTTGATGGTATCCTGAAAATCTGTTTGTAAATGAGTATGCTTCCTTCCTCGTAAGTTGTTCAAGTACTTCATCGGTAAAAGGTGTTGGGAAAGGATCATGCACACAGGTGACGTTGAGACTCCTATGGTCTACATAGACTCTAATATCCTCTGTTTCTTTCTTGCTTTGGATGACTATCGGGCTGACCCATTGGACTTCTTCTATCGGAAAAATGAGACCTGCTTCTAACATCTTGTCAATCTCCTTCTTAACTTTATCTTTTATCCTGGGGTTAAGACGGTATGGTCTATGTCTAACAGGCTCGGATCATGGTTTTAACTCAATATTCATCTCTCCCATGAATCCCTTGATTCCCTTTAATTCTGAAAAAGTCTTTGGGAACAAATCCTCATATTCTCATAGTAAACTCTGTATTTCCTGACTGGCTTGTCCATCCAAGGCTATCTTGGGTTTCTCTTCTGTACCTATGTTGAATCTCTTCAATTTTAATGGGTGATTATAGGAACTATAAGTTTGGCTAGGTATGTTATTTTAGATTTATATGCCCCCCTCTGTCTCTTTGACAGCTAGGTTGCTCAGTTCTTCTAATTCGTCCAGGATTTCAGAATTTTTTCCAATCTGATAGCATTCTATAGGCTTTCCAGTCGAGGGTAAGTGGAATTTATTCTGAAGTTCTTGGGTATGCTTGTGACACACTACAAAGTTTGATCTCTTATTTCTATTGGCTGTAAACATAAGTTCTTGAATATTTTGCAGGGCTAGTTCAAGTTCAGGGTACTTACTTGTGAATGAGAAGTCTTTGTAGAATTGAACTGCCAGTGTTTGCCAATCACTGGTCTGTCTTCTAGTTTCCTCATGTATAAACCAAGATTTCAGGATTGGGCCTAGAGAATGGGGAAATACCTGAACCCATAAGTGAGATGGTATCTCCATGGCCTACCACTATATTACACACTGTTCAATGTGCATTCTAGGATCTGATTCTCCGTTGAACAATTGCGCTACGTGGGGATCCGTCTGCAGCCCTAATTCTAGCTGATACTTATTCCAAAACCTGTACTTGATAGCTTGCTTCACCTCGTCCCAAGTTCTGAGTATGACTTTATGAATGGCCCACCATCTGGCGGGGTTGTTGTGGAAAGCTATATCGAGTACCGAGGTTCTTTGATCTTCTCTCACATTTTCTTCCATGTTCTACAAAAAGTTGTCTAGGTTTGAGGTGTCATCGTATATTGGGTGTTCTCTAGCTTCGGTCCCAATCCATTTGGTGGTTCTGACAGTTGCGCATCTCCTTGAGAATTTTTCGTGCGAGCCTTGTTGCCAAGTATCAAAATCCAGTTCTAAATCTTCGTCTGTTGATTGTATACTTCTCCAGCTTACTAATCCATCCATAGTAGGATTTATATAATTGTTTCTGGTCCTAACTGTTACATTGTACAACTGGTCTAGGTCTTCTCCTTCCATATTATTATCTGTTGGTTCTGTGTACTTGGGTCCTACATATGGATCCAAAGGTTGAACTACCTTGAATCCCTCAGCTTCAAAAGTCATAGTGTCTTTCTTTAGGTCGATCACTGCATAGTTGTCATAGGCCCAATCGATGCTAAGTAGCATAGGGTAGGGGTCCTTGTCTCCCATGATATCAATGAATTCAAAGTCAACCACTGTTTTTACTTCTGCTACAACGATTTCCACGTTCTCCAGTCTTCCTATGGAAAAGATACAATATTGGTTTTCCATTCTTAACTGAATTGGGGAATATGTCAGTCTCGATTTTCCCAAGGCTTCCCAGGTCTTCTTGGGAAGAATGTTCACATATGACCCTAGGTTCAACATGACGTCCTTAATTTTGAAGTCATCTAACTAGGCTACCAATCATAATTATTTTCCAGTTGTTACTTTTCTTTGCTGCACTCTCTGAGTACTTTTCTCAGGAAGATTAGCCCTTATCCTTGCTTTTGAGGTTTCTTCATTCCCTAAAACTAGGTACAGTGCATTGCGCAACTTTTTTGTTAGTTGATCATTCCCCAAAATGAAAGAGAATAGATGAAACCAAAGTTCAACTGCGTTTTGAGGTTGCTCAGGCTATCTTGGTATGATTACAGGGTTTTTGGGTGTAGGGGGTGAAGCAGGGGCTTGTGCTATCTTAGGGTAAACATTCGACTAGGGGGGGGTTTGTGTTTCATGACTAGGAATATTCTTGAATACTTCTATGGCATATTTAAATAATTTTTATTTATTTAGGGGGTCATACCTATCTCCCTTAGGTCCTACTTTCTGGATATGAGGCAGAGTATCAACATCAACTCCTGTCTTCACTCCACCTCGAGTAACAATATTAATATTGGGCTCCTCTTGATCTCTGAATTGATAAGGTTAGTTCCTCTTTGTCGTACTCTATCTTCCCACTTTACGATTAACTATGGACAATATTCAGTTGCGTGTCCATTGGTTCTGCAGTGAGAGAACCATGGCTAGCTTCTCAGGAAGATTATCCCTTATCCTTACTTCTGAGGTTTCTTCATTCCATAAAACTAGGTATAGTGCATTGCACAACTTTTCTGTTAGTTGATCATTCCCCAGAATGTTAGAGAATAACTGAAACCAAAGGTCAACTTCATTTTGAGGTTGCTAAGGATGTCTCCCTTAGGTGCTGCTTTTTGGATCTGAGGCAGAGTATTAGCATCAACTCATGTCTTCACTCCTCCTCGAGTAACAATATTAATATTGGGAAACTATCCCTTAGCAATCCTCTTGATATCTGAACTGATAAGGTTAGTTCCTCTTTATCGTACTCTATATTCCCACTTTGCGATTAACTTTGGACAGTATTCAGTTGCATGTCCGTTGGTTCTGCAATGAGAGCATCATGGTCACCTTGGATGAGGAAAATATCTAGCCAAGTGACCTTGTTCATCACAGTTATAACATCTACTTGGTCCTCGTCCCCCAGTTCTTCCTCCTTTGAAGTCTCCTCTGGCTCCACCTCCTCGACCTCTTCCTGGTCCCTGTGGGTTTTCATTCACCCTGAATGTTGTCCAGTATTGCCTGTCTGCGAGTGTGTCCAATTCTCTACATTGATTGGTAGTATGTGTGGTGTATGCACATAAATGATAGTGTATTGTGTTTGGTACTATCGAATACATCTGCATGATGGGGCACTATCTTGGTCCATGCCCATGGATTCGACAGATCTCACAATATTCTGTTGTTGGTGCTACTTGGCCTCCCGAGAAAGCATGATATGGGGTGGTGTTATGGAATGGTGAGTTCGTTGAAACTTGTGCAACTCCTCCTGTAGGTCCTACTGGGGGTACCATCAGATTATGAGGAGATCCCAGTCCCCTCATCCGTAGACATTCATTCACCAAATGAACTTCTGTATAACATCCAGTGCACAAAACATGTGGTCATCCTGGTCTAGGTATCATCAGCTTCTAAATATTTTATGTAAGTGCCAGTATCTGCCCTTGTAGTTGTACCATATTTGCATCTACTAGGGGTCGGGTTATTATTAATCTCCCAGGGTATCCCTCCATGGCTTCAATATTCATTGATTGTTCCAAGGCATTTGTCAACGTGGCTATCCACTGTTACGTTAGTGGAGTTTGAGTTAGAGGCAACAACCCTTGAATGTACCATTCCCTTTGATGTTCTTCATGGATTGGATGTGACAATCTCCCTATGGAATCTTTAAACTTCTAGCTATACTCCTAGGTTGATTCTCTTTCCCTCTGCTGGATCTCATGCAGCTCAGACATGGCCTATTGTTCTGACTAAGGCAATTTGAACTCTGCTATGAACCTCATCCGTACCTGGCCAAGTGTGAATTCTTGACCTTGCGTCCATGGCACTCATGGTTCAATGATCTTCATGTACCACTTGAGAGCACGAACTCTCAAGGTAGTCTAGAAATCAAACAACTTATTCACATCTGGAGTTCCTCTAGATCTCCAGATGGCTTCGCACAAGAACCAATGCTGCTCGACGTCTTCATCTCCGTTACCCCAAAATTCTGGGTATCAGGAAATCGAACCTACCACCTGATTGACCATTGCTGGTCTTGTTGTTCATATCAATGAAAACCCTAACAGTCCTTCTTGTGATCTACCGGTGGATCCCAATGTTCTCCATGTACCTACACTTCTTGGTTGTGACTGACTAACTAATCATACTAGAACAAAACTAGCATGAGAGGGTAGTATCAGACTTACTGCTTGTATAGAAGGCACTTGGGGTATGGGTGATTCGGGGCTAGCGCCACTGGCTTCAGGGCGGTTTTATTTGATCTGTGGGGTGTCATTAGCTTCTACTGGGACGATCTCTTCAACTAGATTTTTTATTTCTCCTATTATCGGGGCTGAATATTCTCTTTCTCCTCCAAGATTCATGGTGGCTTCCTCCTCTCTTACCTTCGCGCTTTCTCTTCTTGTCCCTCTTTGTTGGGACTTCCTGATCTCCTTTCTTCTCTCTCGTTTAATATTTGATTGGTCAGTCATTCCTGTCTTCTCATCCTCTACAGTTCTTCCATCTGTGTTTCTTCTACTTCTCCCGATCCTCCTTCTTTCCTCAACTTTTTCAGATTGTCTTGCAACTTTCTTGATCTTTCTGTGACACCACTTCTCAGCTATGGAAGCTCTCTTCAAGGCTCGCTCATATCTTGAATCCATTTCTTGTTGTTTCCCCCCCCATTTGTCAAACAAACCTTCCCCTTCCTCATGCCATGACACTCACCCCATCGTGCCCCACCCCAAGCGAGGTTGTTTATGTTGCCATCTCGGTTGGGGAAATAATCAACATCCCCTCCTCCATCAAGAAAGCCTTAATCCACAGGGGGATTTCTCTCAACAGTCTTCCCCTTGGCCCTTTCTTGAAAATCTCCTCTGCCCGCAAGAAATATTGGTGGTTCTTAGCTAAAAATTTGATTATGTATCCTTCCAGTGTGGTGCTAACCCAGAAATCCATAGCTCGTGTGACTGGGCAATCCAGCCTCTGGAGTGGTGCTAACTTTTTGGTATCCCACAAACAGATCTTCATGGCCCATCCTTGGAACTCTAGAGATTCTTGGGGCCTCTTTATCCAATGAAAAAATTCTTCTGGGAATTTAACCCAGAAAATCTCATATTGGTCACTTGATCTTTTTGAGTAAAGGATTGCTTCATGAGTGTTTTCCAATGATTTTCTTCTTAGTCTCTTTTCTTTCCATATGAAGGTGTCACATTTCCTTTCCCACCATTGATTAATACCATATCTATGGATCATCGACAACATTCTCCCTACAGCTTCCCTTTTAACACGGGTCTTGACAACAAAAAATGTTGTTGCGGATTTGGTCAGACCAGGGTCCTTCTCAGGTTACCAACAAAAGGTATCGTGTAGTATAGAGCGTTGAAATTTTCATCTCCTCCGAAGAGAAGAAGTCTCACCTGAAGCGTTGCTGAGACAGATAGATAGGGAAGCGTAGGAAGAAGACTAAAGAGTATTCATAGAGCATTTGGGACTCATTCTTGTTCTTATGCAAGAGTCATTAACAGACCCAAACCATCTAAATGCAATGATTGAACCTACTTATGTTTTGAGCAACAATTTAACATAGAACCATCAAATAGAACTCATAAGCCATAAAGAAGTGTTGTAATGCATAAGTAACCAAACAAGGACACATCATGTTTTAAAATTTTATCCTTCATCGTATTATCTTTGAGATCTTTCTCTTTCTATAGATTTAGAATCACACAGTAGGGTACATCACAAACTCTTGTCTCTAGACTCATACCTCAGAGCTCCAACTCTCCAACTGACAGTTTAATACATTACAGACTCTGGCTTGTATTTTCTCGACTTACAACAAGTATTGATGACTAATCCAAAAAATTGGGTGACTCAGATCAACATGACTCAACTCAACCTTACTCTACTCCAACCCCTCACAATTATATTCAACCCTATATAAATATCTGGTTTGTGTCTTCCTTCTTGGCTTGCGCACTTTCTTGTTCTGTTGCAACCGTTTGTTTCCTAGTTGGCCTCGTGTTGACTTCCTCAACTTCTTTATGTTACTCTTTCTCCCAGCCTCTGATGAGTTTTTGCACAACTCGTGCTTAGTCAAAAATTGTGCAATTATTTCCCAAAAATGAAGGGCCCAACAGGCATGGGGGGGCAACACAGATCGTGATAGATCAGGTCATTCAAAAACCTCGACAAGTTTGACAAATTCAGAGTTTCCAGGAAAGGTAATCTAGGTTGTGGTGGATTTAAGGGAAAACAGGGGCCTAGATTTTGATTGGCACCAGGTTTCTAGGAAAAGTTTGTTTGCTGGCTAGGGTTTTGGTAGAAACCATGTTGTCCCTAATCAGTAAAAGGGGTTTGCGCTTGATTCAACATCACCAACTGATTCCTCTAGTTAGATGACATACCTTGTGTAGGGTTTTCTCCCTGCACAATATTCCAAGAACCTTGGTTGGATATGCCCCCAACCGACCTTCCTAGCATAGGTATCAAACCTTTCCCAAGGTTCCACTGAGTGTGGGAGGGGTTTCTTCTGATTGACATCCCTTTCGAAGGAAACAAGCCCTGCCAGAGATTTCCAAGACCTTGTGAGGAGTAAAATCCTATCATTGCTCCTTGTGAAGTAATGAAGTATTGCATAGGGTTTGGTTGACCAAAGATGAGGTTTACCCCTATCAAGAAGGAAAACGATGAGAAAGAACTATTTCCAAACGCACCGAACAAAGAAAAATGCATAGACCCTGCTAGATTCATATAGGACTAAGGTCCATGACTCCCGCCACTAAACAAACTAGAGATGGTGTTAAGCCCGATTGGCTGTTGGAAAGCACCTATGAGTGAAGGGGATGAAGGAGGGATACAAACCCCATCGTAAGGGATAACGTTAAACAGGGAAGTGGTGCCCGTGAAAGATCCTTGTAAGGGATCATTGGAGCTCCTTGCCACCAGACCAACAATCTATAGAGTAGAGTAGGTTAAGATCAAACTAGAGTTGAAGCCAAACATGCCATACAAAAATGGAGCACCAGACTCGTTCTGGATAAAGGAAATGATGGTCATAGTTTTTGAAGGGACTGTGACACTTCCCAAAGTAGTGGGTGTCTAGACAACCATAGTCCTGATAGGTGGAGGTGGGGGAGGAGGCACGGCACCTCCTCCTGTGGAATTCGATATGGGAGTATGAGGACTCCTAGAAGAGGTAGCAGTAGTTTCTTCCATCGCCGCTCGTCTAACAAATTGATGTTCATGTGAATTCACCTCAGGAGGGACTATCTGAATAAGAAGTGGCATTGATAAGTCAGTGATCAGAGGGTTTGCAAGACTAAATCCTTCAACTTCAAGGTAAAAAATGGTGGACTCCTTTGGTTCAGGACAGTATTCTCTAGGATCTGTCTTAGGTACATTTTCCTATGGCTCGACCACTTCAAATGAACCCTCTTGATCTAGCCTGCACCTCAACAGTGGCGAAGGTGGCTCCAAAGTTACTGGTGGGAGGCCCTGAAGCCTACGTGAATGATGGATATGTTGATCTTCCACCTTGTGAGATGATCAAGCGACACTCTAAGGTTAAGTTAGCATGAAACATATAGCACACACTAAAAAATTCCTAAGGAAAAATTAAGAAAAAAACTTACTGGTAGAAATAACAATTACGCCAATCAACACTACAAAAACTTACTAATGCAAGTGTAAATCGAACACATAAACACCCTCTAAGTATACTTTGCAAAGTGTGACTCGAGGTCTACCCTAGGTACCATGGTTACCCTCACAGTCACCCATGTAAGTCCCCTAAAAAACATGCAACTAGGTTTCCAACTCGTAGTCAGTCACCAAGTGGGTAGAGTCGACAGTCAGACTGATCATAATGAGCATGATAACAAAGTCCAAATTCTTCCAAGGGTACCGAAGGAAATTGGTCCGGAAGACAACTGAGGATATTGAATGGATTCGAGGTCCATGAGGCTCCATATTCAAATGCAATTAGTGTAAATCCTGATAATAACCGTCAATATACGATCCCCACTATGATCGGTCCATCTTTGGAGGGGTTATCTCCTCTACCTTTCCTCACGTGACCTTGTGTTAGAGGGGGGTCCCGACTGACTCTTACGAAACTTGAATCTGAAAATCCCTATCATAGACTCTTATGTTTTTTTAAGCGGTCTTGAAGATTTTCCTCTCCACACCTATTTTAAGGCCCTAAAGCCTAGACTACTTGGTGAATCCCTACAAACAAAAGTCTTGTTGATTTTAAGGGTTAATCGTTGATTTTAAGTAGCTTGATTTACTCAAAAGGGTATGAGCGTGCAACTTATGTTGTTTTCAAGAGACAAAAGAGAAGAAATAAAATCTTTAGAACATTCGTGAAAAAGTAAAGTAGGTTCTACAACTGAAAAATGGATTTTAATCTTTTTAAATGAAAACTTTTCGAAGTACAACCCAAGATCCTAAAATGAAAAAAGTTTCCAAGAATGCACTTTTTGTTTTACAATGTAAATGCAAACTACTAAACTTTCAAGGAAATATCAAAGAAGGAACTTTGGAAATTGAACTCTTTTCTTTTGTAATAAACAACTTATGCTACAACTACCAAACAAAAATTCATAACTGAATGCAGCTATCATTTTTTATTTTTATTTTTTTGAATTTCTTAGAAAATAAAATCACAAGTAAATAATATTTTTTTTATTTTTCAAATCACAAACAAGGTAAAGAGAAAATAAACCCAAGACTAACACAGACCCTAAACCACTGCTTGAATAGAAGGATTCACTGTAATCCACAAGAGGATCTAATGCTTACAACTTTACCCTAAACCTTCAAAACAAACAAAAGAAAATAAAGAAACAACAAGGGTTCCTTACAAACTGCAAGATAAACTAAATCTTTAACCCAACCAAACAAAATAAACAAAGAACCTGAAGAGTTCAGGAAGGCTTGAGAAGCAAAGAGCTTTGTTGCCAGGAAATAAAAAGTCTTTTTTAAAAACCCTTCCAAAACACAGAGACGCGTTTTGTGCACGAGTAGCCTGCTTATGTACATAGGCTGTATACTATGCATACCACGTATGTACACGTTCTATACAGAGGACATGGCACATACACCTCTACGAATTTTCAAAAAGAAAAAAGTTTAGACAACCAGCTGGCAAGGGAAGGCTGGTAGTCACCTAGAAGGTGACCAGAGACCCTAACTGACTCAATAAACTTATAAAACTAAAAAAGAAACTGAAAAAACAAATCAAATCAAACCAAAATCTCTCACTAAGACCCTAGAGAGACTCCTTAGTGGAGTCTCCAATTCATCTACGGGGAAAAATCCCCCTAAACTGGGTCTAAGGAATAGGAAAAGAAATAACTCCCTTAAAATACTGATCTACCTTTAATCTACCCCAAAACCATCTAAACTAAGTGATGAGAGAAAGAGGAAAGAGAGGGTTAATAAGTGCACCTTCAATCCTTACAGTTGGAGTAGACCTCTTTTGCTTATTGTTGCCTCCTAGATCACTGATGTCCTCCCAAATGTGAATTGCAAGGGGTTAGAAAAACAATGCAACAACATATCCAATCTATAATAACCACTTTGTCAGTATAAACATAGATATAAATACTCAAATTAACAAGAACATGTAAATATAGGGTTTGGGGACAAAGATAATCTCTTTTATTCAAATTCAAGAAAAAAAAAAGGTTACAACCTTTGTTGGTGACCGCTCTACAAACCAAGTCTAGGCTCCTCTGTCGTGGCTCCAAGTGCATCAATCCCACATTATCTTCTCATAACCAACATACCATCAAGGGAAAGAGTAAGGGTTTCATAGGGAGAATGGTTGGAGGGGAAAGTTGAGGCTAAAACTCAGAATGAGATGCAAATCTTGGGCAAAGAAAGGGAAGGGTTTTTAGTAGAGTTTTCTTATTCTCTTGTTCATGTCTCTAAATGACTCCCAAAGAACTATTTTTTTATAATTAAAAGATGGTTATTGGGCTTGGGGATGGGCTACAAGGGGTAAAATGGTTAGGAAACCCTCTATAGCCCGTAAACTCCGCCGAATTCTACACAATTTTATATTTTTTGCAACTTTTGGAGGTAAACGCAGGCTAGCTAGTATGAAACACACGTGTGTATGCTATGTAATTAGCATGCATCATGCATGTGTACGTAGAATATTAGTGCATTAGGATGCGTACACTATCCAAAAAAAGGTTTTTTAGAAGGAGGCCTCAACAGTATTTTTGGCAAAGTATGCAAATGGATGGGCCAATGTCTTAGATGCACAGATGTGGCATTTTTGGACTATAACAATGGGGACAGGTCCTTATATATTTTTGATTAGTATGACTTCACCATCATCGATGACCATTCCCCTTGACACCTTTTCGAAGAGGATGCCTAATTATAGTACTCTAATCCTTTTTCTTTTGGTATGTCGAATAGGACTCTGCACATGTCGTCCTCCATTCCCACATCTAACATAAATACTAGTTTTGGGTCAGGGGGCACATCGCCTCCTTATAATCCTTTCCCATTTGGTGGAGATCATATCCCTAAATCATTTCCTATGGTAGGGGGTTGGAATCCTCCTTCCTCTACACCCAATCCTAGTTATAATTTTCAAGGATGGAATGGACAAATGGGAGGTGTTTCTACTTCATATATCCCATCTTTCTATATTTCGTCCACAATGCATGTTCCCACGAATGATTTTCTTATGGAAAATATTCCTATAACCTCTGGTATTACATTAGGGGGAATCAATTTTATAATGTGGGCATCCCCTGACACGAAGTCTCTTTGTCAAGGGGAAATGTATATCCTCACATGGGTAATCTGAATCATATCACTTTTTCTTCTAAAGAATCCCCATCAATGATGATTCCTTTACAACCTTTCATGAATCAGTTAAGATGAGGATATTATCCTACCGGACAGGGCCATGGTGTCTACCAGAACCCTCCTTGGCCCACAACCTCTCAAAGTCAGTCTTTCCAGGAAAAATGGTCTCAAACACTGCAACCAAGGCTCCCTTTTCTCTTTCCAGCCCTGTCGATATTAATGAACAACCTTGTGTGTCATGATCCAACATGGCCCCCCGTTTCTACCAAGATTCCCTCAGACATTGCAAAATTCAAGGGTAAGAGTGGCAAGGATCCAGATGATCATGTCACTACTTTTCACCTATGGTGCTCATATAACTCTCTTAATGACGACTATGTTCATTTGAGACCATTTCAATACACCCTTATGGGGGTTGCTGTGAAATGGTACATCGAGTTACTGGGGGGAACATACCAAAATTTCAATGAGTTGGTATTAGTTTTTCTCAGCCACTTTCAACTGTCAGTTCATTACGATGTCGATATAGATATTTTATCGAATTTTTGTCAGGACAAAGCCACCCACATCTAGGATCACATTCAAGAGTGGTATAGAAGAAAGCGGTTGATTGAAGCTGCCATTCCTCTAGAGTTTCTATTGGAATGGTTCCTCAAGTCCCTATTGTCATATATTTTGAAGGATGTTTCTACATCCAGAGTAATGAATTAGGAAGACGCCATATTTAAATCCCAACAATTAGATCTTATATATGCTCAATCTAGGATTCTCTATGAAATTATTCCTCATGCATTATGGTCGAATTATGATCCAAGACAAAATCCTGGACCCCATGCCGATGGCATTATAGGCTCAAAATGCCAAGTCCGTAGACCAAGTGAAAAATTAGATGAAATTTGTGTCTCTCAACTAGTCTACAATAGGACAAGCTATGGCTTTGTCCTCTCCCACCCAATCGTCAGATGTACATTCTGTGTAGTCGATGAACCCAAAGGGTAACTGACAACCTAGAGGGAATAAGAGGAAATGTAAGAATAATAAACACAAGGGTGGGAATAACACAAACAATAATAAGAACAAGGACAATTGGAATAATGAAAATCCTGGTAACAATGCTGGTGAGGGAAAGAAACAAAATCAAAAGGTGAAGTTTCCATGTAATCTATGTAAAGAGGATCACCTTACCCATTTATGCCCTAATATAGAGGAATTATTGAGGCTTATGGCACAATAGCCTACTATGTTAACTAATCCATTTTCACATAATCATAATATGGCCTCAGGAACCTCAAACATCGGAAATGCATCAGGTAGAGGTCAAATTCCCCTCGCACATGATGGTGGTCATCAATGCGTCAATATGGTCCGATCTGAGGTTAGCGTAGCCACTAGGACTCATGATTATGGTCCTTTGCAACCTACTTTAGGTTCAAATCCTCCCCCTCGAGAAACACCTTTCCAGATTGATAAGATTGAGCCCATGCCTCACATTCCGAAAGGAGTTCTTAAGCGCTCTTCTCATAATACCAATGCCAGAGTCACCCAAAATTACTCGATTTTCGAAGATTTGGGTCAAACGTCGTGTGCAATGTCAGCTTTGGAAGTTCTCCAGATGTTCCCAACATAGAGGAATGCCTTGTTATCTGTGTTGGGGGCTCTTGACTCAAGTGGCTCGAAAGTTATCGAGTTCGATGTCGCAGATGTCTAGCCTCACTTACCTTACCATGTGGATTTTCAAATCCATGTGGAATGTATGAATATAATTGTTAAGCATACAATCATTGATGAAGGTTCTTTGACATTTGTGATGTCTCTATCTTGTTGGAAATCCATTGGCTTTCCCCATCTTTCTCAGTCTATGAATATGTTAACTACGTTTGATGGGAGTTTTTCAGACCCCATGGTATCCTCCTCACTTTTTATCTCTAGTTAAGCGGTAAAACCATGGCGGTTGAGGTCAAGGTGGTTGATGCACCCCTTGAATACAATATTTTACTAGGGCGTAATTGGATTTACGCTATGACGACTATCGTGTTGTTGATGTTTCATGTTTTATGCTTTCCTCATGAAGGGAATATTGTGACAATCGACCGACTATATTTCTCGCACTCCAGTTCCTCTCCATCGGTGGGACCCTTGGTCCCCATTGTTGAGAATTATCAGAAGAAAATTGAGAACATTGGTGTTGGAATGTACCCTTCCTTGATGGGAAACTTTAATTTCTCTGAACCAATCTCGTATATTAATGCCATTTTTGATAAATCCTCATTTTCATTGAGGTTTATCTCATTCCATACTTCATATTTAGATGACCCATGGACTCTACCTTCTTTGATTGCATCATATGAAGGTCACCCACACATCAGAATGAAAATGTTGTTGTCTACAATTGAGATCGCATATCGAGCTATTTTAGAAGTCGCTGCAAACCCAAATCCTCCCTCTTCATGGACATAAGAGATGGATCTTTTTCTAGAGCCCATATGGGCCATAAAACCATCTAGTTCACATGACTTCCTCGACAATAATTTTAATTTCGACGAAGCGATCTTAGAGGCCATGACTAGTCTTGAAATTCCTTGGGAGGGCCTTCACAATAGATCTTATTTGATCCCATAGCTTGAAATGATAGAACGAGATGATTTTAGGTCCGCCATGAGTGATATTGTTGGTCACGCCATGGTCCCATTGGATAATAATGGCATATATGATGAAGGGAACATGGAGAATATCTCTTCTATCATTGTGATCAACATCTCTCAAACCCATGACAAGGTTGAGAATGTTTATATCGGTGAGGATTGCTCGCTTAAGGAAGTTCATATTTACACTGATCTATTTAAAGAATTCCGAGACATATTTGCTCGGTCATATGAAAATATTCTAGGGATCGACCCGTGTATTGTAGAAAACGAAATCAAGACTTATCTGAATGCTAAGCCAGTTTGACAATGACTTAGAGTCGTGAAGCCTAGGAAGGCCCCCACCATTAAGGAAGAGGTGGAGAATTTGCTTAATTCTAGCTTCATCTACCCGGTTCCCTTGACATAATGGGTATCCAATCCTGTTCCGGTGGATAAGAAGTAAGGAACCATACGTGTGTGTATGGATTTCAAGGATCTAAATAAAGCATGTCCTAAAAATAATTTCTCTATGCCATTTATTGATTAGATTATTGATGAGTGTGCCGGGAGTGGAATATTTTATTTTATGGATGGATTTTGAGGCTATAATCAAATCCAAATTAAACTTGAGGATCAACATAAGATGACATTCATTTGTCCTTGGGGTACGTTTACATACTAAAAAATTCCTTTTGAACTTAAAAATGTCAGAGTGACTTTTTCAGCGGGCTATGACCTTTTCTTTCCACGACCTCAAACATATAGTTGAGGATTATTTGGATGACCTTACTGCTCACTCTCATAAGAGAGTTGATCATCTAGCTCATCTTTGGCTTGTGTTTGAAAGATTCCATCATTACCGTATTCAATTAAACCCTCATAAATGCATCTTTGTGTTAGGTCAAGCCGCCTTTTGGGATTTATAGTTTCTGAGGAGGGGATCATGGTGGACCCCATGAAGGTAGATGAAATAATTTGATTTCCTCTCCCACAAAATATTCGAGAACTTCAGGATTTATAGGGGAAAGATAAATTCCTATGTCCCTTTATAGCCAACTATGTGAATATCACTAAGGGTTTTATGCATCTTTTGAAAAGGGATACTCCATTCATATGGGACGAGTGAGCCTAAGAGTCCTTCTATGCCCTTAAGAAATCCTAGGTGTCGGTACCTCTGTTGAGTCCCCTAGACTACAATATAGATTTCCTACTTTATATGTCCTTGTTCGAAGGGATGGTTGGTATGGTTCTCATTCAAGAGGATGATGAGCTCCATGAGTACATTATCTATTATCTTAGTCGAAAATCTAATCAGTCTTGAACTTAAGTACTCTCACATGGAGAAACTAGACTTAACAGTTATGCATGGGGTTCACAGATTACGCCATTATATCTTACTTCGCAAGACTACCATGGTCACCGATGTCAATACATTTCAATATGTCCCGACAAGGCATATCATAGGGGGGGAATATAATAAATTGATTTTGATTTTGCAAGAGTTTGATCTCAATTTTGTCTCCGCAAAATCTAAGAAATCAATAGACTTTGTTGAATTAATGTCATATTTCCCTAGGCAAGATGAGGATATTGTTTACGATGACTCATTTTATGATGAACACATTTTCCTTATCTCGTATTCAAACCCTTGGTATGGAGATATTCTAATATATCTTCAAACTCTAAAGCTTCCCAACATCTTTTGAGGGACGATCGATAATGTATATGCCATCAAGCCAAAAACCACCTCACTATCGGTGACACTTTGTATTATCGAGGGGTGGATTCTATTTTTCATTTTTGTTTGACTCACGAAGAAGATGAATTTTTACTCAATTATTGTCATAGTGGGGAGTGTGGTGGTCACTTATATGGGCTTGTGACAACCCAAAAATTATTGAGAGTTGGTTATTTTTGGCCTTCAATTTTTAGATATTGCGTAGAAATGGTCAAGAAGTATCATCCTTGCCATGTGTTCACTTGTAATATGTGATCGTACCCTACCCCTCTTCACCCAGTCATTACCTTCGGTCCCTTCATCAAGTGGGGGGTGGTTTTTATGGATTTCAACCTAGCCTCGTCTAGGGGGCACCATCACATTATCGTGGCCGTGGATTATTTTACCAAGTGATTTGATGCAATGCCTATAGTTAAATATAATGGTGAGACTGCAACACATTTTTTATTCAATCAAATTAGAGCTCGATTTGGAATTCTGAAGGAGATTGTCATTGACCATGGAAATCAGTTTCGAAAAAACAATGATGACAGAGTTGGCATCAAAACTGGGGTTTAAGAAAGATCATTCGTCGTCCTATTATCCTAAGGAAAATGTTCAAATGGAGGCCATGAATAAATATCTCAAGGCCATTTTGAAAAAAACTTTCAAGCATAGTAAATCTAACCAACACGTGATGCCATACCCTTCTCTGTGGGCATACCAAACCACACTAAAGACTTCCACTGGTTTTTCACCATTCCAGTTAGTTCACAAAGTGGAGTCGGTCCTTCCCATTGAATATGAGATCCCTTCTCTTAAGTTGGCAATTAATCTCCTACCTAACACGACTGATCTTGAAGAATGTTGAGGCAGTTCACCCCTCCTGGGCTACATCTGCCGGGTCCAAGGCTCCCAATGGGCATGTCCTTGCTCTATTAATGCTCAAAATGGTGTTAGAAAAAGGCCAATAAAAAGGCCAAACCTACTGAAGGCACAAATTCTGAGTACAGACAGAAACTGGAAATGACTCTGAAATCACATAAAACAGTGAAAGCTGCTCCAATAAAACTCCTCTTCACCCAAGGCCCCAATGGCTCCTCAAGATCCTCTGCCATAAAAATGGCTGAAAGACACCTCTGTTGGCTCTGCAACCTGCTCCATTGGCTCCAGAAGACTGAGAATACCCAAAATCGACCAAAAAAACGTGAAGAATGGTTTCCTGTAGCTCCAATTATCCCAATAACAAACTCTCCTTCTCTTTTCCCCCAAAACCCCACCAAATTCGGAATAGTGGGAGTTAACCTCACTAAAAATAGTAAAAAAATAAAAATTGGCGGACCGCCCCAAAAAACGCGCCAACCGCTAGTTAAAAGGTTAATGCCACGGTTCTGCTCGTGGTCGTGTGCACAAAGGAGTTTGGTCCTTAGGGGCTGGCCCCCTTTACACGCGCCTCCAGCCATGTGTCCACTTTAACAAATGAAACGTGCCCTTTTCAAATAAACCAACAGCCCTAGCCTGTGTGGTTAGGGCGCGGGGATGTCATGGAAACGACCCACGGTCGAATCCCTTCCACTCTTGTTTTGCGCGTTAAAAAAATGAGTTTAAAACATAATCCGCCCGCCAAAGTTTTGTTTTAACATAACCATAGTTATATTAAAGCCAGGTGGCGGCATACGCGCCCACCTAAATTTTTGGTTAACACAAACCCATTGTATAATGTTTTTATTTTTAATTTTTATTTTTATAATTTCATTATATATATATATATATATATTTTGTTTTTATAATGAAATAAGAAATTTCTGACTGAGATAACTTTGTCATGCAGAGTCGGTTTTGCGTGCCGTTCGCGCCAGCAGGATCATAACAACGAGACCTATCCAGTCGTTCCAACTTCAACCATTTCTGAGCAAGTTCAATTTTGAGCATTTTCTCCACTTAGGACATGATCTCCTGATCAGTACACCTGGAGAAGTTTGATGATCAACGTCGAGATATCACTCTAGCTATCGAGGCAAATAAGTGACATGTTAAGGTTGAATATGATAAATCTGTCCATCCCTGGTGTTGGCACTATTTTGTTCATGGGTTGTAAGACCCAAGGTTCGATTTATCTACGACCAACAAAACCCACCAGACACTGGCCCCTTCAACATCACTTGCTTGCGCAGATGAAGTCTCACTCAAGGTATCTATTGAGACTGTGAGAAATTGACTTCTACAATAGTAATAGAATGGGAGGAAAACATTTGTTTCATTATTCCTTATTATGTTGTGCACATAACTCTGTCCTGTTCAGTTACTAACTTACTTATGATTTAGATTCCTATACTTAGCATATTCTAGATTATTGCATAGATTTGTCACTATCAAATTCATGAATCATTGTACCATTCTTAACTATCCTACAAATATATTCTATGATGCATGCAAATAGTATCCATAATCAAACACAAAAAAACATACAACACAAGATTCTGAAACATCTCTTTAACATTCCTTTATTCCTTCTTCTCATCCATCGAATGCTACATTCAAGAACTCTCGAGATTAGTATCATTCAATAGACTATAACCTAACATACTATCATAACCAAACTTCATCAGAACATTACCTAATAGAAGCCCTAATCTCCCAACCTATTACATATTTATACAGAAATCTAGGGCTAAAACCCTAATCTATTCATCCCAAAAATATCCCATTACAATGCAAGACCAACTAAGTTAACTGGTTGTTCAAGGACTTTCTTTTTCTTTTCAACCTTCATGCCACTTTTCTACTATTCTTCTGTTCCTGGAATGTCGCGATTTCATCCTCCTATTATTCTTTATTTCCTTGCTTTATTCTTCTAGATGCAAGCTATCTTCCTTCTGTACACTTTCCCGATGGATGCGTCTCAACTGCACACTCTTTAGCTTTCCTTCTTCTTCAGCGCACTTTTCCTATACTTTAGATTTTTCCTCAAAAAATTATCAAAAACTACAAAACTGTTTCCAAGAATGCCTATCCAATAGGGCCCCAACACTCATTTGTGGCTCATCCTGAGCCACTCAATCCTATTTCCTACTCTTCCATGCCAAAATGAAGTTTTGAGAGGTAACGTTTGTTACCTCCACCTCTTTGATGATTGTGACCTCTTTTGTTGTTATCTCCTCTGCTCCCTACATGATAAAGTTTGTAAATTTGTCCTCTACTTCAATCGCTACTTGCTCGACCTTATCCTGCACCATAACCAATTCTCCAATTACCCGCACTACCTCTTCTTGCAGTGGTCCCAGTCTCTGTTGAAGGATCTTTTGATAATCCCTCATTCTCTCCACTTCTACATGTTCTTGTCGTTGAGTCATAATGGTTTAAATGAGCTCTACTAGTGGTAGTTTAATTTCCCTTTCTGCTACCTACTGCACATGTTCTTACGCATCTCTTAGCTTGGATTCTACGCCTTTCATCTCCGGGTCTTCTATCAACTCTGTCCACACCTACACATTCTCCTCACAAAGTTTTGTGCATTCACCCTTGATCTTCTTAATGTTCACAACTGACATGGTTCCCGTTCTCTCTCTACCTTCATGCACCTATGGTGGAAATCCTAGCATGATCCTTAGCTTTAAGTCTTCTATTTATGATTGAAAGCCCTTAATTACTTCACTAATCATCTTCACTTGTTCTTCCATAATCGCTTCGACTACTAGGGGAGCTTCTGGAATTTCCTTATATAACTTTTGGACTGTTGCTTGGGTCTTCCGCGCCATGCTCCTGGCTTCATCCCTTTCCTTGAACACTCTCCCAGCCTTCTCCTTATGTTCCTTGTGCTTCTTCACAATAAGCCTTAGATTTCCTTCCTTCTCCCTCTTGAAGGCCTCTTCCCACCTAATAGTGGCCTAAGTTTGGATGACGACATTCATGTGATCTCTCCCTCGTACTACTGATTTGTCATGATTTTCGGTGGCTTTTACCATTTAAGACTTATATGACACTTTTATGACTTTTCACTCTCGTTGCATAACTATCATTTCCATGCTTTAATGCATTTAACAGTCTTATCATTGCCAAACTACGCATTGGTTCTTTGTTGTTTTATCTGTATGCTTCACAGTCTATCTCGTCTCCTAGCTTGGCGCGATGCTATTTTGATGTGTGATGACCATTCGTTCTACGCAAGTTCTTATGCCTTGCTACTTGAACACTCTTTTTCTTTTTCCTATATCTAATTTTTCTTTTTTTTTCCTTCTTTTTCTTGCCTACTATGATGCAACTACTATAATACATGTGTTCTGATGCAACCCATATTACTGCACAACCTATTGACTGCCTCTATAGAGTTTCAACCAACTTCCATTCACCTTTCCTTCCAATACTTATCCATTCTTGGTTTCCAACCACACAATACCTATCTTTGTTACTTTTTGAATCACATAAGGTCCTAACCAGTGCATTCTAAATTTCCTTGGATGCTGCATATACTTGCTATCATAGAGTAGTACTAGATCCCCTACTTGAAACTTCTTCTGTTTAATGTGTCGATCATGCCAATCCTTCTCTTTTTCTTTCTAAACCTTCTGATGGAATCTTGTGACAAATAAATCCTCCTCAAGATGTACTAATTGTACCAACCTCTCCTCTATTGCGCCAGTGTCTGATAGCTTTGTGATTGCTGCAATGCACAGACTAGGCAGAATAAACTCCATTGGTATTACTACTTCTTTCCCATAGACCAACCTGAAATATGTCTATCCTGTCAACTTCTTACTTGTAATCCTACAAAATCATAATACTACAGGAACTCTTAAGTCCCAATCGTCTCTCCCTACATTGCAAATCTTTGTCAAGGAATTCTCCAAGATCTTATTAAAAGCTTCCACGGTTCCATTGGACCAAGGGTGATATGGGGTACTCATTTGATGATGAATCTGGAACTCCTCAGTCAATGATACAATTTTTTTGTTTAGAAATTGTGTACTTTGATCACTGAGTAATATGCATGGGCATCCAAACATTGTGACTACATTTTCAAACAGAAACCATGCAACAGTCTCCACAATACAGTCTGTAACTGGGGTTGCTTCTTCTCACCTTGTCAAATACTATGATCTTCTTGCTTGTGGGTTGATTGGACCCACAAAGTATATGGTCCATTTCGCAAATGCTTGCAATGTAACCCATGGATTCAAAGACATTTCATCCTTCCTATATGGTTTTCCTACATGGATTTCCCACTGACAATATTCCTTTGTATCCTTTTGAAGTGTAGGCCACCAAATCTCCACGCACAAAATATTATGTGTAGTTTCTCTCCCTGCATAATGTCCTCCAACAATTCCATCATGTGCTTGTTAAGTATCATTGGCATTTCATGCTCCAACACACAACTTCTCAGTATTCCATCTACACCCATCTTGTATAAATTCCCTGCAATCAATTGATAATCCACTGCTTTCACTACCAATTGTTTCTTCTGTGCTATAGTCATCTCGGATGGATCCATGCCTGTGTTGAGAAATTGTACGATGTCCAAGAAATAATCATCCACAGTCCTTATTGCAAATAACTGTGCATATGGAAAGCTATCATCTAAATTTTCTGCATCTTCTTCGAACAATATGCACAATAGATGATCTGGTCCTGCATTCAGCTTCCCTAGTTTCAGTACGAGTTCAAAGTCATATTCCTGAAATAATAATAGCCACCTGCATATTCTCCCACCCAACACTAGCTTGTTGACTAAGTATTTTAATGCATAATGGTCTATGTACATATTAAAGTGAGACCCCAATAAATAATGCTTGAATTTATGTAGTGCATAGACCATCGTTAATCCTTACCGTTTCATGGTTGTACAATTATTTTCTACTATAAACAACTTCCTTCTTGCAAAATAAATTAGGTGATCTATGTCTCCTTCCTCTGGTTGGGATAGTATTGTGCCCAACGCTATGGACGATGCGTCCACATGTACTGTAAGGGTCCTAACCCACATATAGGTAGAACAATATATTCGGATGTAATAAAGGTCAATATTAATAAGGCCTTTCAATAAAATAGAATAAGGCGGATGTAAGAAGACCTAATAGAAGCTTCCACTTCTAGAAGGATCTTCCTCTAGATTCTTCTTTTGATAGACATATTTAGTATAAATAGGAGTCGAGGGTATGAGAACACTAGCTTGGAGATTATTGTAATAGAGCATTGCTCGACTGGAGGTTGCCCCCTCAAAGAGGCCCGTGAACATTGCTTTCTGAATCAAAGTGTTATTTCTGTTGTTGTTCTTATATCATTTCTGTGTTATTGTGGAGATTATGCTAGTTATATTATTTTTATTCTTCCATTTCTATCATTTTATTTATGTTCTGCATACTTTTTATATCTGGTATATTACAAGTGGTATCAGAGCACTTTCCTTGGCATAAATTTTGGCTAATTTTTTTTCCAGGGTAGAGACGTATTCCAACGTCTTTAAGCCATAGAGATCTGTCATTACATGCATAAACCCGTGGTTGAGGGATTCATACACGTAGGAAATACAAGTGGTTCTTAAGCACACATATGTTGGCCACCCTTGTAACCCCTATTGGTACCCCTTTAAGTGGTAGCGCATCAGACAACACCCGTGTATGGATCGACCTAGATTTCCTGAAGCCCTCTTTAGATAAACCAATCGACCGATTGACTACTATAGTGCCACCAAGAACAACACTCAGAAAGATACTCTCTAGTACCTGGGTAGTCGGGTAGTACGGCTAAGGGTATGTTCTATCCTCCTTAGTTAGTTCCCTGAGATATTGGGCCGAGTACTACTGTTGGACCCCGCGCGTATATCAGAGAGCTATAGCATAGGGAAAACCCTTGTCTGTAGAACCCTTGAATACCTAACCCTTGGGGGATAGAAACATAAACAAATTAAAACAGACAAGATCTGTTGCCATGCAACTGTGGTCGGGTTGCCAAATTACTACACTTTTCTTCCTGGTTAAGCATTTGGGGATTTCATCTCTGCAGTATGCTTTAGACTGGAGTCTGGAAATTTTTTCACCATTATTTGTGACCTATTCCATTGGATTCACCTATTCTCCCTTATCACCTTCATACATATTATTTTTCGGCAAAACAATTTGACCCCACTCGCCCCTTTTTGGTTCCCTCATCCTCATGGCTCATAGTCATAGCCAAGAATTGGAAGCTCACTTCAATACCTTGCAATATAGTCTCACTGATACCCAACAAGAAGTGAAACAACTCAGTGCCAATGTTGCAACCATCAATACAACCATCAATACAACCATGCAATCATCAATGGAGGAAGTCAAACAAGAACTGACTACCCAACTTGAATCAGTCTTTTCATCACTCTGCACCAAACTGAATATCCCTACAGATAACCCTTCCTCTGACTCACCCCCACATATTGACGGTGAACATTCCTCTCATTCCCATAACTTTCAGCACCATCACTTTCAACGTGACCTATGCCTTCCGCGGGTGGATGTGACCAAATTTGATGGCTCAGACCCCACTGGTTGGGTAACCCAAATGGAACATTATTTCTCTTTATACGACATTACAGATGACTTGGCCAAAATCCGATATGGTGTTCTCCATCTAGATCAAGAACGTTAGCAATGGTGGCAATGGAGAAAAACTTCTCGTCAAGGGTATATTGCTTGGACACACTTTGTGGCTAAGCTTTATGAACGCTTTGACACTAACACCAACCATTTGGGCCATTTGAAAAAGTTGAAACAATCAGGAACAATGGAAGACTTTATAGCTTCCTTTGAGCGCCTGGATTTCTGAATAGAGGGCATGACTGATGCCTTTTTTCAAGAGTGTTTTATCAGTGGCCTCAAGGATGAGATTCAGGCCCATGTCCTCTTGGCTCAACCTTCGAGTTGGGTGGAGGCTACTAAAAGAGATAAAGAAGCACAACAGGTTGTATCTTCTCAAAACTGAAAACCCTCCTTTATACCTCGCCCTAAACCTGTAAATCCCACTACTCCCTTTGCCCCACTAAAGATCTAAAAAATTGATTAGGGCTAAAATGGCTGAACGCCAACTCAAAGGCCTTTGTTATAATTGTGATGAAAAATATTTCACGGGCCACAAGTGTAAGGACCATAATATTTTTATGGCCATATCTGAGGAAGATTTTGAAACTCCCCTTATGTCTGAGTCACCTGAAACCCCTGACATAACCCCTTCCCCAGACCCTCCTGAAGTAGAACCAGTCATTTCCCTCAATTATCTCACTAGCTTCTCCGCTCCCCAAACCCTCAAGTTAATCAGTTACATCAATCATCAGAAGGTCATCATTCTGGTTGATAGTGGAATCACCCATAATTTTATTCATCACTGCATTGCCCAAGAAACTCATTGCTACATCCATGCCGTCAACAATTTCCAAATCATGATTGCCAATGGTGGTTCCATGAAATGTGGAGGGCGCTGTGAAAATGTTCGTCTCCAAATCGGTGACTACCACCTAAAATCCCATATGTTTTTTATTTACATGGGTGGTTGTGACATTATGTTGGGTATAGACTGGCTAAGGACTTTGGGTCCCATTCTCATGGATTTTAAGAAATTAACCATGCAATTCGACCAGTAGGGCCACCAATATAAATTCCAAGGCATCACTACTAGTTCACCTGAGATCATTAGTTCCCATTGCATGGAAAATCTTCTAAAAAAGGTCATTCTGGTGTTATTGCCCAACTCCATGCCATACAAGCAACAGAGACACCCTCGGTGCTGCAAGACCTCCAAGCCGTCATTTCTAAACATCAAATGATATTTTCCACTCCCCAAGGACTCCCTCCTTCCTCCAGTGTTCATGATCATTCCATTCCCCTTGTACCCAGAATCCTTCCCCCCAATATCCATCTGTATTATCACCCCTTTTCACAAAAAAATGAAATTGAGAAAATGGTCTAGGAACTCCTTAATGCAAGTGTTATCCACCCTAGTACAAGCCCCTACTCTTCTCCTATAGTCATGGTCCTAAAGAAAGAATGTTCTTGGCGAATGTGTCATAACTTTCGTGCCCTCAACAAACTAACCATTAAAGACAAATTTCCCATTCCTGTCATTGAGGACCTCCTGGATGAATTGAGGGGTGCCCAATTCTTTACTAAACTTGATCTTTGCTTGGGCTACCACCAGATACGTATGAAAGAGGCAGAAATCCCCAAGACTAGCTTTAGAACTCATGAGGGCCACTATGAGTTTTTGGTCATGCCCATTGGCTTGTGTAATGCCCCCTCCACCTTCCAAAGCCTCATGAATCATGTCTTCCATCATTTTCTCCATCATTTTGTCTTAGTTTTCTTTGATGATATCCTCATCTATAGAAAAAACTGGACAGACCATCTTACTCATGTGGATCGAGTTTTCCATCTACTCTCTCAACACCAACTTTTCCTGAAACAGTCTAAATGTGCTTTTGGTGCCTCAGAAGTAGAATACTTGGGTCATCTGGTTGGAAAGGGTGGCGTCAGGGTGGATTTGAAAAAGATTGAAGCTATGCAAGACTGGCCACACCAAAAGACTCTCAAAATCTTGCGTGGATTTCTGGGCTTAACAGGGTATTATCACAAGTTTGTTAAGAATTATGGAAAGATTGCAACACCTCTCACTGCTCTCCTAAAAAAGAACTCTTTCGCTTGGACTCCAGCCATTGCTCAATATTTTCAAACCTTGAAGATGGCCATGTGCACCACTCTAGTTCTAGCCCTTCCTGATTTCACAAAGGCCTTTGTGTTGGAATTTGATGCCTCAGGGAAAGGAATTGGTGTTGTCTTTATGCAAGAGGGTTGACCTCTGGCCTTTACCAGCAAGAAACTATCTCAAAGGAATCTGGGCAAATCCATCTATGAAAAGGAAATGTTGGCTATTCTGCATGTCGTTGATCTGTGGCACCCTTATCTATTGGAGAAACGTTTCCAAATTAATACAGATCATCAAAGCTTCAAGTATTTTCTGGAACAACGCATTTCCTCCCCGGAGCAACAAAAATGTGTGACTAATCTCTTTGGATATGATTAGAAGATCATTTACAAGAAAGGAAAAGACAATGTGGTGGCGGATGCACTTTCCCAAAAATATGAAGATGAAGGATCCCTTTTTTCTCTTTCCTTCATTGTACTAGATTGGATCCAAGACATTCGTCAGGAATGGCTACAAGATCCCAAAAGTTCACATTTGATCCAACAATTGCAGTCCAATGCTCTAGCTCCCCTGGGGTACTCTTGGCTCCATGATGAGCTTCAATACAAAGGTCGTTTGTATTTAAGTAAACAATCAAAGCTTAAATCCATGGTACTCTTTGAGCTTCATGCTAAACCCACCGCGGGGCACTTTGGGTTCACCAAAACCTATGACAGGGTCAAACGTTCATTTTTCTGGGATGGTATGAAATAGGACATCCATAATTTTTTCACTGAATGTGATGTGTGTCAACGCAACAAGGGATAAATAGTCAAATCTCCAGGCACACTACAACCGCTTCCGATTCCACTTTCTATTTGGAAGGATATCTCTGTGGAATTTATTACCGGCTTACCCAAATTGGGAAATAAATCAGTCATAATGGTGGTTGTTGATCGCCTTTCCAAGTATGCTCATTTCTGCACTCTTCAACACCCGTTTACAGTATCCACGGTGGCTCAAATTTTCATGGACACTTTCACAAGCAATTTTTGGCAAGAACTGTTCAAGCTACAGGGCACCCAATTGCATCTCATCACAGCTAATCATCCCCAGATAGATGGTCAAATGGAAGTTGTCAACAAGTGTTTGGAAACATATATGAGGTGTTTTGCCTCTAAAAAGAAAAATTAGTGGGCTCAATGTTTACCCCTATTTGAATGGTGGTATAACACTTCATACCATATAGCTACACACATGACTCCTTTTGAAGCAGTATATGGACATAAGCCACCTTCAGTTCTCTCATACTTACTGGGTGCCTTGAAGGTGCAGGAGGTTGACCAAACACTTACAGTTCGAGAGGCTATTATCTGTACCCTCAAAGAGAACTTGGTCATGGCATAGAATCGCATGAAGCAACAAGCAGATCAAGGTCACTCTGAATGTCAATTTGTAGAAGGGGATCGAGTGTTTCTGCGACTGCAACCTTACAATTAAACTTCCCTCAAGGCCGAGCATTGTCAGAAGCTAGCGCCCAAATTTTATGGTCCTTATATAGTTCTCAAGTGTGTGGGACAAGTAGCCTATCAGTTAGCTTTGCCCAGTCATTTGAAGCTACATCTTGTTTTTCATGTTTCATGCTTAAATAAGGTGATTGGAACTAGGTGCCAAACTCAAACCAACCTTCCCGAGTTAGCTGAAGAAGGATCCATTTGGCTACAGCTAGAAGCAGTTTTGGACCAGCGTGAGCATCACCTACGTCAGAGAACCATCAAGGAAGTGCTAGTCTAGTGGAAAGATACAACTCCAACAGATGCCACTTGGGAACCAACTACCATTCTGCAACAATTTCCACATCTCAAGCCTTGAGGACAAGGTTATTTTTAAGGGGGCGGACATGTTAGGGTCCTAACCCACACATAGGTAGAACAATATATTTAGATGTAAAAAAGTTCAGTATTAATATGGCCTTTCAATAAAATAGAATAATGCGGATGTAAGAATACCTAATAGAAGCTTCTGTTTCTAGAAGGATATTCCTCTAGATGCTTCTTTTGATAGACATATTTAGTATAATTAGGAGTTGAGGGTATGAGAACCCTA
Organism: Picea engelmannii; assembly: GCA_009831015.1. NCBI lineage: Eukaryota > Viridiplantae > Streptophyta > Pinopsida > Pinales > Pinaceae > Picea > Picea engelmannii. The sequence goes on from ML786941.1 coordinate 170,132, forward strand.
TCTTGGAGATTATTGTAATAGAGTGTTGCTCAACTGGAGGTTGCCCCCTTGAAGAGGCCCGTGAACATTTCTTTCTGAATCAAAGTGTTATTTCTGTTGTTGTTCTTATATCATTTCTATGTTAATGTGGAGATTATGTTGGGTATATTACTGTTATTCTGCCATTTCTAGCATTTTATTTTTGTTCTGCATAATTTTTATATCTGGTATATTACATGTACATGGAAATCCTTATTCCAATCTAGAAAAATTAAAATCGACGCTGTCACAAACTTCTGTTTCAGGGTGTCCAACCACTTATGACAATCTTCATTCCATTGAAACTTCACTTCCTTCTTTAGTAAAATTTCCATCGGTGTTGTGATCTACGCATATCCCTTGATAAATTTCTTGTAATAACTTGTATGACCCAATGTTTCATTCAACTATTTGATTGATGTAGGTGGTTATAACTCTATAATTACCGTAATCTTAGCGAGATCTACTAATAGTCCATGTTTTCACACTACATGTCCCAACAAAATTCCAAATGGTGTGAAAAAATTCACTTCTTCAAGTTCAACAAAATATGACACCACCTGCACCAATCCAACATAAGCCTAAGAACTTCTATATGATCCTTCAGTAGACTGAACACTATCAAATCATCCAAGTAGACTTCTAGGAACTTATGGATGAACTCTTTGAATGTTGCAACCACTACCCTGGAAAACACCACAAGGTATTTTTTCAATCCAAAGGGAATAATCGTACACTGATAACTTCCCCATTCCATCGCAAAAGTGGTCTTGTGTCGATACTCCTACACGATTCTTATTTGATTGTACCCTAAGAATCCATCTGTGAAAGAGTAAGTTTCCTGGCCTCCTACGTTTTCCAGTACCTCATCCATGAATGGTGTTGGAAATGGGTCATGTAAGTATGCATCATTCAACTTCCTTAGATATACGCAGATCTTGATTCCTCTTGTCTTCTTATCTTGCACCACCATTGGACTGATCCACTCATATTCTTATACCAGTTCAATGATTCCTGCATTCAACATCCTATCTATTTCATCTTTTACCTTCTCCTTGTAACTTGGATTTAGCCTGTAAGGCCTCTGGTGCACTGGCTTAGCTCCTGGTTTCAGTGGGATCTTCATCTTGCCTAAGTCTCCTTATATTCCATTCATCTTTGAAAATGTCATTGGAAATAGGTCTTGGTATTCTCACAGTAAGTCTGCAATCTTTTAAACTATATCCTCACTCCAATAATCTCCCATCTGCGAAAACTTGGGATTCTTTGTCATCCCAATGTTTACCTTCCATGTCTTTATAGGATGGGTATATGTGACGAATTTGAGCTCCAAACCTTCTATGGATTATTCTCCTTTTGTCTCAGGTACTTGTACATTTCTAGGATCCTCTTTATCATGCTCTTCCTTGGCTACATTATAGCACTCTAGTAGCTCACAGACAACCATCTTGGTTGCGCACTACATACTGGTACCACCTCCATCGTCTCTTCTTCCGAGAAGATCTTCGTTCGAATTTCCTGTAGCGCTTCATCTATGGATGGAGATTCATGTTCAAATGTAAATGTGATTTTGAACCTTTGGATCAATTCTTCCCATCTTGTTGTCTCCCTATGCATTTCCAAATCCAAGTACTATTTCTTCGAGATTGTATCCAATGTGTGTATAAATATTTGCATCCACTCAGTTTCTGGTATTGAACCCCATAAATCCCTGCATTGTTCCACATGACCTACTGGGTCACTCTCCCCTATATACTTTTGCACAATTTTTTCTTCCTCAATGCCAAACCTTATTTGCATTAGTCTATTGCATCTTGACTAGTCTTTCATTCCCTCTCTATGTGCAACCCACATTCTGGCTGGAGTTGCTTTTAATACAACATATAATGCTAACAACTTTTTCTCTTTGGGTACCTGCAACTCAAATTATTTTTCAAACATACTTGTATCAGTTAATCCATCATACCTGGGAAGATCACTTAGCTCTGTTCCAATCCAGCATAAAGATCAAGTAATGCACACAGATCGTCTAATTGACACTTCATCCATTCTCTTTAGGATTTGACACACATGAATTGATACTTCACCAACTCAACGCACCATCCGCTATCAGGTTGACATAATCCTCCATCCATGCAGTCATGTTATATCAATTTTCGATTCCATTCCCTCTTTTTGTCTCTATGTATCTCTTTCCTTCTGATGGGTCCAAGGTTTTAGTAACTTTCAAATCTCCAACTTCAAATATCATCTCCCTTGTTTTCAAGTTGATGATTGATTGGTTACCGAAATCCCATTCTAGTCCCATCAATGATGGATATGGTTGAATGTCATCCATAATCTCAATTACTTCAAAGTCTACCCATGTTGCGCACCCCATATATGTTCAGAGGTACTCTTGTTAACCGACCAATCAAGATTATTTTGTGTTGATTCACTAGCCTTAGCTGAACATGAGACCATACCAACTTGGGTTTTCCCATCAAATCCTATGTCTTCTTAGGTAACATATTCACATCCGAACCTAAGTCCAAGATAATATTATGCACATCATACTCTCAAATCTGCACACTAAATTTGAATTCTTCATTTGTTCGCTTCTTGTGCACTGCCTGATTTACCATCCTTTGAGTGACAAGAGTTTCCCTTCCTCTTGTACAATGATCAATCATGTCATATAATGTACTCAACACAACCTCATCTTTTATTAAATCTACACAACTTCTCAGGAATTATGTTAACATTCTTAACTTCCCCATTGACTTCTCTGGCATAGCGCAATCTTCTACACGAGGCACAAATGATGTTGATGCTCCCCAATCCACTCTAATTACTTCTTTCCTTGCCCTCTGATATGTCTCCTTTTATTTCTGAGGATCAAAGGTTGGCATAGGCCCCGCTGAATTTCTTACCCACTATTCATTCTACTTTCCTTCATCTATCCTATCAGTCCCTGTTCTAGCTCCTTCGCGTATGACAACTGCTACTTTGGGTCCTTCATTGCATCTTTAAGATGATATCATCTGCACATTTTGATTTAGGTTTTGGTTTTGGTTTCCTCTGGCCTACCACTTCGCAACTAGTTGGGGACAATCTTTTGTCGAGTGATCCAGTGCTTTGCAATATGTGCACATTGTAAAAGGATTATGGCAGTCACAGGCCAAGTATCTAGGTTTATTACAATTATATCATATAATCGATCCTCTTTCTCCTCTACCAAAATTCCCTCTACCTAGGCCTTTGCCAAAGTTTCCTCTGTTCCCTTGATTGAAATGTATTTGATTGTTGTATTGTGGACCCCCCTCTTCTACTGCAACATTTTCTTCCCATATCCTATACATATTTGATGTTCCCTCTCTCATTAAGTCAAACAAGCGACAATCCTTCTCTTCATGTCCAATCAGATTAGCAAAAATTGCAAAACAAGCTCTTTGCAATACTCTAATACTTTTGTAGTAGTGGACACTCAGTTGGGTGATGACCCCATTTCTTACATATCTCATAGTATCCTCCTCCTAGTGATGGATTCAATGATCCTGTTGCCAAATACTGCACGAATGATTGCCATTCATCCTTGTGGTGGCCTTCAGGCATACATTTTGTACACCATACTTGTTCACATTTCTCCTTTCCCTTTTTCAGTTCTACCAGATGAATTGTCCATGCAACCAATTACATTTGAACTTGTGCCATTCCTCCACTGTCTCCCATCGAAGATGACTCCAGTTTCATCGCAATCTCCAGTGCCTCAGGCTGTGATTCAATTGTCTGCTAGATCAATGGCCTGCGAATGTGTGGGAAAATGTAACATCTCGGTTCTAACTGTTATGAACTATAATGTATTATGTAAATATGACTTAGGTTGGTGAGCCAGTAAAGCTGAAAAGGGGCCAGAGTTCCTAGGAAATGTAATACTTCATATACTTTAATAAAATACACCGTTGGATACAAAACTAACAAGGAAAAGTGAGATAGGGGGGTATGATTCCACGAGAGAGGGGGGTTGAGGGGCTAAGTCTTCTTTTATTAATATTTTATTTACCCATAATTGATTTTATGGAGAAAAGGGGTTACATGAGATTCTTGGGGGGAGACTACATGGTTCTTGATTTCCAAGTAATTATATAAACCCATCTTTTGTTTGGGTGGGGGTTCATTTGTTCTTATTCATTCATTGTTACACCTTTCTGACTCTTCATTTTTTGGGAGCCTCACTCTTGCTGCATTCATATGCTCTTGGTATGAGCATGGATATGAATGGTTGCATGAGGGTTGATTGGGGTGAAGTTAGGGGGTTGTTCCTCCCCTGGTTCATCATCTTCCCCTTGTTCTCTTGTTCATATTTCCTCTTCACTCATTGTTGCTAGTTCGTATGCTCTTGGGCTGAGCATGGAAACGAATGGCGGGAAGATGAGAGCCATTGATAAATGGTTGTAATAATTATTGATCATTCCAGGAGGGAATGGATGCTTGTGTGCATGATCTTGATGGAAGTTTGGATAGAATTGTCCAAAACTGTAAGTACTGAGAGTCCTAGCAGGGAGATTCTTAACTAGAAGGACTGGAGACTTGGAAGGAGATGGACAACCTAAGGGACTACGTGGAAGAGAAGGGAGTCCATTCTCTTGGGGTTGTGCAGGCTGGGTATAAGAGAGCTGGTGTACTTGGATTGTTGTGAGTGTTGAAAGGCCTATGGTAGCTTAAGTGTTGAGAGGCCTGTTAGTTATGAGATTGATGGCAGTTCAGATGGAACTGTCCACAACTAAGAGTTGTTGGAGTTTCTAGTAGGGATATTTCCTGACCAGTAGCACTGGATCCCTGAAGAGAAATGGAACAACCTCAGGGACTGCATGGTAGAGAAAGGTGTTCATTTCTTGGGGTTGTGTAGGCTGAGGGGGAAAGAGAGCTAAAAATTAGGATTTGTTGTGAGGTTGGGAAACCTGAGAGATACTTAGCCAATTGTTGTGTGTTTAGACTTGGCCTAGGACCCATCCTTATGGATTCATAGCCCTTGCTCGAGGGTGACCTACTGTTGAGAGTAAATGAACAAAAATGTATATGGTTGGGAGGAATGTCCTTGGTATGCATCCAGTTGGTGAACATTTAGTTGCAAATATAAGTGCTCTCTGTGTTTTCTATGTAATGTTTATTTCCACTGTGTATTTAATTATCTCTGATATATGTATTTTTAATGTGCCTGTCTGCTAGCTATTTTTTGTGCATGGCATGTTGCTTATCACTTTTATGCTATGGCATGGATCTTGTCTTATGCATGTGGTGTGCATGCTTCTAACATTGTTGAGAAGTCCTTTGTTTTCGAGATAAGATCAGAGAACCGAGTCTTGGGACTGTAGTGTGTTCTGCTTGCTGGTGGATGGGTGTGTTGCGGCCTATTTAAGTGGCATAGCCCAGCCTGTGGGTGGATGGGTATGACACAATTTGGTATCAGGGCTTCTGGTTGAAACATCGGGTCAGTATGGGCCGAATCTGTTGGTCAGAGTCTCGTGGTTGAGATTGCATTCTGACCTTGAAGTTGAAAATATCAGGAGGGATGGTGTTGCAGAATCTATGCAGAAGTTAGAACGTCAAAGATCCTTTGTAAGGGATCAAAGGATCGTGACCGTCCCTTTCGAATTCAAAAGAGATCACCATTGTGGGATCAAGAGAGATCCAAGATCGTTGGATTGGAGGGAAGGTGAATAGGGGTTGTCCGATGAAGGCAAAAAAAAGGTTAATTCACAACCATCAGATCTCATTGGAGAGAAATTGATGGTGGGGAGGCATTGCTAGGATCAGGAAGGAAATTAAAGAATGAGGAAGTTGTGAGCCTGCAATCACTCAGGATAATTGATCTTTCTAGATCAATAGATCAACGGTGGATATCGATCCCACTATGGACAAGCATCTTCGCTTTACGGAGATCAGCAAGGAAATTAAAGAGTGAGTGAGTTGAGTCTCCGCAATCACTCATGTACGTTTATCTTCAAGCAAGGGAGACACATGTCGATAGATTGACCGTTTCAGGAATTTGGAGTTTGGGAGAATTGGAGTGTGCTAGTGTGGAAACTCCCGAAGCTCGAAGCTCCGAAGCCTAAAGAACCGAAGTGGTGGGGCATGATGATGTCACCTGGAGGTGATGTGGACCCTAGAATGCAAGTGTAAAATATTTCAAAGCCTGAAATTATGAAGTAATGTGGCTCGCGGACATCACCCAGGATGAAGTGGACACATGGGATGTGTGCCATGTGTCAGTGAGTTTTGAACCTATGGAAGATTGAAATGTTAGTTAGAATGTGACACGTGTCACCCGCCTGATTGGGCCACGTGTCTACTTCTAGTATTTCTCCACGTGGCGACAGATCGTTTAGTCTGGAGACTGAGCACCTCGGAGGAAAAAGATGTGGTAGTTTTCATTGGGTCGAGAACTCCCAAAGGGACGAAGGCTGGAGTACATATCGACCATTGATTCTAGAAGACACACGATAGTAGGTATCATAGTTCAGAGACTTGGTACTCTAGGGGTTTCTAGGTTTCTACCAGTGAAATGTGTTGAAGCCCAAAGTCACGAAGGCATGCAGGTCGTCGATCTAAGATCTGTTCGGGACCTTTCTCAATCGTTAGATCAAGCAGTGGAAGGATGACGTAAGCAATTCGTCAGATATCACTCCAGGGAGTTGAGTGACTTGACATTCGAAATGTATCGGAGTAGAGAATTTACACGGTTCATTGATCTAAGACTGTTTGAGAGTTATTGTGACTGTTGGATCCAACATAGGGAGTAGAGGTAAGTACTTCAGAGGATTTCCACTCTGGGGAAGTGGAAGACTCTGGAATGGAAATACCCTGGAGCACCAAATTTTCAAATTGGTTGAGCCTCCAGATGAGGGAAGGACCATCCATTCAGTGGGAGATTAAATCTCGACCATCCGTTTTTTCTAGTGGAGTTATTAAAGGCTTCGAAAAAGTGTAACTCCAGGGGAAAACAAAAGTTGACAAGGGAAAACAACCCAAGGCCGAAGTCCGGAGGACTTGGTCCCAGCACTAGTCTCATGCTAAGGTAAAAAGGGCCTAGAAGTAAACCAACCCTTAGACTTGGTGTCCACGCAAGCTCCTATGTAGAAAAACATAGAGCAGGAAACTAAAGGGTGATTAAGCCCGCGATTTTGAGCCATGGTCACATCGAACTTGGTTTGAAGGAGCACCTTTGCATTTTTTTATTTTTCTGTATTAGCTCAGGGGCCTGAAAGTGTTTTTTTAGGAAGCCCTAACTTTCAACTCCGATATCCGATTGGGGTGATATTTTAGTCGTTGGAAAGCTGATTCAGAGGAGAATGACTTGGAATCATTCTATTTTTGGATAACTTTTATAATTGATATAATTTTCTTCATAAATTAAACATAAAAGGTACCTATAAATTCAATTGACAATGTTTGTATGATATGTATAATTCTAACCAAATGATTGCTTGCAAAGGTTTGGCAGGATTAGAGGTATAATCAGATCAATTCAAGAACACGATCATATATTAGAGTCATGGAGGCATGGCAAAGCTTACAAAATTTGGATAAGGTACTACAAAAGAAATAATCCTCACATGGGACATGAAGCTAGCATGTGAATACTATCATTAATGGGCATAGAAAGGAAAAGTAAGGCTCTATAGCCTTGAAGGTAGAGATGTGTAGACAGTTGCAACCTTGATGTGGAAGAAAACAAAGAGCTTGAGAGGTGGTGTGTGAATAATCTCTATGTGTCAAGCATAGGATTTCCAGGGAAGAATTTGTTAGATATGACTTATCTACTTGTATAAAAGTACTTAGTAAAAGAAATCCACTTTTGATATCAGAGTTCACAGTGGACGCAAGATGCCAATGCAGAAAAATTGGAATGCTCTCTCACTTGAAAACTGGCACTGAATGAAAATGGATTTCCATTGGGGAATGGTACTAAGTGGGAAATAATGGCCAAGTGGAACGTGGCTGGATAAGTGTTCAGACGTAGGGAAACACACTGCAAATGAAAAGAATGGGAGAACAAAAGGCAGCAAGGATCTGAAGGAGTTCAAGGACAACCAACTACAACATAAATAGATAAATAAATAAGTGAATTGAAACAGAAATGCACTAGAGTGCATGAGGCATACAATTAAGTTAAAATGCATATGCATTAGTAGGCATGCTGACAACAAATGCCTGGTGCATATGGATGTGTAATTTTTCATATGTACATGCTTGGATATGCATATAAAATGCTTGTGAACTTAGAATAGTCTATTATTATGAGATAATGATTGAGTATGACCAATGATGGATTATGTATTTAGGAAAAATGATATAGTAGGGTTAAAGATGTGGATATTTCTATTGCTTATGATTTCCATCTAGGTGAAGACCCATGAGGGTGGTAGGAATGGTGATCAAAATGATGAAGGAGGAAGTCTGTGAGATTCCACAAATATCAGTTGGTCAGATAGAAACAAGTAGGTTGATAACAACCAGGCAGGTATGCAGTTAGTTGTTGTTGATGCATACATGTTGAAGGGGGTTGAGGTAAGAATTCCCTCAGTTAATTTTTAGTATTTAAATTGATATGTAATGGACAAGGGCCTAGAGTATGTAAGTGTTGTTGATGCTAGAATGCATTTATATAAAATTTCAGTTGCATATTATGTTATGATTGGTTATGGGATCATAATTGGGTTGATTCAAGAGACATACTCCTTCTATAACAATGGATATCCATAGATCTAGTCATGTGTGAGACCATAATATGGTTGGATATGGAAGGGCTATAGCTCTATGTGACTGCTCAATGTTATCTATTGTATATCTGATGTTTGTATTGCAATCTCTTTGCCAACACTGATGAGAACTTAAGGATTATATCCTTGGTGTTGTGTTTGGGTGGGAAAAGGAAGGTAACCAAATAGTTAGGAAAGTAGTACGAAGTGTGTGTATGATGTGTTGAGTCATTGGCCAGACCTTCCAACTCATCATGGTGGAATGCATGACATAGTTATGTGGTATTATGTAGTCAATAAATGGATGCATTGTGTAGATGTGGCCATGGGTATTGGCACATTGATGGTTATCTTATTAATTGTTGCAATATGAAAAGTCTGTGTGACTGATAATACATGTGTATGTAATGATGAGTTCATTCCAATTGACAGTTGGATTAATAGAAGTAATTGAATTGTAGTTGTAAACAATTCTGAGAACACTTTGTGATTTTGTTTTGAATCA
>ML786941.1:179413-192433 GCA_009831015.1 Picea engelmannii
TATATATATATATATATATATATATATATATATTGTACGTGAGATATTGACAATTTGTTTGGCTAAGGAATGTTGAAATTGCAGGAAGAAAGGGTCTTGGATATGGTAGTGTTGTAATCCCATAAAGAAGACTGATGCCTATTTCTGCAAGAGCCAAATTATTATGAGAAGAAGCTCATGTCTGGAAATTTTATTTTTCCTATATAAAATAGTTTTGGGAATTATAATTTAATAAATTACTGAAAAATTGTTTTGGATGAATGTAAATCGAGAAAATTGTAGGTAGGATGGTCTTGAATATGGCAGGGATGTAATCCCATAAGGAAGAATGATATCTATAGCCACAGAGCCAAACATTATGAGCAATAAGCCCATGCTTGGAAAAATTTTGTTTTCCTGTACAAAATAGATTTGACATTTATGATTGGAAATGGTTATAAGGATATCTCATGATGACTGCATGTGTATAATACATATGAGATGTTGGATATGCAAGGTGGAAAGCATGGAAAAGGATACTGTTGGGACATGAGGACCTTGTGGTAAGCCACAATCACCCTAGAATATGTTGTGCTATGGTAACACAATCCAGAGAGTCGCATCAACTGTAAGAATCGATAAAGTCTCTAGAAAGCCTTGGTTAGGAAAGATGATTGTATAGCAAAGAAGGGGATGCCTGAGCCTGGGCCTGGAAGGTGAGTGACCATAATGAAGATGAGACTTTGATAGCTCTTGATTGGGGTCATGCACACAATGGATATGTCAAAGGAAAAAAACGATCCAAGTTAACGAGACAACCATATGGATGCAGATCCATGAACCACATAGATAAGTATTGTATTGGATTATGAAAATTTACTCTTAGATTATGAACAAAAATAAAAATTTTATGCACAAATTGTGAATTGAAATGCTCGTTGATTTGAAATGTTGTAGGAAAATGATGAATGTTGAGGATCTAGAAAATTACCAAACTATGAGGGAAAATAAGAAAGTGATGCTAGAGCAACTGAATGCCAAGGGAATAGAATGAAGAAAGTATAATGGACTTGTTGTAGCTGGAGTTCTGGAAGCCACAACTCTAAAACTTCCTTGTCGAGTGTACTGAAGCCCTGTAGAGAAGTTGAACATCCTGAGGGACTACATGGTAGAGAAAGGGGTTCATTTATTTTGGTTGTGCAGGGATGAGAGGGAAGGAGAGCTTGTTGGTTGGAACTGCTACTAGAAATATAAATTTTAAAGATCATTATACATGTTTTGGGTCAGAATGCCTATGCATACATGTTTAATTTTAGGCCAAAGTGCCTATGTATATAAAATTAGAATGGATTGCATGTGTGGATTAAGGCCAACGGGCCTGAATTTGTAATGTTAATAACATTGGAATGGTGTTGTGCATTGAGGATAGTGCCAAAATAAGGGGAGGGGGATGTAACATGTCGGTTCTAATCCTTATGAACTATAATGTAATATGTAAATATAACTTAGGCTGGTGAGACGGTAAAGTTGAAAAGGGGCTAGAGTGCCTAGAAAATGTAATAGTTCATATACTTTAATAAAATACACCGCTGGCTGCAAGACTGATAAGGACAAAATAGATAGGGGGCTATGATTCCACGAGAGAGGGGGCTTGAGGGGCTAAGTCTTATTTTTATTATTATTTTATTTACCCATAATTGATTTTATGTAGAAAAGGGGTTACATGAGCTTCTTGGGGGAGTCCATGTGGTTCTTGATTTCCAAGTAATTATATAAACCCATCTTTGGTTTGGGTGGGGGTTCACTTGTTCTTATTCATTCATTGTTACACCTTTCCGACTCTTCATTTTTTGGGAGCCTCACTCTTGCTGCATTCATATGAACTTGGTATGAGCATGGATATGAGTGGCTTGGGATGAAGTTAGGGGGTCATTATTCCCCTGGTCTGTCTTCTTCCCCTTGTTCTCTTGTTCTTCTTTCCTCTTCACTCATTGTTGCTAGTTCATATGCTCTTGGGGTGAGCATGGAAACAAATGGTAGGAAGAGGAGAGACATTGATGAATGGATATAATAATTATTGATTATTCCAGGAGGGAATTGATGCCTATGTGCATGAGATTAATGGAAGTTAGGATATAACTATCCACAATTGCAAGTTGTGAGAGTCCCAGCAGGGAGATTCTTAACCAGAAGCATTGGAGCCTTGGAAGGAGATGGAAAACCTAAGGGAATGCGTGGCAGAGAAGGGGTTCCATTCTCTTGGGGTTGTGCAGGCTGGGTAGAATAGAGATGGTGTACTTGGATTTCTATGAGTGTTGAAAGGCCTGTGATAGCTTGAGTGCTGAGAGGCCTGTTAGTTATGAGACTGATGATAGTTCGGATGGAACTATCCACAACTGAGAGTCCTTGGAGTTTCCAGTAGGGAGATTTACTGACCAGTAGCACTGGAGCCCTAGAGAGAAGTGGAATAGCTTTAGAGACTACATGGTAGGGAAAGGTGTTCATTTCTTGGTGTTATGTAGGCTGAGGGGGAAAGAGAGGTAGAAATTAGGATTTGTTGTGAGGTTGGGAAACCTGAGAGATACTTAGCCAACTGTTGTTTGTTTAGACTTGGCCTAGGACCCATCCTTATGGATTCATAACCCTGACTCGGGGTGACTCTCTATTGAGAGTAAATGAACATCAATGTCTATGGTTGGGAGGAACATCCTTGGTCTATAGCCAATTGGTGAATGTTTACTTGCAAAGATAAGTGCTCTCTGTGTTTTTTGTGTAATGTTTATTTCCACTGTGTATTTAATTATCTATGATATATGTATTTTTATTGTGCCTGTCTTCTGGCTATTTGTTGTGCATGGCACATTGTTTATCTCTTTTATGTTGTGGCATGGATCTTATCTTATGCATGTGGTGTGCATACTTCTAACATTGTTGAGAAGTCCTTTGTTTTTGAGATAATATTATAGAACTGAGTCTTGGGACTACAGTGTGCCCCGCCTGCTGGTGGTTGGGTGTGTTGCAGCCTATTTAAGTGGCGTAGCCTAGCCTGTGGTGGTTGGGTATGTTACAGAAAAGAACTGCTATAAACCATTCTTGGTGCTGTTGATCTTTGATATGGAAAGTTAATCTACCAATCACATCCTTAAATATCTGGTCATAATCTAATACCGACTCTGTTTGTACTTTTTTGATCTCCTTCAATTCTATGATGTACTGTGAATCCGAATTTGGCTTCTTGAACTCCTTTAGCAGTTATTTCTTGATTTCTTCCAAAGTCATGGCCTATCCAGTAGGCATGGTGCTCTGTAACTTCATATACCATACTAGTGAATGACCTCTAAATGTTTTCGCTAACTGCACAATCTTCATAACTTCATCTTGTACATTCTTTGTGGCCCAAATCGTCTCGCAAACAAACAAGTGTTGCTCCGGGACCTCTGACCCAATTCCTTGGAACTCAGGCAACTTNTTATGTTGGTTGACTCTAATTCCAACTCTGTACATTACTTCCACTATTCTGACTGCTACTACTCGATCCTCCTTGGCTAACTACAATTACTTTTGACAAATTTCAAACGTTATTTCTGATTTTGGTGACACACATGGGGTCATGGATTCGACACATGATCCTGTCTGAGTAGGACTTGTTGGCTCTTCTATTATTGGAATGGAACATAACTCCTCATCTTCTCCTACTAGGTATGATACCTCCATGATTCAAACTAGTGTGTAATGTTATCTCCCCTCTGGCTCACTACACGACTCTCCTTTCTCAGCCCTAGTATTTTTCCTCTTGTACATCCTCCCTCTATGCAACTTTCCAAACTTGTATCCTTCCTCTGGTATATCCTCTTCTTGCATCCAAAGTCCCTCCCTGCATATTTCATTTCTTCCTTCCTTCTCTTAGACGATACTCCTATCATCACCTGGTTCCCCTATGTGGGCGAACCCCTTAATAGTTAGATTTCATTACTATTACATGTTTTTCACACAATAACATCTTTAGCCACATGCTTTATGATTTCAAGAACCTCCTGCGTGGACCTATGGAAAACTCCCTTTCTACGACACTGTATGATTGAATACAATCTATTGCAAACTCTGAAACATAACCACCTAGTATGCTATCAAACCAAAAATCAACTACTCGAGTAGTTGGGTTACTTACCAAATTCAACTTTCTTACCAATTCGGAAGTCCAATTCCTTGGTTTTGCGATGTTGTGCCTTCCATTTTTCTCCACTAATATTTCTAGCCACTCTGTTAGAATAACTAGAATTTTTCCAAAGAATATTTCATGCTGATTTGTGAACACATACCTTTGCAACCATTGCTTTTCACTCATTTGAGGGATTCTGTTCTCTAGTCATGCAAATTTTGGTTCCTTTCTTTCCAACCATTCTAAGATCTCCTTCTTAGTTGATCTCCAAAACATCCCCTTAATCACAAAGTCATTTTCCCTACATCATAACCATTTGTTGGCACTATTATGTGTGTGGGTTGTAAGACCCAAGGTTCAGTTGATCTGAGATCAAAAAAACCCACTAGACAACGGCCCCTTCGTCATCACCTTCTTTTGTAGATGAAGTCTCACTTGAGGTATCTATTGGTACTACGTGAAAACGACTTCTCTAGTAGTAAGGGAATGAGAGGAAAAAATTCAGTTCATTCTTCCTTATTATGTTGTGTGCATAACTTTGTTCTATTCAATTATTAACTTACTCATGATTCTAATTCCTATACTTAGCATATTCCAGATTACTACATAGATTTGTTACTATCACAGTCATGAATCATTGCACCATACTTAACTATCCTATGAATCTATTCTACGATGCATGCAAATAGTATCAACTGCTAAACATTCCTTTATTCCTTCTTCTCATCCATCAACTACTACATTCAAGAACTTTGGAACTCAGTATCAATCAATACACTATAACATCATAGACTATCATAACCGAACTTCATTATAACATTACCTAAATGAACCCCTAATCTCCCAACCCATTACATATTTATACATAAAACTAGGGAAAAAACTCTAATCTATTCATCCCAAAAATATCCCATTACAATGCATGGCCAGCTTAGTTAACTAGTTGTTCAATGAATTTATTCTTCTTTTCAACCTTCATGCTACTTTTCTATTGTTCTTATATTTATGGAATGTCGGGCTATCATCCTCATGTTATCCTTTATTTCCTTTGTTTATTCTTATGGTTGTGCACTATCTTCCTTCTACGCACTTTATTGTTGGATGCGCCTCAACTACACACTCTCTATATTTATTTCTTCTTCCGCGCTCTTTTCCTATACTTTGGATTTTTCCTCAAAAATTTATCAAAAACTACAAAATTGTTTCCAAGACTTCATGTCCAACACCTGGCAGTACGCTAAGGGTGACTTGGTCCTTCTTTATGACCAAGCTAAGGAACTGATGGGGACATGGGATTTCAATCCCATGTGGCACAGTCCTTATATCATGAGACATGTCCTTGAAAAAGGATCCTATGAGTTAGAGGATTATGAAGGGAACGTGTTGAAAGAGCCTAGAAATGGCATCTATTTCAAGAAGTATTATGCTTGATCCCTCCAACTCGAGTATGATATTTGTATATTATTGTACTTTAGTGTATATATTTTTCTTTTTGTTATTTTGTGTCATGGGTTTTCTTAATGAGTTTCCACTTGGTTGGAAGATGTCAATGGAATCATCGGTGTTCTTAGGATTCACAAATGGTGCCAGTATTCATACTCAAAACATAGATTTCATTGCTTGGGTTATCTATTCACCCGAGGGACAACTAGTGTCTTCAAGAGGCATTTTTCTAGAGCCATTGACGAACAATGTGGATGAGTATAACACCATTATAGAGCTATTACGCGATGCCATTTTGCATGGTGTTCAATATTTAGAGGTTTTCATGGAATCCCAGTTAGTTGTGTGTCAATTGAATGATAGGTATCAGGTTAGGGATCCTACATTACTCCGACGCTTCCTTTGGGTATGAATTTTGGAGCAATATTTTTATTTCATTACTTACAATCATATCCCTAGAAGTTCTAATCAAGTATCTGATGCATATGCTAATTACATTTTATATTGTAATTTGTCACATAGTTAAGTAAATGAAACATACATTCATACATTTATATATTCATCCATTTCAATATATATAAGTAAAACCAAAGACCAAAAGTTTTTGTACTTTATACATTGAGCTCAAAAAATATGGTATCATAGTACAAAATTGGGCTTATATCCTTCAAAAACATATATATGGCTGGTACATCAAATGACCATGGCGTCTAAGCCTGTGGTCCCGGGTGTGTGTCATGATAGCATACTACAACCTACAACCTGAACAAACTTACAACCTACCTCTGCATAGCCTCATGCAGATCCTCAACATGGAACTTAGGAATCCTGTGCGTCAAACATGATAGGTTTCCCTACATATTCTGAAGAACTCGCTCTGCGTCCTTGCCAACCATCTCCTACCCTTGGCCCCTACACTGGTGCCATGGGTATCCATCTGGTCATTGTGGACCTACATCTACATAAGAGAGATAAACGTTAAAATACGATGCCATACCAAAAATATTTGTGTTTTTGTTTTTCATTTATCAAATAAAAAAACACACAAAAAATGAACTATACAAAAATTAAAATTCTTACCAATCTCCCCAAAGGTGGATCTTGGTGGTAATGGCATGTCACAATCCCCTCAGTAGTCGATCCCCTCATAGGGATAGTCATCGATGGCAATGATCTTCCATATCCATGAGTGAAAGAACTTGTCATTATACGGGGTTGGCACCCTACCACCTCCAAAAACCGCCTCATCACTTCGATCCATCGAGTCATGGATAGATTACATAGATCGTGTGGAGGAATTTCTACTCTGGGACTAAGGGTTGGAACCCTCTCAAAGAAAAAAAATACACAAAATGGATGCAAACCCAAAGTTTCTCATCCTCCCAAGTTTGCAGTTAGTAGGTTGGTTCGTCATGTTGGCCAATAGTGAGGTACTCCAATCATAAACTATGGGTCTCAAACACTCCACAACATAAAACATAAGTGGCCTCGATTACTGATCTAGCGAGGTCAATCTCGATATCCGTTTGAGCACTAGGATGATAATCTTCAAAATCAGGTTCTCAATTGCCCTAATAGGGAGTTGGATCCCCACTTTCTCTATATCTACGACGTAGTAGGTGGAGATGTACTCTTTTATGGTCCTCCTACCTATATCCCCTCATGCCTTGAGATTTACCATCTCATCTCATTTAGACAAGCCTGTAATGAAATAAATGTCATCCATCTCATATATCAATGGTTTCCCATCGAGATTGAAGGCCTCGGTCTCCGGATCCCAATATTTTATCAACATCTGGAGCAACCTCGCTTGTGCCCTCATTCCTTTTATGGCCCAAATATTATAAATACCACATATTTACAATTCTTATTAGGCCCTCATATCAGCTTCAACTACCACATCGACATCCTCGTGCTCCCTCTCTCTCCATTCAATCACCATCCTACAAAGGAAAAGTCAAATTTTGAGTTATTTTTCATAAAAAACCAATACATAGACTTGTACGCGGGAACGATTTGAACAGTCGTGTATAGGGCTCGATGTACGTTGGTATGATTTACTTTTCCCACATACATTGGGTTGTATACACAGCCTAATTTGAATAACTTACAACCTCCATAACTTAAAAAATGAGCACCAATTCCAAAATTTAAACGATTGAAATGGAAGAGCACAGAATGGGCATTTACTTGGTCCAGACGGTTTCCAATTTTGTTGGCCATATCTCCCAGAATAATCACTAGAATATTTTGGATGAAATGGCCTCAAAAACACTATGTGGGTAGAAAACTCAAAATTACATGGTAAAAATCATTATTTTTACTATTTGTAGAAAACTTTTACCCTCTTTGTATAGTTTTGACCTTGTATTTCCTATTTCTGAAAACATATGGACTAATTATTTAGTGTAGGACCTGGTTTGAAGTGGTTTTTCTAGGATATAATAGATTTCTAGCATCCTTTATCCCATTTGTTCCTCCGATAGGTATATATAGTCACTGGCATATAGGCTAGGTTTTCACCTCGCTTTTCATTTTTGCATCCTCCTATGACCACAATTCATATGCCCTAGATACAAACCCATTTTTTAGTGACACATAACCTTCTCTCTATTACTAGAAGTGTTGTTATTAAGTGGTAGAGACTTACCAAACATGGGTGCCCTAGTTAGACCACTTTTTTCCATTTGGTGCCCATGTAGAAGTTACTCCATAGGTCTGTGAGTCCCTCATAGTCCTGTTACGATTTTGTGTTTGAACCTCATTCTTATTAATCAATCTCATTATGACCACTACCTATGGGACTCCCTCCATTATATGCTACTCATAACAACATCCTAGAGTCTTAGTTAAGCTCTTTTCAGACTCCTTAAAAATGAAAATATTTTCGAGTGAGTTTGTCTCTTTCACACTTGTTAAATGGATTTGAAAGGACATCTATTTTCGTATAAGTTTAACCCTTTTCCATAACAAATACACTAATTAAGAAAAAGGAATACTCTAGTCAACATTGGCTAGAAGAGTTCTCCGTGGTATTGCTTTATGCTTTTTCGGGACCAGGGGACTAAATCTACGAAAAAGAACACAACTGGAAGTTTCTTCCTAATGTCGAGTTGTAATTGCATTTCATTATCCTGCACACATTTTTTAGCCTAATTCCAACTCCCTCTTTCTCGTTATAATCCTATTTCTCCAACAATTCTCAACATTCACCAAGCCATGCCTTCCATATATCCTTTGAAACTTGACACCCTTTACCCCAAGAGGAAACATCCCCCTGAGTTTCCATATCCCACATGTGTTCCCTTGCATCGAGAAAAGGTATATTCCACTGCATAGAACTAGTTGGCTTGTCCATGACACTCGTTTCCTCTCTTGTATCATAACATTCTTTCACATCTATGAAAAAAACAAAAAAAAGAAGGGAGGGAAAAGAGTATTTTCTCCTATAAGCAGCAGTCGTGTCACCTTTGAATATAGCACAATTTTTTTAGTCCATTCATTAAAGGTTTGGGTTTAGTATGGACTTAGGAAGGTGAATTCATTACTCAGAGGTTTAATCCTTCGACGGGTTATTCTTCCATTCCCTATGGAGAGTTTTTTATGCCTCTTGCATCACACACTTTTGTCAATGTTCAGTCTTGAGTCTATGCTGCCTGATTTATCTATGTGTCTCATTCTCTAGTTCAAAGGAAGTCTAAACCTGTATCGACCATTCCTTCAAATTATTGACTTTGCATGTCGACCATCCCCTTACAAGTGAATCTCAAAATCACATGAATCTGCCATCCTACCTTGCACCTTAGGCCTACTTTCATCATTGGTATGTGACCTTGAACCCAACATATGGCATCTCTTCATTGGTTTTTGACTTGGTGGTTTCCCTTGTGTTTGACGACAAGAAATATTTTCACACATTGGGATTCATGCAGTGCCTTGGATTCTATTAGACCTTATTGGTGGTTTCCTCACCTTTGTCGAAAGTTTTTATTATTGGCTACTATTCATAGGGTCTCTTTCGTGTACTACTTGCATCTGGTGCACATGAGAGACACACATGGTCATTGGTTCTTGGATATCTTGTTCATCTAAGTTCTTCCTAATCATCAAAGTATTGCTTTGTACCTCATGATGGATGATGAGAGATACCTTAATTCTCTCCTTTCAGCATATCTCGTTCCATCGACTTCAACTCATCTATTATGGAATTGAGATCTAGAGTCATAAGAGTACCAAGAGGATTGTAATCATTAGTGGCAGGTTCTCTCTTGCTCGATGGATTCCTCAAGTGTTCGACCTAAACACATTTATTCACACTTGTTGAATGTACTCTATTCCTTGACGCCTACTTTCATCATTAGTGGGTTGTCTCATGCTTGTTAACGGTATACCCCAATGACCTATAATCAAACGAAGTCTCATTGTGTTCAATTTCAACTCCTTTATTCACATGATGTAGACTTGCACCATTGGTGAATAGTGTAGAAGACCTCCATTTCACAATAGAAACACCTCATACATGTTGTTGTCTTTCATCGTATCAGTACCTATATGAATTTAGTTATCATGGAAGATCAGATTGTGCTTCATTATATATAGATATCTTCAATTGATTTTGAGACCAGAATCCACTATGTCTTGTCATGACTATGACCACCTATGGCATATGTATAATTTGTATTTCCTATTCATGGCCATGAACAATTATCTTCTATATATTCACATGGATCTGTGATGTACTTCAGATTGGTAGCCATGTGTATAGAGTCAATAAGTATTGTAATATTCTGACAGGTGACTAGTTCCTCCAGCTGGGTCCCCACTAGTCTACTTCTGGGAATTATAATTTATTTTGGCCATTGTTGTTGCTCCTCTGACCTCACACATTAGGGGGCATATTTTATAGAAAAATTTTCCACACTCTATGCATCATTCTTTGGTGTCCTTCTCCTTTCTCTCTGTAGACTCAATTTCCCCATTTTGCTCAATCCAAAGTCAAAAATTCAATTTTTTGTGCATATATGTGGGCTATAATTAGACAACATGAATATACATAGGTTTCTCCATTACATCCCGTGTACATCATGTTTTTTGATCAAAATTAAAAACATTTTGGGTTTTCCATGCCAAGTCACGAGATCCATAACCCTTGGCCTTTCGTATGCTGGAAATTCTCCGATTCAACCCTTAAATTCCCTTTGGAGGCTATAAATTGAGCCATATATAAGCCTTGTAGGAGAAAAAAGTTGAGAGGAAATACACACTCAAGAAATTTTTCCTCATATTGAGTCTGCATCCCTTTTTCCTTAAGTATGAACTTCCCTTGTGTTTAGCTCCCAAGAGCTCCCTATTTTGTGAAGGAGGAACCCAATTAGTCCTAAAAATTGTGAGTTTTCCTTGTGGAGGATTGAAGCGGTGAAGGCCCAGGTGGAGGGACTTAGTTTCTCGGTTCTGACAAGTGTCGATACATAAGTTTGTCACCTATGTACTTCTGCCGATTATATTAATAGAAATACTATTTTCTCATCCAATTATATGTTGCAAATGTTTGTATTATTTTCCTTGGGTAAATTTGCTATACACGTTGATGGACTATGCTAGTTTATATGCTAACATTTCATATATTTTCCATATACTTGTGTATGTTGGATGTTGAGGACAAGTTGTAGGTATCAAGCATTGGATCATGAGTGTTGGAATCTTGGGCTGACCTATGTTCTGATCTCAAAGGTTTCCAACAAAACCCTCAAACTATCATCCCTCCTGGTAAACCAGAAGGAAATGCTACACATAGAGTGCACAATGATGTCTCACCTGACATAGATTATGGGGGACTGCATGAATCAGGTGTCTACATTCAGGGAAGGGATTGAGAATGTATTATGTTCTGTTAGGACCACACAATGTACCTTTTTGCCTATACTTTTTGCCACTATTACACTCTTGATCACCCACATTTAAACTCATACTATCACTTTATCTGATCATTTCAAAGGTATACAACGTCCCTTCTCATTACTATACGTTTAATCTGTTTTGCATAATATTTTACATCACTTTCGTACTTAACCATTGATTAGAAATGTATAAGTGTTGAAACAGTTCAAACTGCAGATTAGCATTTGAGGCATGTTGTTGAAACACAGAGTTGTTACACAGTCCAGGGTCGCAGATGCTAAAACACAGAGTTGTTACACAGTCCAGGGTCGTAGATGCTGAAACACAGAACTGTTACATAGTCCAGGGTCACAGATGCTGAAACACAGAGCTGTTACACAGTCCAGGGTCGCAGATGCTGAAACACAAAGTTGTTACACAGTCCAGGGTCGCAGATGCTGAAACATAGAGATGTTACACAGTCCAGAGTCGCAGATGCTGAAACACAGAGGAAGTCGTTACACAGCCTAGGACCGACGATGTTGAAACACAAAGGAAGTCGTCACACAGTCATCGGTCAACAACAAATCTACAACAGTTGCACGTGAGCCAATGAGAATGCTGAAACAGTCAAGAGCGCAAATCCCGTGGCTGAAACAACCCGCGATTTGCGATGTTGAAACAACATCAACAACAACGAGAAGGAATTGTTACTCCAGCTGTAACAACAACACCTCATTCAACACTTGTAATAGCATTTTGTTGCGCGAGACTAGGACATCCTATTCTAGTTTAGAAAGTCGATCTGACTAAGAATAGGACTCAGATACATTGTAATTTTTGATCAATTGTATCGAAGGGGTTCCCTCTTTAAATAAGAGGAAATCATCATTCGAGAGGATGGGAAGTTTTAGGTATTAAGAAAGCTTCAGAGAGAGGGACGAACTGTAAATTCTAACCTTGTACAATATCTACTGCAAACTGATATTCAGAAATGAATAGAAAAGGTACAATGGCAAATACAAACATTACACAGAGATTTTTCACCTGGAAACCCAAACTGGGAAAACCAGCATATATTATATTCATACATTGTGTTACATTGTTTACAATACAATATACATATAGGAGCCAGCGGCATCCAAAACCCTAACCTAATGACCTGGATTAGTCCAAAACCCTAATTCCTTAACCGGAACTAGAAAACCATCGGCAAAAAACCATGTGCCGAAAACCACCAAATATCATGTGGTCCCGGAAATATGTCGTCCTGGAAATATGTCGGCCCAGCGAAAATATGTTGGCTCGGAAATATGTCGGCCCGGCGAAAATATGTCGGGTCGAAAAAAAAAATTCGGGGGCACTTCCCCCGAACCCCCGCGTGGGGGGCTCCGCCCCCCTGCACCCCCCCTCTAACCCCCTTGCGCGCCCGATGCAGGTGCTCAGACACTACTACTCGTGCAAAGAATATAACACATACCCAACATTCTCCCACTTGTTGTTTTCTTTGCACACAGGGGGTTACAGGGTTACATAGTCAACAATCTAGGGCAACAATGCCC
>ML786941.1:202024-234918 GCA_009831015.1 Picea engelmannii
TACTTTTGTCCATACTGATCACTCAGCTATCAAATACTTAATGAACAAACCTATCACAAATGCTAGAGTCACCAGATGGCTACTATTATTGCAAGAATTTGATATTACAATTGTAGATAGACCAGGAAAAGAGAATGTAATTGCTGATTTCCTTTCTCGATTGACACCTGATGATGATACCCCAGTAGATGATTCCTTTCCTGATGAATATCTATTTGCAGTTTTTGCTCACTCACCTTGGTATGCAGACATTGCTAACTACTTGGTTGCAGGGAAGTTACCACCACACCTATCCTACCGAGAGAAAAAAAGTATCATTTATCAAAGTGCTCGGTATAGTTGGATAAGTGGGTACCTTTTCCATACAGGAGCTGATCAAGAAATTCGAAGGTGTATTAGAGAAGATGAGGTGTATGATCTACTAAAAGCTTGTCATGATGGCCCTTTTGGAGGGCATTTTGCTGATAAGAGAACAACACATAGAATTCTCAGGATGGGGTACTATTGGCCCTCACTCTTCAAAGATGCAAAGAAATATGTCCAGGCCTGTGATAGATGCCAAAGAGTAGGCCAACCTAATCATAGAGATGAAATGCCATTAAACCCCCAGATAGTACTTGAACCATTTGAAAGATGGGCCTTAGACTTTATAGGACCCATCAACCCTCCATCCAATCAAAAAGTTTATATAGTATTCTGCACAGACTACATGACTAAATGGGTGGAAGCCAAAGAACTCCACAGAGCGACCGAAGAAGCAGTTATAGATTTCTTATTCAAAGACATCTTCATCAGATTTGGAGTACCAAGAGAATTAGTTATAGATGGAGGACCTCCTTTTACTTCTCATGGGTTCAAAGCCACCCTTCAGAAATATCATATTCAACAGAGAATGACTACAACATACCACCCCCAAGCCAATGGACGGGTGGAAAGCACAAACAAATTAATAGAAGCCATTCTCACAAAAACAGTGAAGGAAAATAGAAAGGATTGGTCCTACAGGCTCCCTGAAGCATTATGGGCCTACAGAACTACCTGGAGAAATACTACAGGATTCTCTCCCTGTGAATTAGTCTATGGAAAGAGTGTTGTCTTTCCAGTGGAATTTGAGATAAAAACCTTAAGGACTTCTTTAGCTATCAACCTTGATTTAACCGATGCACAGACAACCAGGTTGCAGTAGCTTAATGAATTGGAGGAGAAAAGATTAGATGCCATTCAGCAGACAACCATAATTCAACAGCAAATATCAAAATGGCATGACAAAAATATCAAGAACAAGAAGTTCCAAAAAGGTAATTGGGCCCTACTGTATGATTCCCGGTTC
Source organism: Picea engelmannii (assembly GCA_009831015.1). NCBI lineage: Eukaryota > Viridiplantae > Streptophyta > Pinopsida > Pinales > Pinaceae > Picea > Picea engelmannii. The sequence continues at coordinate 203,355 of ML786941.1, forward strand.
AAATAATTTCAAGGGAAGCTGCGTACAAGATGGCTTGGACCTTACGAAGTAGAAACTGTTTTCCCCAATGGAATAGTAAGGCTCCTCACAATCGATGACTCCAAAACTCCGTTACTTGTAAATGGTCATCGGCTCCGTCTGTACCAGTGCCCTATTTCCAAAGAAGATTTTAAGGCCACATGCATGGCAGACACCCATTACCTCTTCTTAGAAGGGGATTCTACCCCTCATTGCAATTAATTATTTTAGGTTAATTTCTTTAGTATTAGATTAGATTTTATTTACTAATAATCCCTATCAAGAAATACCATGTTACAATCGATTTTTGCAGATTCCCGATCGAAGCACAGGCCACTAGGAAAGGACGATCCTACTCCAAAGAGACAAGCTTCCTCCGATGCTGAAACACCATTGTTCAACGCTTTTGACTTTCCTCTGTTGCCAAAACACCACTGTTCAACACTTTTTGACTTTCCTCTGTTGCCAAAACACCACTGTTCAACACTTTTTGACTTTTCGTTGTTGCTGAAACACCACTGTTCAACACTTTTGACTTTCTTCTGATGCTGAAACACCATTGTTCAACAGTTCTTCACATTTTCTCATCACCAAAACAACACCGTCCAACAATTGTTTCATTTTTCTCTGTTGTTGAAACACCAATTTTTCAACATCATCTATCAGCAAGATTTTACGCTCTCATACTATAGTTCGTCCTTCCAGTCAGCAAACCCTCGACACAACTCATATATTAGATTAAAATTCTCTACCACGACCACTGTAGGACTACCATGGACAGGCATGATATTTTTTTTGTAGAACGAATCAAAAGGTAAGGCGAGGTATGTAAATTTTATGTAATTCAGTTAGGCTATAGTTGATGAGAGGATTCTAAATCATTATGACCACTCGAGTGAAATCATTTATTAGCCGCACTTGATGGGAGGGGAGGACACATCAAACCTTCTATACCATCATTTCGCATGAATTCACCACCGCCATCCCTATTTCACCACCCTTTCACGCATTTGACCGCCATTTTGCATAACGTCACTCAGAAAACTCACTCTGTGCAGAGGCTGATACTCAAACTCTCTGACGTTGTATCCTATCGAGCTGGTAGCTATGGGAGGCTCTATCATACGGAACGAGCCCGCCACCACAACACTGTTAGAACATTATCCAGTAGCTTATCAAATCTTTCAGCAGGCAGGATGGCTCAGTTACTTTCAGAGACTCCAGGGGTATAATTAACAACAAGTCCTGCAATTCGCCCAAAACCTTCAGGAAGACCATTCTGTCGTCCAAGGGGTCCGAATTTTAGTAACGAAAGAAGATATAGCACAGGTCTCAGGCCTCCCTATCGACGACACTCGCATGTTCAGCCGTAAACATATCATTCAGAATGCTCAACGGAACTTCTTCCTGCCAGAAGAACAAATTGAATTTAAAGGCAGGGGTGTTCAACTCAGCTCATTGCCACCCCCATGGTAGGAAGTTGCAAGATTCATCAAGCATTACCTAACCTGCGAGGCCCAATACCAGGTAGTTTATCAACACAACTTTCTTCTGTTATCTCATTTAAGGCATAATAGATGGGTCAATATTCCTTATTATTTGTTGGGTTGTCTGAAAAATATGGCGCATTACTACAGAAAGGCTAAAGATCCCACCCTTTCACTCACCCATCACCTTCTTGTCCAACCGCTCATCCAAAGGGGTTTGTCCCAACAAAACCCCCCACTAAATAACCCGCCTATAAACCCCCAAGCAGCTGCCAAAATTCCTGAAAACCTCCAGGAGCAGCAACCGCAAAATCCCCCAGACTCTCCAGAAGTACCCAATAGCCCGCCCACAGAACCAACCAGACTAATCAATACCCCTACCATACCAAGCCCACCTCATACCTTACCAGAATCATCCACTCCTTCCCTTCATATCCTTAGTGATGACTCTGAACCAAATAATTCCCCCTGCCCCATCATTGAGGAAAGACCCCCACGTAAATGAAAACAAATTCCCCTCTTTCCGTCCTTCTTACGAAAAAAGCGAACAAGGGCCTCAACAAGGCCACCCATTATTGCCACTACCCTACACCCCCAACCCATTCGACTGATACCCCGTACACCTCCAACCTCCCAAATCCCAGGATCTTTGCCTATTCCACCCATGGGCACTGAAACACAAGAACCAGATGCCCAGGGTGTTGCGACATCATCCGTCTCAAATAAAGTAGCTGAAACACAAGAACCAACTACCCATTCAGTGGCTGAAACACAAGAACCAGTTGTTGATATTTAAATTGATATACAGGAATCAGAGGTCCGGGGTGCTGCAACACTACTCTCCTCAAATAAAGTAGCTGAAACACAAGAAATAGCTACCCATTCAGTGGCTGAAACACAAAAACCAACCATAACTGCCACACAAGAACCAGCTACGGCTGAAACACAAGAACCAGTTGTTGATCTTGAAATTGAGATGCAGGAATCAGAGGTCCAGGGTGCTGCAACACTACTCTCCTTCCATCAGGAATCTGAAACATAGGAAGCAACCACCAATACAGTAGCTGCTCCACAATAACTAACTAGTGAGGTTGTGACTGCCACACAAGAACCAATCACCCCCCAACAAGAACCAACAATGGCCTCTCTCTTGCAGGAAAACAAGTTTTTAAAATCTGAACTAGAAGCATATAAGCAAGAACTAGCCAGGGCAAAGGAAGCATACAAGAAGGAACTAAATTTGTACACTCTAGCTCATACAACAACCTTGTCAGAGGGGACTACAAAGAGCCTGTGTAAAGAATATATGTGTTGTCAATGTGGGGATATTTACTATCAGGCAGGCTATAAGATAACTCAAGTCTCAATATCAGGAGCTCCCCCTACTCCTTCAACTTTTGTAGTAAAAAAGGAAGAACCTGCTATCACACAAGGATCATCTCTAGTTGTCACACAAGAACCATCTATAGCTGAAACACAGGAACCAACAAAACCTCCCAACATCAAGACTGAGCCCTGCATTGTAAAAAATGAAGCCCCTGCCTTTGTTAACAAAGTTGTACAGACAATGCCTATGGAGGAATTTACACCTCGCAGCCAGATCAATCTCCCCACTTTTTTGGAACAATTTACTCAGACCTTACCTCATCCCACTACTTGCAACGCTGAAACACAGACCCAACCATGGGATGAGCATGCAACAATACAAAAATGGAAGAAAGAGTATGCTGCAACACAGGCCAAAAGCCTGCAAGAGCACAGACAAATCTGGATAAATCATACATACTCAAATTGGGAAGCTTTAGAGAAGACACGTCAGGAAGCTCATGCCCTTAAGAAACAGAACAAAGAGTTGAAAGGCAAAATGGCCTGGGTATTTGACCTGACACAAAAGCTATTGGCTACAATAAAACCATCTTGCAACTACTCCTTGTTCCTTATGGAGTGACTCACATGGTTTTAGATCAAATCAATTATAGAAGGCAAACCCCATGCAGTACTACACCCAGCAGAGTTTGTCAAATCTTTCACAGAAGCATCTACTAGATATCAACACCTCCTTTGTGAGGCATATTTCCACAACGAAGCCATTCCTGAGAATAGACAGTTGAACCTTAATCCTCTTGTTGGGGACATTCAGATTCAGGCATTCACCTCCTTTCTCTACAATCAAATCATTTGGCAAGATGACTTCATGGCTACTAAACACAATGAAGACAACTACCTTCTATGGATAAGACCATAACCACAGAATGCAGCCACCTTTGTCACATAATATTATGAGTTCTTAAAGAAACCAGGTATGACTGAACATGTTCAACAGCTACAATCAACAATGCTCCAGGATTGTTACCACATCATCAGATCCATAGAGATTCCCGCCCTCCAGGAAAATAACCTGTTTTGGCAGCAATCCATTGAGAAAAGACAAGAACGCCATCCTTTTAGCACCACCAACCTTGAGGTATAAATCTCCAGGGTACCTAACTACATCCAATGTGTTCAACAATGTGTTGAAAACTGGATAGGGTACCGGTTTTATTTTCCTATCCTCTGGTTGCAAATAGAAAGATATCAAATTAATTATAAGCTGCCTAAGAAGACAAAAACAACAGCATGGCAAAGATTACAGCGGGTCCAAGGGTTCAGAACGCCAACGGATAGTACCTCCCAAAGATACTGCTTGAGTAACTTACACGCTCAGAGTCGGTATCCAGACTCTGATTCAGAGTGACGTTGCCTGAGGACATGCAACACCTTGAGTTGGGGGGGATGTTAGGACCACACAATGTACCTTTTTGCCTATACTTTTTGCCACTATTACACTCTTGATCACCCACATTTAAACTCATACTATCACTTTATCTGATCATTCCAAAGGTATATAATGTCCCTTCTCATTACTATATGTTTAATCTATTTTGCATAATATTTTACATCACTTTCGTACTTAACCATTGATTAGAAATGTATAAGTGCTGAAACAGTTCAAACTGCAGATTAGCATTTGAGGCCTGTTGCTGAAACACAGAGTTGTTACACAGTCCAGGGTCACAGATGCTAAAACACAGAGCTGTTACACAGTCCAGGGTCATAGATGCTGAAACACAGAGTTGTTACACAGTCCAGGGTCACAGATGTTGAAACACAGAGTTGTTACACAGTCCAGGGTCGCAGATGATGAAACACAGAGATGTTACATAGTCTAGGGTCGCAGATGCTGAAACACAGAGATGTTACACAGTCTAGGGTCATAGATGTTGAAACACAGAGCTGTTACACATTCCAGAGTCGCATATGTTGAAACACAGAGGAAGCCGTTACACAACCCAGGACCGATGATGCTGAAACATAAAGGAATTCGTTACACAGTCAGCGGTCAACAACAACTCTACAACAGTCGCACGTGAGCCAATGAGAATGCTGAAACAGTCAAGAGCGCAAATCTCGTGGCTGAAACAACCTGCGATTTGCGATGTTGAAACAACATCAGCAACAACGAGAAGGAACTGTTACTCAAACCGTAACATCAACACCTCATTCAACACTTGTAATAACATTCTGTTGCGCGAGACTAGGACATCCTATTCTGGTTTAGAAAGTCGATATGACTAAGAATAGGACTCAGATACATTGTAATTTTTGATCAATTGTTTCGAAGGGGTTCCCTCTTTAAATAAGAGGAAATCATCATTCGAGAGGATGGGAAGTTTTAGGTATTAAGAAAGCTTCAGAGAGAGGGACGTACTTCATTTTTCGAGATTGTAATATGATCCATTGATAGATGAATAAAAGACTATTTTGAGCATCCTTCTCTAGCCTTTTCGTCTCAGGGGAATCTTGTGAGAAGGGAGGGCCCACCTTCTTCACAAGATTCACCCATTAGTTTTATAGTGTGTTAGTGTAATTTCTGTTTATGCCTTGATTAACTTTTTTCTTGCTGAAACACTACTTTTAATGAATTCTGCTTTGCTGAAACACTACTGAACTCTGTCTTGTTAAGAACTTTAGTTTATTGAATGTTACATTATTTTCATGAAGTTCATAATCATTTTCATTAGTAATCTTGTGTGATGATCTTATGAGGTTTTCTAATCAGAGATTGGGTTAAGGGTCCCTGCTTAATGGAAGGGATTAGAAGGTCCTGTTGTCTGTAGATTTCAGTTATTTCCGCAAGTGTGCTAATCAGAGACTAGGTTAAGGGTCCCTACTTAATGGAAGGGATTAGAAGGTCCTGTTCTTTGTAGATTTCAGTTATTTCTGCAAGTGTGTTAATCGGAGACTGGGTTAAGGGTCCCTGCTTAATGGAAGGGATTAGAAAGTCCTGTTCTCTGTAGATTTCAGTTATTTCCGCAAGTGTGCTAATCAGAGACTGGGTTAAGGGTCCCTGCTTAATGGAAGGGATTAGAAGGTCCTGTTCTCTGTAGATTTTAGTTATTTCCACAAGTGTGTTAATCAGAGACTGGGTTAAGGGTCCCTGCTTAATGGAAGGGATTAGAAGGTCCTGTTCTCTGTAGATTTCAGTTATTTCCGCAAGTGTGCTAATCAGAGACTAGGTTAAGGGTCCCTACTTAATGGAAGGGATTAGAAGGTCCTATTCTCTGTAGATTTCAGTTATTTCTGCAAGTGTGTTAATCAGAGATTGGGTTAAGGGTCCTTGCTTAATGGAAGGAATTAGAAGGTCCTGTTCTCTGTAGATTTCAGTTATTTCTGCAAGGGTGCTAATCAGAGACTGGGTTAAGGGTCCCTGCTTAATGGAAGGGATTAGAAGGTCATGTTCTCTGTAGAATTAGTAAGCTTCCAGTTATTTTCACAAGTGTCCTGATCAGAGACTGGGCTAAGGGTTCCTGCTTAAAGGAAGGAATTAGAGGGTCATGTTCTCTGCTAGATAGAGTTAACCTTCCATGCATTAATGTTTTCATGAAAATGTGTTAATCAGAAACAAGGTGTTGGAGTTCCTGTTTGGGAATAGGGTCATGTTCTCTAGTTACAGAATAGTTGTTCTCTCCTGTTGCAGTTGTTATTTTAATGTAATCCTGGATTCTTTAGATTAATCTTTAAAGATTTGCAATAGGTAGGTTGCTTTCCTGTAATTCAAGTCAGAACTTCAGTTCATTCAAGGCAAGTGTGATTAATATAGTTTCCTTTACTACAACTCTAATTTTCTTTTGGAATTGAGCATATATAGTGCGTGGTTATTTTTGAAATAAGCAGACTTCCCTGGGTTGACAATTTATGTAGAACTTGATTGTTTGAATTAATTAAGCAATTATAGTGACCAACATGTTCCTTTTCCTCACACATCAACATTATTATCCATTCATCTAAATTTAATATTCATTCATTCATCAAACTATGCATGCATGGTGTCATAATCTAAGTTAACCATTCATTATTTAACTGATGAATGAAATAAAAGTGAAACAACCATTCATGAAACATAAACACAATAGATTTACTGTGGTTCACCCCCCCCCGGGGCTACGTCCACAAATATTTGTCTCTTCTACTTTTTTATTCATTTTTCTGCAAAATCTACGTTGTGTGCATTACATTATTCAGGCTTACAGTAAAAAAGTAGGGTATGTACCCTCCGTGAGGTGGACTAGACCACACCAGGCTCCACAGCCTGTGACCTAACCCTTAAAACTATTCTCTCCTTGATCAATCAACCAATGACCAACCTCTACTATGTTAGCCTATGGCTTACCTTTACCAATCACTAAGTCTAAATTGTCACCTATATTTGAATCATTCATTTAGGATATTAGTAATATATCCTCAAGTAATGACTAATGAGTTAGTTAAGATTTCCTAGCCTAGCCATCATGGATGATTTTAGGATCTAGAGAAAATCTCTCTATGAGGTGGAATCACCCATTATACTATAAATATGTAACATTGGAGTGAATAAAATTAGAGTTGGCTATTATGCCTTTTCCTCCATGTTGTTGTTCTTGTTTATGATTTATCAATTGTTGTTGTTCTTCTTTATGATTTATCAATTGATATCAGAGTTTTCATGGTCATAAGGGCCTGATGTCACCTATGGTTGTCTATAGTGTTCCATGGAAGTCCATTGAAGAGATAATAATGACGGTGATAAAGTTGCTCCATCGTAATGGTCCATGAGTGAGAGAATAGTAATGCTGCCAACAAAATTACAGATCTACATCTTTTTTGGGCCACAACAACAAAATAAGGTCATCATTCATTCATTCCTTTGCTAACTTCAATGACCTCATTTTGTTATTTGTAGGATTATAGATCTGATCTCATTGGCTGTGAGCTAGGAGAGCTTGTCATACAAATCTGGCCTAGATTAGTAGCGCCCCCCTCAAATCGACCTTCATAGGATCTGCAGTGCATCCTCAGTCTATATACACCAATGGATTCGTCTTTGTTGATTGGATAGCCTTGCATGTGTGGCACCTCGCCTATGTCATATCCATCTTGGAAGTCAAATATGGCCTAGGTGCCATGCGGAAGAGCAGGGATCTCCACAAGGACAACAAGTCGAGGCGCTTAGCAGCTATGTGAACTTGTGTCCATTGGAACCGAGATTTTACTTTATTGATGCCATTAACAATCCTACAAATCTGTTAGTTTCTCAATTTATTTTATTTTAACCCAAGGAAGATCACACATCATCTTCTTCAATCCTCTCTGCATGAAATTCATGCACACATTGGCTCATTCCTGATTGTCGAGAGCCATTCTCAAGTCCAGGGTTCAAATTCAACAACATCCTTTTCTTTCTTTCTTTTCATAAATTTGCACAAATCGTCATGACCATATCATGGGGAATTGTTGCATATTGTCGCGAATATAGGAGGATAATGAGGATCGTCACATATGAAGGTGATTAGCTCTGAACAACATAAGGAAGTGTGTAAGTTCTTGTTTTTATTTTAGCAATTAGAGCATGGAGGTATCATGAGGCACTGTTGAACCTGAAAAGAGCCACCCATCACTGTTGAAAGGCGCTGAATGAGGTGAACCACATGAAGTTGGTTTGATTGACAGGTTGTTGTGTTGATACGGAGGAACCCCTCCTGGAGATATCACTCCATGGAGAGCCGATTTGTTATAGTTGTCAGGTGAAGGCACAAGAAGCAACGCTACCCATAATTAAGACAGAACAATCACTCATAGTGTTGCGAGAGAGGAGGAGTCACCAGTCCAAGATTAAAAGTCATTGTACACGAGGAATGAGAATTGTGGTAGATCTTTGCAAGAGGTACCAACTGGAAGTCACAATAGACAACGCCGCTACACTGTTTGAGTCAAGTACAACCATGTGAAGGCTTCCCGTGAAGGATAAATCTCTATAAGAATCTCTTTTAATCCTCCAATTTGACAGTGCGATAGAAGATTAAATCGATGAATTGGGAGGCCGCCTTAGCCTTTTCCTCTGGTGCAATTTGTGTGCAGATGTTGTCGGGATTAAAGATCTGAATTGGTTGGTTGCGTAGTGAGATTCGATCAGAAGACTGGAATATCTATTGAAGGAATGTTCCTGGATAAATGGTGACATATGTCTACATCTTGGAACAACTTTAAACCCATAGGATTGGAAGCAGAATATTAGTCGATTGCAGAGTCTCAATGATGAAGTTTCATAACAGGTTCTAAATTTTTAAGATCAAATGCATCTAACTCAGAGGCCAGGGCATCTGAGATGATGAGCTTATGAATGTGGATACAGGGAGATGAGGCTGCCTTGGTGTGTAAGACCAATTTATAGGCTATGTTTTTCCTTTCATCCGGTTTTCCATCAATCCCTAATCCTTCAACTTCAAATAAAATACTTGCAATTTGTAAGATCTGTGTCGGTCAGACTTGTGCACAGTGAGAATCGATAGTAAATTGTTGTAGATTGATCCAACTTCTCAAATGTGTTTGAAAGCCTTCACAGATCTAATTGACTCGAAATAGGATTTGATCGACCTTCCAATCCATTAGGAAAATCGTCTTTAGATAAAAGCTTCCACCTGGTATCCCTGCTGTAGTATTTTATATGGGAAGTACACGAAGGGTTTGTCTAGGACCATATCCTCAACTTTGTGATGACCCTCTATGTTCATCCACACATAACAAATATTCTCACATCCACGCCCATGCCCACGTCTAGCGCAATATTCCCATGCATAGTTAAATGAGATGGCATGCAATTCATTTCCAGCTGGAAATCCTTCAAATCACTGAGGTATTTTTTATTTATTTTTATCCATCATGACAAAAACGTTAAAAGAAGCATTGTTTAGATTTGAAATTGATCTCCTCATGCAACAATGAAAATTATTCTTGTGAATTGCTCAATAAGTGGTGTGCATGACTTTAGTTCATCACATTTGCGAGGGTTACATTGTTGTACTCATAGGATTCAAAATAATCCATTGAAGAGTGATGTTTAATGTTCACTAAAATTAGAGGCTCTCCTCTCATTGAAAAGGGAGAAGAAGAAGTTGAGATATTTATGTACTACAACAATTAATAAAAATATTCATTTTGTAGTGTTTAAGTGTCCTAGATCCACCTAAAATTGAATAAGGGGATCTTAGGAGCACCTTGCATTGTGTGCGATGGTGAATGATTCCTTGAATTTTTTTTCATAGTGATTTTTGTGTCTAGTTTTGACACTATGCTTGTAATTTACTCTACAACTATATGGACATGGAATCCACAACAAGATAAGCACACAAATTAATGTCAGTGAAACACATACATGAAGTTCAAGCTAAAATTCATGTCATTCAAGCAAATGAAAAGAACATTCTCAAGCATTCAAGTCATCAACTACATTAGTAATGGACGAATCAAAGTTTTCGAACTCAACACATCATGGAGCATTTGAAGTTAAATTGTAACTTGCAAACAATGTTTGTTGTAAGATTACTTAATCAGGATTTATTGTAACTTGCAAATTGTCCTTTTGTAAGTTTACTTGTCTTTTTTAAATCAAGTTTAGTTGAATTGAAGGTGCATTTTCGGCTGAGCTCGACACCCTAGAGTCATTTTTTGAGTCGTAATTGACAAGGATGAGTACTTGAAACTCATATCATTATAATACTTTGGGATGCATTTTCGGTGGTAACCGACATCCTCAAATTATTTGAAGCAAGTTCAAGCAAATAAGTTCAAGCGAGTGAGTACAAGGGAGCGTGAAACAAAATCAAGTGAGCGTGAAGTTCAAGCGAGTGATTCAAGTGAGCGAGTTGCAAATAAAAACCTTCTTCTGTCGAGTCAAATTGTAATCAGGATCTACCTGCATAAGGAGACCTCATTTAGTGTTTTTGAAATGGCTCGAAGTCTCGAATTATTAGAGTTACTGAACACTCTAATAAACACCACTGAAGACAACACAATGAAATTGAAAAAAACAACTCTTCAATCAATGCTAACTTGTTTGCAAGTGACGCAAGCTAAAGTTAGACTTCTTCAATCTCTATCCCAACTATTGAATGATGAGTTGATTGATCTAAAAAATAAACAACCAGTGAAGTGTTCTGAACTAGTTTTTGTTCAGCACAACCCTCTCTATGATGATGATGTTTTTGATCAACAATTAGTAAAGGAACAACATAGTGATACAACTTCAGAATCAATTTCAGACGAAGTTGAATATATTCATGAAACTACATTTCAAGAGTTTTATTTTGACTTCAGTGAAGAAAACCTTTCAATGATGCATCAACATGCAGTAAATCCACTTCCACGGATTTCAAAGCAACAGGTTCATAATACTCTTTCCAAGTCCATCATCAGACCTTGGGAAGAAATCATCTACAACAAGAATAGAACAAGACTTGGATATGACAGGGAAGTTACCTTTCATATTCATGATTATTCCAGACCAATCAAGTTCCAAAGTGTTGGATTCCTTCAAGAAGCTTCAACTTCACCTGTTCGAGTTCAACATCAGAATGATAAGTGCCAACATTGTAATCGAGTTGGTCACATGGAGAATTAGTGTTTTGATCTCCATCCTTGTCAGCATTGTGGCAAGCATAACCATTCTTCAAACAGATGTCCAACACTGAAGAAACCTGCAAGATTGAAAATTCACTATGAGTGGATTGATCCTTGGAAGTGGTCATCAACAACCATGCGATTATATAAGTCTTACCGAAGAATTAAATCTCGAGTAAAGACCAATATTGTAGCACATAACATTTTTGTACCTCACATAAGTGGTCCCCTTATGGCGTAGCTTTCGAGCATGGTCCTCACGGGATGAGATAACATGTGGTTTTTTCTGCATGCCCACTTTGTGTTGTACTCAAATAGAACAAGTATGGTACTCTCTTGAGAATATAAGGGGGGAGTAAAATGATGTAAATCTCATGCACCTTAAGGGTGGGAGTTCAAAATTCCAGTGAAGATGGTTCATGAAACCACTTGTGGTCTCTCCTTTCAGCTGATAGAGGGGGGAATTGATGATGGAATTGAAAATGGTTGTCAGACAAAAAGTTTCGACAACAACAAACATAAAATATGCCAGATGGGCATGAAATTTTCCAAATGGGCAACTGCAGTCTGTAGATGACAGACTTTGACAGAATTATGGTTCAATAAGTTTAAGTTGAATCATATATAATTGGGATGTTTATTTTTTATTTTGAGAGCAATGATGTGGACGTTTGGTTCACATAGATGGTCATTCGACCTAGCAGAGGACAAGAGGACCCTTTTGCATTGCATCTTGGCATTTGATTGAGTTGTCAGGCATTTTCAGGGATGTGTCAGACTAGAAGTTGACTCACTTCTCTTGGTTTGCTCTCATCAGATTGGAGTTTACATTAAGTAAACAATTTGCATGCATCCTGGATCACATGATTACATAGTGATATTTTCCAGTGATGGCAGGCTTTGACAGGATTATGGTTCAATGACTTGCAATTGAATCATACACATGATACATTGGGATGCTGTTGGACACCTAAAAGTGTCAAGATTGGTTAGTGGTTATCCAAAAACCATCAGATACATGGTATCAATTGGTTAGTGGTCATCCCAAACCACATATTCAGAGAGCACTTTCAGTGATACACTGATAGTAGAGTGGTGATACTACATGTTCACCAATTAGCAGAAGACATTAGATTCTTCTAGCTAAAATACTTGGCAAAATGATCAAATTGTCAAGCAATTAGGGAATGTTCAGATATTGTAGTTGTTCACTTCCATATCTCAGCTCTCTTCCCGTTCATTTCAAATGAACATGTTCAACATCCAGATTGGTGGTTTTTCAAGTAGTTCTTCATTGAGGCTCAACTCAGGAGTTTCAATATGAAGACTTGGAATTGATACCAGTTTATGCTTTATTGCTGGTATTATTGATCGAACTTGTGATGGAGGGGGGTATTGTTAGCCTATGGCTTATCTTTACCAATCACTAAGTCTAAATTGTCACCTATATTTGAATTATTCATTTAGGATATTAGTAATATATCCTCAAGTGATGACTAATGAGTTAATTAAGATTGCCTATCCTAGTCATGATGCATGATTTTAGGATCTAGAGAAAATATCTCTATGAGGTGGCATCACCCATTGTACTATAAATATGTAACATTGGAGTGAATAAAATTAGAGTTGGCTATTATGCCTTTTTCTCCATGTTGTTGTTCTTGTTTATGATTTATCAATTGTTGTTCTTCTTCTTTATGATTTATCATATTGGTCCTCCTAGGCCTTATTTATACTATTCTATTGTCTCATATCCATTACAATTATGTCCAAAACCCTAACCCTAACATGGCTAGGTTTGTCTGCATGTGCACCATGCTGCTTTTCCTCCATCTTTCACATGCTGCTTTTCCTCCATCTTTTACATGCTTCTTTTCCACTACATATGGCACACACTCGAAAAATAGGCTTTTCTTTCCAAAAATAGGTCCGCGCCCAAAAATAGGATTTTCTTTCCAAAAATAGGCCTACACCCAAAATTAGGTTTTTCTTTCCAAAAATAGGCGTGCGCCCAAAACTAGGATTTTCTTTCCAAAAATAGGCCTGCACCAAATATAGGCTTTTCTCTCCCAAAATAGTCATGTGTCAATATGCTCCCAACACTGACATGTGGCTCTCCCAAGTCACTCAGCCTTAGTTGACATTCTGGATGGCTAACTGCAATTCTTGGAACACCTTTCCCAATTCAGTAAATTTCTCTTTGACTTGTGTTCTCTTCTTTGCCAACTTTTCCATGCTCTGCACTATAATGTTATTTGCCAACACTTCTCTAAATTCTACATGTATTTGCTCGATTTTACCCTTCTTTGCTTGCATCTTTTTATCATCCCCTCTACTTCCTGCTGTAATGGCTTCAGTTGAGCCTATCTTGCTTGCTTGTCCACATGTCTAAACTTCAACTCTGCCTGCAGATTCTTCATATCCTACTCACTCCTCATCCTCTTTAGGATGGCCATTTCCTTTTGCTGTTGCTTTAAATCCTGAATGTCGACAACTATCTTCTCCTGCTTCTGGTTCAATTTTTGTATTTTGTTGTCATCTTCCATGATGGTCCACATTTGAGAAGTCTTATCATAGAATTATTCCAAAGCCTTAGCTTCATGCGCAATACCATCTATGTGTGCATTAGCCTCCTGTTCTCTTTGATCTCTGACTTCTAGGGGTGTCGTAGGAGTCAATTTTTCCGTGAGATTTGTGATTTCTTGTTGGTATTTCTCCATGAGTTGCGCAATCCTTTGAAACTCTCCTTTTGGTGTGACTTTCGACTCCTGCACGTAGTCTGGTAGAATGTTTTAGGCTTCTTGTTAAGCCCTAAATAATGGCTCATTACCCCTTAATTGGGGCATATTACATTAGTAATTTTATTTTATTTATGTTGGTTTGAGTCCATTAGTTGTAATTGTACCTCCTAGTCTCCTATATATACCAAGGAGACATTTTCATTTGGAATCATCTTGTATTTGGAAATTTATGTGGGGTATAAGGAAGTTTCCCCCTCGAAGAGGTTTATTACCTAAAATTCTCTCTTTTTCAAGGCATTGAGTACTTATTCTGAGGTTTTTCTATGCTATATTGATATTTGGTTCCTAACATATGGTATCAGAGCTCAAGGTCTTGGGATTTCGCTGCTACATCTAAGACACCTTGGAAGTTTCGCTATAAATTGTTTTCTACGATGTTTCAGAATGAACCCTTTAGAGGATATTTATTAGACGGATCAAGGTACGTTGGGTTAAAATTTCAGCTCCTGAGGCCTTATAATTTAGGAGATACAACCTGTGCAAGATATGGTTCTGGAATCATCTTGAATTGAGTCATCAGAACATTTTCTCTATAAAAACTTTTTTGTAACATTTCAGACCCTGAAATATAGAGAATTATCACATAAATTATTAAGTTATCTGTGATAAAAATTTCATTTTCTGGGTCATCTTACATTTGTAGATACACCCTATGGAAGATAGGGTATTTGACTAGTCCTATTGACTAGTCTCAAATAGGTGTTCTGGGTAAAACAATCATAAATTATTCCTAGAGTATCCAATTTGAGTGAAACTAGTTGCAATGGATATTGGATAGCTTGTAGTATTTCTGGTACAAGTTTCATAATTTTATACCAATTATTTTGTGTGGGGCATGCTATACAAGTGATATCTTCCGGAAAGGAAAAAAATAAGCAAGCTGTAGGGAAGTTACCATAAATTCTACTTGGCACATCCAATTTTGATCAGACCTATGGCATTGTAGAGAAGAAATATTGGAGAACTACAAAAAAGAAAATTCCATACCTAGAAGGGAAAAAAAATTGGAGATACAATAAAAGAAAAATTGTCTAGTAGAACCACCTCAAAATCAAGGTTTAAAGTGATATTTGGCCAACATACCACAAAAAAAGGGAACTTCTACACCAAATAAGCCTCCATACAATCCTACTTGGACTCTTGATGAAGGTGAAGAAATGTGTAGGGACATAAATGATTTACAAAAGAAAACAATAAAAAAAGATGAACTAAAAGAGATGATGGATTCAACAGAAGCTAAGTTGGAGGCAGTAAATACTAATATGGATGGTTTAAAAGGGGAGATCATCGAAGGATTGAAAATTTTCCTAATAGAGAGGACACCTGAAAGTGAAAATGTATCCCATGAAATTCATGATGAGGACACAAGGAATATGAATCAAGAAAGGAGAAACTCTAACCTTGGGTTGAAGACCAACCCCTTTCCTAAGTTTGATATGAGGAAGTTTGATGGCAAGGACCCAATCACATGGATACTTACGATGGAGCAATTATTTGATCTACATAATGTGCCACATACACAAAAGGTACATATTGCTTCTTTTTATTTAGAACCCAATCAATTTGTGTGGTATCGATGGCTTTGTTCTCGCAAATCACTCATCACTTGGACAATTTTCACGAAAGAAATGATAGCACACTATGAGGATACAAGGAGCAAAACCTTCTTTAGCCAATTGATAAATCTCAAGCAAAAGGGTTCAGTTATAATGCACATTGAGAACTTCCAAATATTGAATATAAAGGTAACATATATTCCAGATGAGCACTTGATTGGTGTATTCATAGGAAATTTAAGGGATAACATTCAACATGAGTTTCATCTTTGGGAACCCAAATCATTGGAGAATGCATTTAGGTTGGTAAGAAATGTTGAAAGTAAAAATATGGCTATGGCTACTAGAAGGACCACTCCCAACATCTATCGAGAGAATAATGTTCTTTCTTCTAAAACACCTCAACCTACCAAGTTGACACCTCAACAATTGGAGGAAAGAAAAGAAAAAGGTTTATTCTTTAATTGTGACAGCAAGTACAGTAAGGGACATAAGTGTGGTGAGAATAAATTATTCTACATAGATTGTGAAGAGGAAGAAGAACAAGAACAAGAACCATCTCAAGATGAAAATGTAGACGCGATTTCTTCTGAAGAGTTGACTCCCACGATATCGTGTAATGCATTGGTTGGAATTAGCACTCTTCAAACCCTCAAGATCAAAGGATATATCAAAAAGAAAAAGGTATTAGTCCTAATTGATTCTGATAGTACTCATAATTTCATTCACTATAAATTAGCCAAAGCTCTCAATTTCTTTGTATATCCAACACTAGAGTTTCAAGTAATGATTGTAGATGGAGGAACTATCAATTGCTCGGGAAAATGAAATAAGATCAATCTTACTATGGGGGAATATGTAATGAATATTTCAATTATTTATATACCCATGGGTGGTGTTGATTTCGTACTAGGAATTCAATGGTTACAATCATTAGGAACAATAGCTTTTAATTTTCAAGAACTTTTCATGAAATTTTTATTAAAAGGAAAAGAAATTGAGTTAAGAGGTATCACAGAGAAACTCAGTAAGGTGATAAGATCCAATTGTTGGATTTACTTCACACACACATAGGATTTCTTTTTCCTCAGGTTTTTCCTTGTTTATTAGTCATAATTAGTCATTATCCAGTCTCCTATATTTTAGGGGAGAATATTCCACCTGGAGAATATTCTCCTTCAGTTGACACTTCAGTTTGACTAGTTGAGTTGAGTTTAGATGTTGCATTAGTTTTGTCACCATGCAACATTGGGATCATCTCCATGATAATTCAACCTTTCCTTGGTATCATCACCATACTAGCATATTATCCTTGATTCCTTGAGTTAACTCCTCCCTACTCTCTGTTCAGTTAGTTAACTGAAGACTAGTTGACTAGTTAACTCAACTAGGTGGCAATTCACTCCCTTAACTGCCTGAGAGACTAGACTATGTGGAAATTCACTCCCGTAACTGTTGGTGTGTGTCCATATCACTCTATACCACCACTATGGCACATTGGTTCTCCTCTAGTGTGCACTCATTGAGCTATACAGAGTATATCATGTGTAAATTATTCATTATTCAAAACGGTTAATGAGGATTCTTTCATTCTTTCTCTCCTTCTTCTTCTTTATTATATTCTCTCTGAAAATGTGTGTATAATTGTTTATCTAGATATATTCTATGCAGGTTCAACAAATTTACATGGTATCAGAGCCGATGGACTGCTAAGAAAAAGCTACACCAAAATGTTTTGCAAGTACAAAGATTGAAGACAACGGAAAGATGGAATTCCAAAAAGAATTCATTCTTACACCTTACAACTATTTTTCATGGAAGGAGAAAATATCCATACATCTCTGAACTAGAGGGTTGTATAGGTTAACCTTGAATACAGATACAGA
Source organism: Picea engelmannii (assembly GCA_009831015.1). Classification (NCBI taxonomy): domain Eukaryota; kingdom Viridiplantae; phylum Streptophyta; class Pinopsida; order Pinales; family Pinaceae; genus Picea; species Picea engelmannii. The sequence goes on from ML786941.1 coordinate 221,075, forward strand.
ACCGACATCAGCCATAGAAAAATTCAAGTACTTAAATCGAATGGATGAGGCAATTAGAACAATTTACAGTCTTATTTCTCTCGATCTCCTTTTTCACATATCTTTATGTAAAACTCCCAATGAAGCCTAGACCACCTTGGAAGGGATATTTTGAAAACATGACGATATGAGGTGACACATGATGGATGCGAAGCTTCTCACATTGGATCCAAAAAGCTTCAAAAATATCCAAGATTTCTTTACAAAATTCAAGGATTCTATCGCAACTCAAATCTTGCAGGGTTGATAAATTGAAGGAGGAGAAACAAATGGTTCTCACCATTCTCTCCAAGCTTCATCCTGAATTATCTATATTTGTATCCACATTCAATTCTTTCAGATTCTCCTCTGGATCCACCTGGAATATGCCTTCTCTTGAGGACTTTATTGAATCTCTGACACAAGAGAAAACCAATCTCATAAACATGGGCACAATCAAAGGCCCAAGGGCACATGCACTCACTATGCATGATTGAATCCATAAATATAAGAAATATAAAGATATAAATAAGAATAAATCTCATGCACATCTGAAGAAGGAAGGGTACATAAAACCCTTCACCGATGCCTCCGGATCTAAAGGAGAAAAGGGAATAAAAGGAGAGAAATGCACGTACTGTCACAAAGGATTCCATTTGGAATCAACATGCATGCAAAAAAAAATATATCTCATGTCTCAAATAGTTCAACAAAACAACCATGGAGATCACATCCCCAAGGGTGCCAAGAAGAAGAAGCCAGAAGATCTGAATTCCAAGAAAGGCAATTCTAGCCATGCCTTGATTGCCATCAACTCCTCTCCCGATGCTTGGATCGTTGATTCAAGAGCATCACATCACATGGATTCCTCAAAAGAAGTATATTCTTCTTTGGATGCATGCAAAATTCCTCCTATTCTGATGGGGGACAACTCTTCTGTCGAAGTCATCGACAAATGAATGATTGAACTCACCAATGGAAGCTTCGAGAATGTGCTCCATGTTCCCAAGATTTCTGTCAACCTTCTCTTTGCGTATCAGATGAATAATTCCGACACCAAAAAGAAAGTCATATTCACACCAAATTATGTGGACACCTACAACATGAAAACCAACTCTAGGGTTGCTACAGGTGAGGTAAATCATCAGTTTAGATTGTATACTTTTTCTGAATTCATTGAACCTGATTCTGCTTTACTGCTTACTCATGCTGATGAAAGTAGTAGGATATGGCACAAAATTTTTGGAAATTTGAATTTCAGATACATGCAACAACTTAGCAAGCAGAGATTGGTTGATGGTCTACTATACATCCACTTCTCCAAGGGAGTGTGTGTGGGATGTGTTCTCGGAAAACAACCTCAAGAGAAATTTGACAAAGGAAAGTCTCATTGAGCTTTCGCACCTTTAGATATGATCCACAGTGACCTTATGGGTCCTTTTCCACATCCATACATCAGCAAAGTGAGGTTTGTTCTCATTTTTTTTTATGATTTCTCACGTTTTACATGGATCTACTTTCTCAGGAAAAAATCCAAGGTCTTTCAACACCTCAAAGATTTCAAAGCCTTGGTTGAGACCCAGTCCAGAAAGAAGATCAAAGTCCTTCAAACTGATAATGAGGGAGAGTATGTGAATCATGAGATCCACAATATTTTCCATGAGGTAGGGATTCAGTTGCAGGACACAGTTCCCTATACTCCTCAACAAAACAGAGTTGCTGAGCAAAAAAATAGATCTATAAAGGAGATGGAATCTTGCATGTTGCATGCAAAGTCACTACCATAGAGACTATGGGATGAAGCACTTAATTGTGCAACATACATACAAAACAAATCTCCCCATAGATATGTCAAGAATAAGACCCCCTACAAGGCTTGGAGCAGAATCAAACCATAAGTGACCCACTTTCACATTTTCGGTTCACGTGCATGGGCCAGGATTCCCTCTGAAAAGAGGAAGGCACTTGATGCACAGAGCACTGAGTGAATTTTTGTTGGATACCCTAACAATGTGAAGGGATATCAACTTATTTATCTTTCCTCAGACTGACTCATCATTGAGCGTAGTGTCCAATTTGAGGAAATTGTCTCACATGCACCTCAGTAACCGCATGAAGACACCTTCCTTCTTCCATCTATCCGAGATGATGAGAATGCACATGTCGACTCTTATTCAGATGAGAGTTTTGATTCAGAGGACTCAGATGATTTAGATTCAGAGTCAGTACAATAATATGTCAAGCCAGAGCATCCAAATGCAGTTACAAAGCCATAATAGAGGCCTAAGTGGGCATAAACTACTCTTCAAGATGCAGGGGATCTCATTAGCGATCCATCCAATACTAGGAAGACTCAATCTGATTTCGAGGAGCCTCCTGTTGCACTCACCGCCACTGAACCATTTCCCTCCAGGCATATTTTCTTGGTTCAATATTCAGATCCACAGTCTTATGGAAAGGTTATTGGAAATCCATTTTGGGAATCCGCCAAGTAGGAGGAGTACAACTCCCTCCTCAAAAACTAGACTTGGGATCTGGTTCCCCTTCCTTCTAGGAGGAAACTTGTCAGATGCATATGGGTACACAGGACGGAGAGTGCAATGGATGGAAAGATCAACAGATACAAATCCAGGCTTGTTGCCAAAGGATTTTAGCAGGTTCATGGTATTGACTATGATGAGACCTTCACTCCAATAGTGAATATGGATTCCATATGATTGGCACTTTCCATTGCAGCAACAAAGGGATGGTAAGTCCATCAGATGGATGTGAAGAATGCATTTCTTCACGGTGATCTCTCTAAGGAGATATACATGGAGCAACCCCAGGGATTTATGCAGGACTCATATTTTTTCTATCGATTGAAGAAGTCACTTTATGGCCTCAAGAAGGCTCTGAGGGCATGGTATTCCAAGATGGACTCCTACCTGTTGTCACAAAACTTTGTACATTGTAAATCAGACCCAAATGTCTACATGCTCAGGATGGTTGATTCACTTCTACTTTTAGTTTTGTATGTCGATGTTTTGTTAATCACTAGGTGCTCGATTTCAATGACTGTTGTAGTCAAGGTCAAGAGGATTCTACATGACATGTTTTTGCTACACTTCTTCCTTGGACTCAATATCAATCAGGATGCATCAGGCATCAGACTGTCTCAGGCCAAGTATGCATGAGATCTCCTTGAGATATTTCACATGAAAGACTGCAAGTCTACTCTGACTCCTTTCCTATCAGGAGTCAAACTTAAGGATGGAAGGGAGAATCCACTGGTTAACAATACACTGTACAGACAACTAGTGGGGATCTTGTTGTATCTCACACACTCCAGACCAGACCTCTCATATGAATTTGGCACAGTTTCCAGGTTCATGTAGGAGCTGCATGAGCTACATTGGAAAGCTGCAAAGCGTATCCTTTGATACATTCAGGGCACCATCCCCTTTAGGATTCATTATTCAACAGACTCTACATTAAATCTCATCGAGTTTACTGATTCTGACTAGGCTAGCGATATCACTAATCACAAGTCCACATCTAGTTACTCATTCAGTCTTGGTTCCAGGCCTATCTGTTGGTCGAGTAAAAAGAAAGTTGTCATTTCTCTATCTTCAGTCAAGGCAGAGTATAGAGGGGTAGTTAACATAACCATGCAAGCTATGTGGCTACAACATTTTCTCACTGAGTTGGGAATTCAATTTCATTGGCTGATAGTCATCTGGTGTGACAACCAAAGCACTCTGAAGTTCTACAAAGATCCAATTCAAGGGTAGTGGATGAAGCACATCAAGATCCACATGCACTACATACGAGACTTAGTACACAAGGGGATCATTGACTTACAGTTTTTTCCTTCACTAGAATAGACGACATACATCTTCACCAATAAATTCACTATGCATAAGTTTCATTCTCTGTGAGGTCGTCTTGGAATGAAGGACAGAGTTTCCTAACAACTGTAGTTCTTCTTTTTACATACATTTTACATTGAGGGGGGGATTTTCCCATGAGGTTTTCTCTCTTTCCTCACTTTATTTCAGTGTATATTTTGTATTTTGGTACCTAACATGGCCTCGTTGTCGGGACCCATTCTTTATTTTCACCATAGTGATGTTCAGGGGGGGTATTGGAGTTACTTCACACACACCTAGGCTTTATTTTTCCTAAGGTTTTTCCTTGTTTATTAGTCATAATTAGTCATTATCCAGTCTCCTATATTTTAGGGGAGAATATTCCACCTGGAGAATATTCTCCTTCAGTTGACACTTCAGTTTGACTAGTTGAGTTGAGTTTAGATGTTGCATTGATTTTGTCACCATACAACATTGGGATCATCACCATGCTAATTCGACCTTGCCTTGGTATCATCACCAGATTGGCGCATTGTCCTTGATTCCCTTAGTTAAATCCTCACTACTCTCTGTTCAATTAGTTAACTGAAGACTAGTTGACTAGTTAACTCAACTAGGTGGCAGTTCACTCCCATAACTTCCTGAGAGACTAGACTAGGTGGCAGTTCACTCTCGTAATTGCTAGTGTGTGTCCATATCACTCTATACCACCACTATGGTGCATTGGTTCTCCTCTAGTGAAAACGCATTGAGCTATACAGAGTATATCATGTGTAAAAGATTCATTATTCAAAACGGTTAATGATAATTCTTTCATTCTTTTTCTCCTTCTTATTATTTATTCTATTCTCTCTACAAATGTGTTTATAATTGTTTAGCTATATCTATTCTATGCAGGTTCAACACATTTACACCAATGGCATGACAAAATTATTGAAAAATGGGCATCAAGGTGTAATTTCACAACTATGATCACTAGATGTTCAAACATCTAAGCCATCTATTCCCCTAGATCTCCAAGGGATCATTGATAAGCATTCCAAAGTATTTGAAGATATTCCCAAAGGTCTTCCACCCACTCGAAATGATGATCATGATATTCACCTAATTCTTGGGAGTGTTCCTCCTAACATCAGACCATACATATACCCTTATGCCCATAAGAGTGAAATTGAGCGCATGGTTGAAGAAATGTTAGAGGATGGCATTATTAGACCTAGCCAAAGTTCTTACTTTGCACTGGTGGTAATGGTATTCAAGAAATATGGCTCATGGCATATGTGTCTAGATTATAGAGAGCTCAACAAGATCACTATTAAAGATAAGTTTCTTATTCCCGTCATTGATGAATTGTTAGATGAACTGCATGGAGAAATTCATTTCACAAAGTTGGATCTTTGTTCAGGGTATCATCAAATTAGAATGAAGGAAGAAGATATCCCTAAAACAACATTCTGAACTCATGAAGGCCATTATGATTTTTTGGTGATGCCTTTTGGCCTTACAAATGCACCTTCCACATTCCAAGGGTTGATGAATTCCATTTTCAAGCCCTTCCTTCAGAAATTTGTGTTATTATTTTTTGATGATATACTAATCTATAGCAAGTCTTGGGAGGATCATGTGAGACATGTTGACAAGGTGCTACAACTACTAAAGGAGCAACAACTATATTCCAAACCATCCAAATGTTTCTTTGGCATGAAGGAAGTAGAGTATTTGGGTCATATTGTATCTCATGAAGGTGTCAAGGTAGACCCTAACAAGATTAAGGCCATGCTGGACTGGCCAATTCCCAAAACATTGAAGAATCTTAGATAATTTTTGGGTTTGATAGGTTACTATTGTAAGTTTGTTTGACACTGTGGAAGAATAAAAACACCTTTAACGACACTAACTAAGAAGGATGCATTTTCATGGACTTAGAAGCAATCAAAGATTTTGAAAAACTTAAAGAGGTGATGTGAAAAGATCCTGTCTTGACCACTCCAAACTTCACAAAAACCTTTATTGTGGAATGTGATGCCTTGGGAAATCGAATTGGTGTTTTCCTAACACAAGAAGGAAGGCCCTTGGATTTTGAAATTCGACCACTCAAGGGAAAGGACTTACACAAACCCATTTATGAGAAGGAAATGATGGAAATACTACATGCATTGAATAAATGGTGTCATTACCTAATAGGTAGGTACTTTAAGGTCAAAAAATATCATGATAGTCTTAAATAGTTCTTGGAACAAAGACTATCTTCAGAAGAACAACAAAAATGGGTGACCAAGATATTGGGTTATGATTTTGAAATAGTCTATAAAAAAGGGAAGAAAAATGTTGTGGTAGATGCACTCTCAAGAAAGGATGAAGATGTTGAGGCCTTTATCTGTGCTATCTCGATCATCCAACCCGATTGGATAATAGAAGCAAGGGATCAATGGAAGAATGAAAAAAAAGTGTGGACTCTCATTCAAAGTTTGCAGCAGGATTCCAGTGCATTAGATACATTTACATGGAAAAATGATTCACTATGGTACAAAAATCGCTTATATTTATGTAAGAACTCCCAACTCAAACAAAATCTACTATTGGAATTGCACACCTCTCAAGTAGGAGGGCACTCAGGATTTTTGAAAACCTACCATAGGGTCAAGAAGGAATGTTTTTGGGATGGCCTTAAAACTAATGTTCAAAGGTTTGTTGCAGAATGTTTGGTTTGCCAACAAAATAAGGTGGAAACAGTTAAGACCCTAAGTCTTTTACAACCATTAGCCATACCAAGTTAGCTTTGGGAGGAGGTTTCCATGGATTTCATAACAGGGTTACCAAAGTCTGAAGGAAATAGTGCCATCATGGTGATTGTTGATAGACTCACCAAGTACGCACACTTTTGTGCACTCTCTCATCCCTTCAAATCCGGTACAGTTTCCACCTCATTCATAGAGACAATTCAAAAGCTACATGGTAGCCCAAAGATTATCGTAAGTGACAGAGATGCCATCTTCACTGGACATTTTTGGACATAATTGTTTTCTTGTTTGGGTACTCAATTGGCTCATAGCTCATCCTATCATCCTCAATCTGATGGAAAAACCAAGATAGTGAATAAATGTCTAGAAGGCTACCTTCGTTTCTTTGTCTCTGATAAACAAACACAATGGTTCAAATGGCTACCCTTGGCAGAATGGTGGTATAAAACTTCCTTTCATACTGCAACAAAAATGACACCATTTATGGAACTCTATGGATACCACTCTCCTTCCATCACTTCTTATCTAAAATAAAAATCTAAGGTTCAAGTAGTGGAATATCACATCGAGGATCAACAACAAGTTCTCCAAATCTTAAAGGACAACCTGACCATGGCACAAAATCGCATGAAACAATAAGCAGATCATCATCGTAGTGAAAGAAGTTTTGAAGTAGGGGATTGGGTGTTTTTAAGACTAAAACCATACAAACAGATGTCCCTCAAACAAGCCAAAAAGGATAATAAATTATCACTAAAGTGCTATGGACCTTATAAGGTGTTGCAAAAGATTGTATTATGGCATACAAATTGGAGTTGCTTGCATCTTCATGAGTACACCCAATTTTCCATGTTTCATGATTAAATAAGGTTATAGGTGACAAGATCCCATTTCAAACTATATTTCCAGAACTTGATGAGGAAGGAAAAATCATATTGGAGCCTGTAGCCATCACTAATATGAGAATTCACTAGCTGAGGAATAGATCCATTTCAGAGTATCTCATTAAATGGAGGAAACTACCAGCTGAAGATTCCACTTGGGAAGATGAGTCTTTTATATAGAGGCATCCAGAGTTACTCAAGTGTTGCGGAAAACACTTTTCTCAAGGGGAGGAGCATGTTAAGCCCTAAATAGTGGCTCATTACCCCTTAATTGGGGCATATTACATTAGTAATGTTATTTTATTTATGTCGGCTTGATTCCATTAGTTGTAATTGTACCTCCTAGTCTACTATATATACCAAGGAGACATTTTCATTTGGAATCATCTTGTATTTGGACAATTATGTGGGGTATAAGGTGGTTTCCCCCTCAAAGAGGCTTATTACCTAAAATTCTCTCTTTTTCAAGGTGTTGAGTACTTGTTCTGAGGTTTTTCTATGCTATATTGATATTTGGTTCCTAACACTTCTGTCAGTCCCCTTTATAATTTTTCTTTGTGTCTCTTCTCCTCCTCCTTCTCCATGGGCAATTGATCACATGCAATTTGTAACACTTTTGAAACCTCCCTTCCAACTTCCAAGTTGGTGGCATCTTCACGGGATTTGGATTGGACGTCTTGTATCACACTTGCTTGTAGTCCATATAATGCCTTTGTAGGTATCTATTCCATCACCATATCAATTTGGTCTATGTCCCCAATTGGATTTTGTGTTGTCTCCTCATCAATTATTAGCATCTGTTGGGTGACCTTGAAGGTGTCGCTACCCTGCACCACTATCTGAATTGTTTCTTCCTGTTCCTTCCACGAAGGTGCTTCCTGTGTCTTCTCTGTCTACTGCATTGTAGGATAATACAACCTTTTTAGAGTATCATGGAATTTCACCAACTTAGCCATGATCTCCTCACTTTTTACTTCTACTGTGCATACCACATATTCTCCCCTGTCCTGAACTTCGTCTGCCACTAGCTCAGCATCATCCTCTATAATTTTGATTACTAAAGGCTTCTTATGGTATTTCATTTTATTTCATGTTTCCTCCTCCTATGTTGCAATTCTCTTTGTATGTAAGGGTTGTGCCCCAATCTTCTTCTTCTCTGCATCTTCCTCTTCGGTCTAAAAGGTTTCTCCATTCTTGTCATCTGCCTTGACTTCTCTCCGTGACACTATTTATTTCTTCCTAGGATTTTTTATTGATGTGTTGCTTCCAAACACTTGAGCGTGCTCTGCAACATTTATGGTGTTGTCAGCTGGACTACTTGTCTTTGTTGATGTGCCTGCCTTTTCTTTTTCCTTAGGTTTAACTTCTTTCTTTGTTGTTGGCACCTTCCACTAGGTAGACCAGTATTTGAAAATCCAATTGACCTCTTCCCTTGAGGCGCAACAAATCATTTCCAGTCATTTTTTCTTCAGTTCCCTTGTGGCCTAGATCCACATGTGATGTTTGGATGCCTTAAAACTGGCAATACCTGCGTTCTCCTGGACCACCTCAATAGGAATCCTCCACACATTTTCTATTTTCCTTTGCATGTCTTCCAGAAACATGGAAAACACTACGTTATTTGCTTGTTGATTCTTATTATCCTTAGCTTGCCATAGGGTTTTGTATCTTGTTGCGTAGCACTTTCCATTTCTATCCATAAACGCTAAGATATTTGGTTCCTGCCAACCTACCAAGGCTATGAGTATGAGGAGCCATGAATAATGGAAATCAATTCCATTATCCCGTGCATCCCTGTAGTCAATCAAAAATTGGTTTAATAGGTATGGTGCCCAACTAAACATCACTCCTTTTGTGCACTGCATAACTAATGCTATGACTCCTGCTAGGGAGTCTTTATTCCTACACTTCCTCAACAATTTGCAAGACATTATCTTGTTAGTGAACCTCATCATGACGTCGTTGATATATTTAATGACTATACCCTAGTTCCCCCTATTTGTTCCAAACTGCTCTTTTACTATCTTTGCAATTTCCTTTTCTCACACTTTATTCTCTAGGTACTCTTCGGGTTGTGTGCCAATAGTGGGAAACCCTATAATATTGGAAATCAACACCACATCAATGGGGACTTTCCTATCCATCCACAATATACCTCCATGTACCATGGCCAATAACTACTTCACACACAATCCCACATTCTTACCACGCCCGAAATTCAGTATATATAGCAAGTTCATGATCCCCGAATTATATAACCCTATAATCCACTGCATGGGCTCCAAGATGGGTCTTCCTAGGGGTCCTATCTACCCCGTATCCTCCAAATAAGTTTCCTACACAAGGTCTAGAAACTTCGTCGTGTCTTGAACATCATGGTCAGAGTATCTCAACTTTGGCACCTTTCCCAACATATCCTCTGCTATGACCACGACATTCGGGATGTACGAGAGTGTGATCTCTGTTGCATCCAACGCCTTTCATTTTTGGTCGATGTCTAGGTGGCCTTCTGCTGCCATTTATTTCATGTCTTCTTCCTCTCCTAATTCATACTCTGACTGGTTTGTAATATCCTCGACCAACACCTCCTCTGTGACCTGTCTCTATTGTTTTCCTGTGAGTTCTTCATGTTCTACAGGTTAGGGTTCACACTGCCATTGGGGTATTTTGAGCTTTGACCCCTTTCTACATGTGCAACCATCGATGTTTCCTACTCTACCTTGGTCGGGATGATCGACTCTTTCGTTGAGGTTGTGACATCTTCCAACTCTACAACATTCTTGGTATTTATCATTATTTCCTTCCTTCTTCCGGCCTGTTGAGTAACCCTAGTATATTGCCTTGGGGCGCCAACCTTCAGAGGTATCATGTTGTATGTTGAGTGGTCAATCACTGTCTTCTTCACACAATTTATCCTAGTTTGTGATCTTCATCTCTCTATTCACTCAAAAATCATTAAGTGTCGAACTTGCCCATGCTTTTCCTTTTTTATAGACCCAATCATTAATGTTTTTTCATATTTTTCACTTTTTTCGGTCATTCGTGTAGTGTCCAATATTATTGTGTGTAGTCTTCCAAATTTTGTCCCACCAGTTGTTGCACAATGTCATTCTTGAATCAATTCTTCCTCCTAATTACTTTTTTATGTATTTTTCTTCATTTTTCTGTTTTTGTTTTCGTTTTTTTTTTTTTTTTCTACTTTTTATGTATTTTTATAAGTTTTCTTTCCTAATATATACTATAGTACACTATACACATGGATTCCTTACTACGCTGCAACTACTAAGAGTTAGTAGTTTGACTATCCCTATACAGTTTCAGTCAACCACCATTTACCATTCCCTGCATTTCTTTTCTTGTCAAGTCCTTTAGTTGCACAGATCCTCCATCTGTGACATACTTCACTTGATATGGCCCTAGCCAATGCATTCTGAACTTACCCAAATGTTGCAAAAATTGGTTGTCATGGAGGAGAACTATATCTCCCTTCTTAAATCTCTTCTTCTTAATGTGTCTGTCATGCCAAGATTTGTCCCTTGCTTTCTACACCTCTTGGTGGAATCCTACCAGAATCCCATCTTCTTTCAATTCCATAAGTTGACTTAACCTTTCTTGTACTGTGCCTCTTTCTTTCATATTTGTAATTGCTACCACGTGCAGACTGGGTACCAAAAATTCTAATGGCATCACTGCTTCTTGTCCATAAACCAATCTGAATGGTGTATGTCCTGTCAACTTCTTGCATGTAGTCATGTATGCCCATAATATTGCTGGTATTTTTAAATCCCAATCATCTCTGTTCACATTGAAAATCTTTGTCAAGGAATTCTCCAAAATCTTGTTGAAAGTTTCTACTATCCCATTTGCATGAGGATGATATGGTCTACTCTTCTATTGATAGACTTCAAACTCCTCAATCATATCCTCGATGGCACTATTAATAAAATGGGTGCCTTGGTCACTCATCATAATCCTGGGACATCCAAATCTTGTAATTGCCTACTCAAATAATAAGTGTGTTGTTGTCTCTGTGCTGCAATCCTTGAATGGTGTTTCTTTTGCCCATCTGGTTAAATATTTTGTTGCAGTATTGATATATATTACTTCTGACCTTCGTGTTGGTGGATTAATAGGTCCGACAAAATATATTTTCCCACTTTTCAAATACCCGAAGAGTTACTTGGGGTATTAGGGGAATCTCGTCTCTCTTGTTGGGTTTGCCAACTCTCTGACATACATCACGGTTATGAAAATATTATTTTTCATCCTTATGAAATGTTGGCCACCATAAGCCTACGTGTAATACCTTCTACGTGGTATCCTTTGCTGGATAGTGTCCTCCAGATATACCTTCATGATCTTCTTCTAGAACCATGGGTTGTTCATGTTCCATCACACACCTTCTCAAAATGCTATCTACGTCCAACTTGTATAAATGACCTACAATTAGTTGATAGTTTGCATATCTAACGACTAGGTTTTTCTTTTGCACAGTACTAAAATCCGTTGGGGCAACTCCTGTGCTCAAGAAATCGATGATATCAACAAAGTACTCATCAATTATATGAATTGAAAATAATTGTGCATCGGGGAATTTGTCCTCTAAGTTAGTAGGTTCTTCTCCATTGGTTATCCTTGATAACTGATCTAGTCCTGCATTTAGTTTCCTTGGTTTAACTCTTACTTCAAAATAAAATTCGTGGAACAATAATAGCCATCTATAGATCCTCCCCCCCAACACTGAATTATTGACTAGATATTTGAGGGTAGAATGTTCTGTGAACATTTTAAACTGCCTTCCCAATAAGTAATGTCTGAATTTTTGTAGTGCATACACCATGGATAGACCTTCTCTTTCTATTGTGTTTTAATTCGGCTATGATTATGATAACTTCTTTCTTGCAAAGGCTATAGGATGATCTAAGTCACCTACTCCTGGCTACGCCAAAATTGCTCCAAGTGCTATTATTGAGGCATATACATGCACATGAAATGTCTTTTCCCAATTGGGAAACACTAAAATAGGTACTGTCACCATCTTCTCCTTCAAAGTATCCAATCCTTGTTGATAATCCTCGTTCCACTGAAATTTGGTGTCCTTACTCAACAACTTTTCCATCGTCACGGTAATCTGTGCATACCCTTGATAAACTTCATGTAGTACCCTGTATGTCCAAGTGTGGCTCTTAAATGATGCACTGAATTCGATGGTGGTAAGTTCAAAATTAAATCAATCTTAGAAGGGTCCACCAATAACCCTTGTTTTCATACCACATGTCCTAATAGTATCCCAAAAGGTGTGCTGAAAATACATTTCTTGATGTTTAATGAGATATGACATTGCATACACCTATCCAACATTAGTCTTAAGACTTCTACATGATATTTCAAAAGAATAAACACAATCCAGTCATCTAAATAGACTTCTAAGAACTTATGTATGAAATATTAAAAGTATCTATGACCACCCTTGAAAAGATAGCTGGTGCATTCTTCAGTACAAAGGGCATAACTATATACTGATAGGATCTCCATTCTGTAGAAAATGTAGTCTTATACCTATCCTCCAGAGCTATTTTAATCTGATAATAACCTGAGAATACATTTGTGAATGAATATGCTTCTTGGCCTCCCAAATTCTCTAAGACATCATCTATAAAAGTATTAGGGAAAGGATCATGTAAGAAAGAATCGTTCAATTTCCTCAGATCTACACAAATTCTTATTGTTATCACTGAAATTTCGTCTGCACATGGTTACAAGAACTCAGCATCATCAAACAGTGATGAAGTCATTCATGAACCTGAATTAATACCACAGCATTCAAAAAGGTCAAAAAACTATACAAAGTAGTGAAAAATTGAAGAGCGCTTTGCAGACATTGGGCGCACGCGTGCATGCGCGGAACAGGAACGTAGAAATCACGTACAGGCGCATGATGCACGACTGTTAGCACAAAAAGTTGTGCACCTACTAAACGACACATTTATGGAAGTGGTCGGCCTCCCAACCACTTATGGTTCAGCTCCCAAGATGATTTGACCCTCAAATTTGGGCTGGATCGGACTAGTGGGCTGGTCAAAGACCTAATAATGCCCTAAATGGCCTCTTTTCACACTACAAAGCAGTTAAACAATAACCCAAAGCAATGCTATAAAAATCCATGAATGCACCTCATTTTCTCAAGGAATTCAAAGTAATGTTTTACTGCCTCTATTGTTTTGAGGACTCCATCCTTGACACAAGCATATTGGCACCATTACATTGGACAATCCACCTCACCATTGAGTGGATTTGTAAAGAGTTCTTTCATCACCATTTTCCATTTTCTTTGTTGTAAGAAGAGCTAG
>ML786941.1:237182-249993 GCA_009831015.1 Picea engelmannii
TGTCGCACTTTGACCGAGGTACCTAGTGACCAACTTTAGGACATCTACCCAGGTGGAAATTGTGGGCTGCAATTGCACCTTGATTGGATTTTGTGTGGCTATTGGGAAATATCGCCAGCTCTTTCGGGATATGACCCCTTTACACCTCATTATAACCAATTATTTCATCCTTCACTAGTTTCTCTTCCAGTGACTTCAAACCCCACTGTTGAGCACTATTGGAAGGTCCAGTGTTATTTGAGAGGAAGGATGTTACGTCTTCTAGGACACGCACATTTTCTTTCTTTTGATTCCCCCATGCGGACAAAACCCACTTACCCATATATATGCTTCTTTTTCAAAACATTTTATGTATGATGCACATCTGATTACAGTTTGATTTGGATATATATATTGTGTAAACATTCAACGCAAAGGCTCTTGTTTCTATATTTCTCTCACCACTTTTTTCACACATTCACACAGCTAGTCTGACATCATAGGGGAACCACAGAACCCCCGTCATTCATGACACTTGCTAAACCTCCCTCCTATCTTAGGGGGAGTATCTGGTCGTGCCCGCTCATCGGCACCTCCTTCACACACTCCTGTGAGTGCTACTATTTTAGGATCAACTTTGCTTGGTTCTACATTACTTAGGTCAACTTCCCAAGGTCATCCGTTCACTCGCTCTCCTTTACACAGAAGCAGGGGACCCACTTCCTCTTAAGGAGAGAGCACCAACCCACCTAGCCCCCCTCAAGGGTCAGGTTCACAACACACTATGGCCGGAGCTAATCCTCCCCCCCCCAATTGCAGATGCCATATTTGGCCTCTCTCAACATACCGGATCTTACCAAACTCACCAATGATCCTATATTGCATGATCCCACATGGCCTGCAATGCCAACCAAACTACCTTCAGACATACCAAAGTTTGAAGGAAAGGCAGGCAATGACCCTTCCAACCATGTCATGAACTTTCACCTATGGTGCTCCTCCAATATCATTATGGATGATTCCATCAGAATATGATTATTTCAACGCACACTCACTGGCCCATCGGCTAAATGGTATGTCGAAGAAAAGTCAGGGTCCCACACAACTTTTGAGTCATTGGCCAAAGCATTATTGACCTTCTTCCAATTACCCATCCGCCACGACAATGGTCTAGAACTACTTTATAATTTCAAACAAACCTCAGCCACACACATCGTCGACCACATTCACGAGTGGCGTAGGTGACATAGTTTGTGCAAAGCAGAAACCACCAAGCAACAGTGTCTCAAATGGTTTATTAGATCCCTTGTCTCTCTTCTTGGTAAGGATGTAGCTTCCACCTTCCCTCAATCCGAAGAGGAAGCCATCAGCAAGGCCCAACAATATGACCTCATCTATGCACAGTCAGGGTACTTATACACGGTACTTCCTGATCTTCCAAAACCTGTGCCATTCGGCCAAGACAAACCTGGGATGTCTCACTCAGCAGACAGACTGATCGGTGCCACCACACACCATGGTCCACAACCCCAACCACCACCGATGTATGGCACACCTCAATACCCGTCGACATATGGCGACACTTCTTATTACCCCCCACCCCCTTATCAACAGCCATACCCTGTTGCTATACCACCACCCATCAGTGGACCACCGCCAGCACCACCCATACATCTACCTATTCCGACAAACAGTGGTAATCCCTCAACCTCAACTTATAGTACTAGCAAAAGCACTATTCCTTCCTATGTACCTTATGGATCAGTACCACCATAGAATCCATACTTCCCATTTTCTGGTCCTCCACAACCCATGGCTCCCCCACATCCTCATGTGGGGGTGAATTTCGTTCAACCCTCTGCTGCTCAACAATACCAAAATTTTGAACATTTGAACATAGCCAATCCAACCCATCCATCGAACAATGCCAAGAAGAAATGATGGAATAGGAATAAAAACAACCCAGGTCAAGGTAGGAATCAACCCCCACGACACCAACCCACTGGGGGCAACCAGAACCAAGGGAACCAAAACCCCCAAGGGGGGAATAATAATAAATGCCAAGGGCGAAATAATGTTAAAACCATCTTCCCTTGTGCCCTTTGTGGTGATTTCAGCCATTACACTCATCATTTCCCCCAGATCGTTGATTGCAAATGGTTGAAAGACTCTGGTAGTCTTCCCCATTCTCCTGCACCGCCTTCCCCTCAGCAGGCACCACAACAATACGTGCAACAACCCCTTCCCGCTGTGCTGCAAAATCCTATTCCACATCAAGGTGTGATAAATACCCAACATGACACACAACATCCCACACCACATGGGGGACAATACCTCAACCCCAACAATCCAACAGATCGTACAATTCTCCTCACAAGTGAGGAAGAAATCCTTCTGCAAACATGTACTCGTCAGTATCATGCATCTGCTGAGTCTCCTCCCATCCCTCCCGAGACAACCCCTACCCCAAAGGGACCCCCGTTGGTGATCTCTCGCCCTTTCACTGAACCATCTCTTTGCATCCCTCGCATCCCATTGCGTAGGAATGTCCACAACCCACAGGCGAGGGCAGCTCATAACTATAGTTTGGTAGACAACTTAGCACAATCATTGGTTACCATGTCAGTCTTGGAAGTCCTCCAGACTTGTCCTACTCATCGGAAATCACTACTTTCCACCTTGGGGGTAGTCGACCCTACAGATACTCGACTCATCACCTTTGATCTTGACAGCAGAGAACCTCGTCTTCCCTCCTTGATCGCTTTTCAAATACCAGTGAAAATACAGAACATCACAGTTTATTGGTGTATCATCGATGAAGGTGCCTCTACATGCATCATGTCCAAAACAGTATGGTAGAAACTTGGTTCCTTGGAACACATACCCTCTTCCATCACATTACGAGCTTATGACGGATGACCATCCTCTCCTGAAGGGCTCTTCCAAAATGTCCCTGTCGAACTCGGGGGAAAGACTATTCTCATCGATATCGAAGTTATCAACGCACCACTCGATTATAATATATTTTTCGGTCATAGCTACATGTATGCTATGAAGGCAGTGGCATCTTCCATCTTTCTGACCATGATGTTCCCTCACAATGGGAAGATCGTTACCATTGACCAAATCTCACATTATGAGCCTAATCCATCTGCCAACATCGATAACATTCTTCCTCTCATCCACACAAGCCATGACACACATCCACTCGTCGAGATGGGTCCTGGGATTTTTAAAGATCCATCCTTATTAGGAACATATCATGGAGCACCACCACTCCTACACCCTTCCAATCAAGTGTGCGTCATATCATCTAACGGAACTCATACAGAGGATACCCTTCCTCCTACAGAGGCTTCTATCATACCTGACATCCCACTCGTTGCAAAACCCCCCCCTCAAGAACCTCCTAGACACTCATCGACCCCACCAGTCCACGATTCCACCTCTTCCCAAGGCCATAGTCTAGTTTGGGAGACAGTTCCCCAACCCCTACCTCAAATTCCCTTCTTTTACCCTCCACCCGGTATTGAAGATTTTCAGGTAGCCGCAACACTCACAATACCTAATATGGTGTTAGAAATCCCAGTTTGGTATTTACACCCACCAGAGATGGTCCCTCGACCATCCCTTCCCCCTCAAGAAGGAATCCCCATGACGATTCCCATCCTTACCCCCACCACCTCCCTAGTCACTAACCCCCCTGCTACAGCTGGGGGCAGGAGAAAGAAGAAGGATCCCACCGCTCCACTTCCTCCACGCATCCCACCACCTTGTGCACTATGTGAGAAAGAGGGCCACCAAAGCAACAACTGTCCATCACTACCTGAACTACGGAATTTGATCCCCCTCAATCAAACTCCCACAACTCCTGCCACTACTGCTAGTCCCACCACTACCACCCACTCTTCCAGTAATAAAGGGTTGAGGACCAAATACGCCTATGCTATATGTTCTGAATATGGCCATTATACCCACCATTACCCAGCACTGCCATGATTTCAGCAGACAGTAGCCGCAGTACTCCAGAACTTCTAGAACAACCCCAGCCTTGCTACATCCTCCTCAAAAAGTATCACTGACATTCATGTCACCACTTCAATCAATGACCGTATGAGATTCCCTTGCTCTCTCTGTGATTCCTTAGCTCATTTTACATACTAGTGTCCTATGATCCTTGAATACATGCAACGTCAATTGACCCTGCATCACCAACCCGTAGAGGCGATCATTGACATTACCTTGTCACTAGAGGCTCTTCATGTCATTTCTCCTAAACCTGAGGCATTCCCAACACCTCCATGGTTCTTAGATGACATATCTGAGGATTCACCCCCCAACCCCCCCAACTCTCCCACTCATTCCCCTATGGACACTCTCCACCCAACCACCACGGGTACCTCCTAGTACTTCAATATATGGTTTATGACGAGTGAACCCTCACCATCTCCTAACAATATTCCCCCTGCTTCTTCACCAGGGGGTAACCACATGACCACTGTCACCGAGATCACTCCTCACGACCCCTTGTATTCCTGTCACTTCCAATGCGACGAAGAAATAATCGAAGAGTTAAACCACCTGGATTCTCCGTGGGTTGCACTACACCATCACACACTGTTCTCTCCACAGGAAGCCCCCATGCATCCTAACCAAAACCCCATTTGCGCAGTCGAAACCAAGGATTTTATCCCATCAGGGTCCATCGACTAGTTCAACAATCCCATTCCTGCCCCATATGATTTTGAAGAAGGCAACATGGCCAACATTTCCCCCACCATCAAAATCGACATTTCCATTAAAAATGGCATCGTCGAAGAAATTACCATTGGAGCCGCTTGCACTCCTCAGGAAATCGATGCCTATAAAGCCCTATTCCAAGAATATAGGGATATTTTCACCTGGTCATACATGGAAATGCTTGGCCTCGATCCCTCTATTGTCAAACATCGCATCGACACCTAGCCCGACATCACACTAGTTCGCCAAAAATAGCAACCGCTACACCCATCCAAATCCACGGCTATCAAAGCAAAAATTGACAAGTTACGCGTTGTCGGGTTCATTTACCCCATCGCCTATACCTCATGGGTTTCAAACCCTGTACCCGTTAACAAAAAATAGGGTACTATCCGCATTTGCACAGACTTTCGCGATCTCAATCATGCATGTCCCAAAGACAACTTTTCGACGCCTTTTATTGATCAAATTATCGACGACTGCGTGGACCACGAGGCTCTCTCCTTTATGGATGGATTCTCTGGTTATAATCAAATTCAAATTCACCTCGCCGATCAATATAAAACCGCATTCACTACCCTATGGGGTACTTTTGCATATCGTATCATGCCTTTCAGCTTAAAAAATGCCAGTGCAACTTTCCAGCGGGCTATGACATACATCTTTCACGATCTAGCCCACATCATCCTCGCCTACTTGGATGACCTCACTGCTCGATCCAAGAAACGTACCCAGAATCTCGATGATTTATGAATCATCTTTCAACGGTGTCGTCAGTACAAAATCCGCTTGAATCCTCTCAAGTGTGTGTTCTGTGTCACCGTAGGGCGCCTCCTCAGTTTTATTGTTTCCCAAAGCGGTATTACCGTGGACCCCCTCAAAGTCCAAGCTATCACCGAAATTCCACCTCCCCAGAATTTACAACAAATTCAGAGTCTACAGGGCAAAGCTAACTTTCTTAGATGCTTTGTCCCAGATTACGCCATACGCGCACATGGTTTCCTTCGCTTACTACGTCACCACATCCCATTTCACTGGGACGACCACGCCCAACAGTCATTTGACAATCTTAAAGCAGCGCTTTCAAATGCACCTTTAATTAGTGCACCTGAATATAATCGCGACTACATCCTCTACATATCAGCATCAACTGTATCAGTAGTCGGTGTCCTCGTTTAGCTTGGAGATGACAATCGTGAACATGTCATTTATTACGTTAGTAAAAACCTCTCTGGGCCACCCTTGAAGTATAAACATGAAGAAAAACTTGCTCTTGCAGTTGTCCTCGCAGTCCAGAAACTGCGCCATTACATTCTGCTTCGTACCACAAAGGTCGTTGCAGATTCCAACCCTATGCAGTACTTGCTCAGCTGTCATCAAGTTAACGAAAAATTCACTCGATGGATCGTTATACTTCAGGAATACGACCTTGAGTTCTCAACACCTAAGAGTAAGAAGGCCCTCGTTCTCGCCAAACTTGTCATGGCCCTCCCCTCCGACACCACCAGTGCCCCCGTCAACATCGACTTTCCCAACGAACATCTCTTTTACATCACTTCGGATGATCCTTGGTACAACGACCTCATCATCTACCTCCGAACTCAAAATTTCGGTAACCACCTTTCACGAGATGATCGTCGACGTATTTTCCATCAGGCCCCCCACTACCTTCTCATCGGAGACATCCTATACTGGCAAGGCGTCGACACCATTCTTCGTCGATGCCTGACTATTGATGAGGCCGATAAAGTCTTAAATGAATTCCATAGTGGCGCATGTGGGGGCCATTTTTCAGGCATATCCACTGCTCAAAATATTATCCGAGCCGGTTACTTTTGGCCTACCTTGTTTCATGATTGTATTCATGCCATGAAATGATGTGAGCAATATCATCTCTACGCCAACAAAGCCCGAGCTCCCCCCGCTCTTCTCCACCCTGTCATTACTGCAGGCCCTTTTTGTAAATGGGGCATCGACTTTATGGCTTGTAATCCCCCCTCCAACAATGGCCACAAATACATCGTTGTCGTCGTTGATTACTTCACCAAATGGGCAGAAGCTATGCCCACTTTCAACAACACCGCTGACACTGCAACGTGTTTTTTCTTTAACCACGTCATATCCCACTTTGCAGTACCCCTCCAACTCGTTTCCAACCATGGGAAACACTTCGAGAATGAGATTTTCGTCGAACTCTCATCTCGATTAGGCTTCTCTCACGAGTTTGCCTCACCATGTTACCCTCAGTCTAATGGATAGGTCGAGGCAGTTAACAAATTCCTCAAGACCATGTTACAGCGTACGGTTAATAAACATAAAACCAATTGGCATCATATGTTATTTTCTGTGCTATGGCCTTACCGAACAACTGTGAAAACCGCTATTGGATTCACACCATTTCATTTAGTCCTTGGGGTTGAGGCCACTCTCCCCATCGAGTGCGAAATTCCCACCTTACACACTGCAATTGAGCTATTACCCGACACTGCTCCAATGGAGCAGCGCTTGCTGAACTTGGAGTCTCTAGATGAAGATCATCAATCTTCCTTACATAACAATGAGGTAGCTAAAAAATGATCCAAGGCTACCTTTGATCGCCATGTCAACCTTCGCTCATTTCACGAAGGCAACCTTGTCCTGGCTTACGATATCGCTCATGATACCTTTTTCCATGGCAAATTCGAATCCCTCTGGCATGGCCCATACATCATTCAACATTGCCTCACCAAGGGCGCATATATCCTGGCCTCTCCCGAAGGCCTCTCTCTCAAAGAACCCGTCAACGGGTTGTATCTCAAGAAATTTTATGCTTCAAAGTAGTCATGCTACTTTAGGTTATTTATTTTCTAGCATTTTTTAATCTTTTTTCTCCTTCCCTCACGTCTAAACTATCCTTTGTGCTATTGATAGATGCTTCCTCCACCAGCCTACCACATCGGTTACACCGACGACACCAGTCGTTGGACACAAAATCTCGCTTCCACTGCTTGGGCTCTCTACACCCCCTCACATGAAATGCTCCATTCGAGTGGCATATATTTGGGGTCAGCAACCAATAACCAAGCCGAATACACTATTGTCATTGGCCTCCTGGCTAACACCCAACATCATCATATTCATCACCTTAGCATCTTCCTCAACTCTCAACTAGTCGTTCTCCATCTCAACAATGTGTACCGCGTCCGTGATCCTTGCCTCTTTCGCAAATACCTGCAGGTGAGGATTTTATCTCGCCATTTTGATTCCATTACATTTACACATATTCCAATACAATTGAATCAAATTACCGATAACCTAGCTAATATTGTGTTAGACTGGCATATATCACATCAAGCTACCTCTACACATACATAACCATATCACAATCCTGTCATAGCATATACATAGAATAGACATCATCAAACCATTAACCCAAAACATGTAAACACCACATAGATATCAACAAGTATACTCATGTATATATATAGGTTCACAGTGCCATATGACTATTTACATACAAAAAATGCACGTATCCACAGGCCAATGCAGCACCTCAGTACAAAATGGGCTCACCAGCCTATATACAAAACAAATATATCTATATATATATATATCAAATGCCTTAGAGCACCACTCACGGTGCCTCTAGAGCACCACCGCCTACTCCTCCCTCAGGTGGTGGCGGCCCACCACCTCCTGCCCCAAGAGGTGGTGGTCCACCCCCTGCTAGCCCCTCCTACCCCGGCGACAGTCGTCCGGTCGTCAACGCAGCAGCCACTGTTGCTCGTCGTACTATGGCCCGCCATAGTGGCGGTACCCCCACACACTGCTCCAGGAATGTCTCGTCCTAGATGCGAGACCATAGGCCCTCAGGCACCTCCTGTAATATCGTCTCCAGATGATGGAGTATGTCCTCATAATCAGCTTCGGCCACCGTCGGAGGAGCATGTGATGGCCCAGCTCTAGGGTCATCAAACCAACACCTCCTCGCTGCCCTCTTTGGCTCAGTTGGTTGCACTGTGGCCTCATCACGCCTACATCTCTCTCCCCGCGACGGTCTTTCCGGTGCTCGCTGCAACTCCACCTCGTGCCCACGAGGTGCCACATCTACACATGCAAACAAACAACATATAGTATCAACATCTATATCATATACATATGGACTGCGATCTCAAAAACAAAATAGCAAAAACATACACATAAACACCAAACATACCTCGATGATCAAACACCTCCCTTGGAGGTAGCACCATGTCCAGATCATCCCGGAAGTCCACCTCGGCATAGGGGTAATGTAAGATCACCTATGGCATCTGCCTCCATACCTGTGTCGCCTCTACAGAAAAGAAGTGGCCACCTTCACCACCACCATGGCGAAGAAAAACAGTCAACCACCACCTCAACCGCGGCTCTCACGCCCTAGGCACCCCCAATAGAATCCTCGGGCGCAACATCGACACCCTCTCTAGAAACCAGGCCACTAGGATGGACCCGAAAGAAATTCCCCTATATCAGTAGACCGACAGTGGTCCAACTGTGCCACCATCCTTGCATGCAGCGTAAGCCCCCAAGCGAAATGCTCACCGGCCAACACTCTCTCCAGCACCAGAAGATGGCCACCACTGATCTACTGGGTCGTCAATGACCCATATACTCACACAATCATCACTGCTATACAGTGATGTGCCAGGGAATCAATAGACGCAATGCTCACAACCATCCCAAACATAAAGTTATGACCCGAACAATATCTTCGGCCAATAGTCTTGAGCTGTGTACCCCTAGGCAGAACCGGCTCCGCCAGTAGGGGCGTTCCCCGAAAGGGAAGCCCAATCAAGAAATATACATCCTCCACCACAGTGAAGGGGATCTTCTCTCCTCGCACGAGGAAGCAGTGCAACTCCGGACTCCACATCTGGATCAGGAACTGTAAGAGACACTCCTGTGCCCTTATCAACGGGCACTCAAAGAACTTTAGAAGCCCATAGGCTGCCAAAGTCGCATGCACACCTGACCCCTCAATGGCCACAGTGTCTCGTAGCTGAGACTAGTCTCTCTCTCGCCACCCAACTGGCATCGTCACAACCGTCCACCTGTAGACACCATCCACAACATAAAAAAGACTCGTTTTTATACACCTAAACATTGCTTCATAGGTGCAGTTTTACTACCCACAGGTGCGCACACATGCGCGCTTGTTCACTACACAGGTTCGCATCAGTGAGAACCTGTTTTCTTCACAGGCGCACTCCTAAGCGCACCTATTCACCATACAGGCACGCACAAATGTGTGGATGTTCAACCTACAGACGTGCACTTGTGCGAGCCTGTTCAACCCATAGGCGCACCCTTAGAGCGTGCCTTAAATCCCCTCTACCGCGCCCCCATGCGTGTATATCCGGTGGACCGGCGCGCACACATGCGCGCCTATTACCGAATCTCCCACGCATGTGGGGCCCATATCCCCTAAATGTCTCTGTACGGCCCCCCGTACAACCCCTGCCCAAAAAATGAAATCCTATTTCTATGCAGGATGATCATACCACTAACTTGACACTCACTAATCACCAATCAGATGCCTCGTCCTCCCTGAATCTCCAAATATCCTCTAAAAAATTCTCATCCAGTCACTATTGCAGCAGGTACAAATGAAGTGGCAATGTGGGACCTACAGCTATATATAGGCCTTTTTCCAAACTTCCACTCACCATTCCGGGAGCCCACGGTATCCATTTTTCAATCCGTCTTCAGCCACGAGATCAGCATCCCATCATCTACATCACAGCATTCCCTGGGCCTCTTTTCATCCTGAGCCCCCGGGGCGCCCTTTTTTTCCTACCCTGGTCAGGTACGCATGCACATATTCACGCTTATCAAATACATTCTCATATCTTCGATTCTCTTCAAATATTGTTCACTTTGGGTATTTGGTTTTCATGTGTGCAGGTACTTGATCATCATACATCGGCACAACCCCTTCAGGTATATACTCAGCACTGGCATGTAGTCTTTCCCGTTGTATCACACTTTCATTTCCAGTCACACCCTCTAATATTTGCCTCTAGGATCCCCATTCCCGACTCTGCAGTACCCACACCTCCATTTGCATCTTTGGTACTGTTACCCGATAGCATTCTTACCCACATGAGTTGTCCCATTCATAGCACCTTTTGACACTTTTTGACACTCATGTTGTTTTTCATTACCCTTTAGGGATGGGAGTCCCGATAGTCTTTCATCATGTTGTGAATCAACCACATACTCCTTCTCTTCATTTTGCTAGCTTTCCCACATAGACTCTCAGATTATCTCTTCTTGATTCTAATTTTTACCTGCACCTCCCCAGTATCATGAACCCTCCATTTCATCCACAATCAGTTTGCCCATCTACGAACCTACCTTCATTCCACCTACCTCATACAGAAACTCACCAATGGGGCCCCCACACTTCATCAGTTTTCCAAGAAAATTCTTCCCTACATGGGCCACCCATATCACACTGGGGCACCCGTTTCTGTATTTGTACATTTCTCCCCAATTATTCGTTATTTATTGTACAAACGCCTTTATTTTTTAGTCGTTACCTTACCCTTTTTTGTCGTCACCTATTGGCGACCTACTTCCTTCTTTTTAGCCAGCCACAACCCATGTTACCCTTGGTTGGAGCACTACTTATTATCTTCCCTTGCCTGACATCGCCCATATCTTTAGATTACCCCACAGGTCACTTACCTCTACCCTCTGAATTTGTTCACCTTGTCCCGCCTCTGACACAACTTATCACCAGTCTTGTCATCCCCCTGACACTTGACCTCATTGCACGGTTGTGACCACTTTTTATCTCATACATCCTCCAACCAAGGGCAGTCTTGAGTCTTCCCACATATTGACTTCATCCATGTACCTCTGCCAGTTCCTCACCTTAGTAGATTTCACAAAGCCCTTTGCTTCTGGGAGTTGCGTTCCCCTTTTGTCAACATCAGCACAATTTTCCAAAAGGGTGACAGTATCTTGATTCTCATTCTCCACTCAATGAGCGATCTCGGATAGCACAGGGTGAAACACCATTGCTCCCTGCTATCGTTGACCCCCATAACATTCGACACCAACACTTTCTCATGTTACGATGGGTCTTACTTTGCGACTATTGCAGTTATTTCTCTCATTTGCCGAAGACCTCTTAACTTGGCTGGGCTATCAATGCCCACATAATCATTGATACTTATTACCGCGATCACTGCCTACTATTCAGAGTATGTTCATTTTCCGAATTGTCTTTTTCCTTTATCACAACTGCCCCCTAGGGCACTGCAGTTGTCTACACCAACACTTCAGTCATCTTTTTAATAGTTACATGACACGAGCATGGGGCATGCCCGCCTCGTTTGTACACAGTTTTATCTTTTACACACCTCATGGAAGGTCGGGTCCTACCGGTTCCTTTTTCCCTCCAATGGATCGCTCTGGACAATCACACTATTAATCTCTCTTACAACAACATTCTTAGTAGAAGAAACATTGATGGATTTCGGCTATACGTATGCTC
Source organism: Picea engelmannii (assembly GCA_009831015.1). NCBI lineage: Eukaryota > Viridiplantae > Streptophyta > Pinopsida > Pinales > Pinaceae > Picea > Picea engelmannii. Next base: position 249,427 of record ML786941.1, read on the forward strand.
CTAACCTCATCCATCAGGGGGCATTTTTTATCACTGAAATTTCGTCCACACATGGTTACAAGAACTCAGCATCGTCAAACAGTGATGAAGTCATTCATGAACCTGAATTAATACCACAGCATTCAAAAGGGTCAAAAAACTATACAAAGTAGTGAAAAATTGAAGAGCGCTTTGCAGACATTGGGCGCATGCACGGAACAGGAATGTAGAAATCGCGCACAGGTGCACGATGCGCGACTGTTAGCACAAAAAGCCTCGCACCTACTAAACGACACATTTATGGAAGTGGTCGGCCTCCCAACCACTTATGGTTCAGCTCCCAAGCCGATTTTACCCTCAAATCTGGGCTGGATCTGACTGGTGGGCTGGTCAAAGACTTAATAATGCCCTAAATGGCCTCTTTTCACACTACAAAGCAGTTAATCAATAACCCAAAGCAATGCTATAAAAAGCCATGAATGCACCTCATTTTCTCAAGGAATTCAAAGTAATGTTATGTTGCCTCTATTGTTTTGAGGACTCCATCCTTGACACAAGCATATTGGCACCATTACATTGGACAATCCA
>ML786941.1:250043-263291 GCA_009831015.1 Picea engelmannii
GGCACCATTACATTGGACAATCCACCTCACCATTGAGTGGATTTGTAAAGAGTTCTTTCATCACCATTTTCCATTTTCTTTGTTGTAAGAAGAGCTAGCTAGTGAGGGTCCAAGAACCTTCCCTTGGAGGAAGAAGGGACTCACAGTCCCCTTTCTTCTTGGTGCTTTGTTTTCATCAATAGATCAGCTTCAAACATTGGTGACATGGGTCTTTTGGTTTTTTTTGTTTCTATGTCCCTATGCTCATGAATTTTGTTTTTATTGCATCTCTTAGTTTAATTCTTAATTCTAGTTTTTGTTTTCTTTCTCTAACTCTTTTCTCTACAACTGTCCTGCTCAGCAGACCCAACTAAGCTTGCAAACACCTCTTATTTGCTCACTAAGGTGACGAAAGAGGCGCAACACGTATTCCCCTTTGTTTCTTTTCCTAGAATACCATGGAACTGATCCATTCAGATTCTTCCACTGGCTCTATGATACCAACTTCTAGCATTCGGTCAAGTTCTTCTTTCAATTTTTTCTTATACACTGGATTAAGCCTGTATGGTCTATGTCTAATAGGTTTAGCATCTGGTTTTAGGGGTATCTTCATCTCATCCAACTCATGTGCTATTCATTTCATCTCTGTAAAGGTTGATGGAAGCAAGTCACTGTATTCATGTAGTAATTTTGTTATCCTTTCTAGTGTCTGCTCATATCAGTAGTCTCCAGTGTTGGCCATTTTAGGGTTTTCTTCTGTCCCAATGTTGACTTTATTGACCTTAATTGGTGAAGAAAATTCCTCTAACTCTAGAGATGGACCTTCCACCTCTCTCTCACCTTCAATATCTATTATTTGAATGTTGCGTGGATAATCTTTATCTGGTGCTTCCTCTGTGACATGATAACATGAGAGTAAGTCCTTGACTATCTCTTTGTTTTGTTGTTGATATTTTGTTATAATTTCCACCTCAGGTTCCTCAAAAAATATCATTCACTATATCCGCTTCAGGGATGAATCAATATTGGGGTTCTCATGCTCAAATGAGAAGGTTACCACAAAATTATGTTGTAATATTGTCCATTCTTTAGTGCCTTTGCACAGTTCCTTTTCTATGTACTAGTTCCCTGGTATCCCTTCCAATGTATGAATAAAGTAATTAGGCCATTCTTTTGGTGGTCTCAACCTCCATTGTGTTCTACATTTCTCTATGTGCTCAACTGGCCTTCGTCATTCATCATATTTCTGCAATGTGTTGCTCCCTTGTTCTGCACCAAATCTAAGGCATAGTAACCTTTTACACTGATACCAGTCTTGAATTTTTTCCTTATACGCACCCCACCATATTGCAGGTTTTTCCTTGAGTGAAATATCTAGGGCTAATAACCTCTGATTTTCCAAAAAAATTCCTCATAACTTGTCAAGAATTCTTCTAAGTCATTCAAACCATGAAAAGTGGGGGGTTCCCTTACCTCTGTACCGACCCACCTTATTGTGCACTCTATTCTTGCACACCTCCTTATGGAAACTTCATGTAGTCTTTACTACTAGTTTTCCAGACCTGTCTCAGAGTCTGAAGCACATGATGTAATCCTTCTCGAGCTGAGTACCCCATATGCAGTTGGATTGACATAATCTTCTTCTCACACGGTAGTCCTATATAATTGATTTATTTCTTCCAAGTCCAAACATGTCGCCTCTACAAACATTTATCCTTTTGAGGGATCCAATGGTGCAATGATTCTGTACTCAACTGATTCAAAAGTCATTTTCCGTGTCTTCACTTTGATCACAACTTGGTTATCAAATGCCAAGTCCAATCCGAGTAATTTTGGGTAGGGTGTTTTTCCATCTACTATATCTATAACTTTGTCATATAATAAAATCTTGATAGAAGTATAAAGTGATATTATGTACCTACCTATGGGTCCCTTCAGAAAATCCTGCTCTGCAGTAGAGTACGACTTTTCAGTGTCAACTGCAAATTATGTGATAAACCCTGCATTGATACTGTCTAACCAAAAATCTATTGCACGGATAAATTTATTATTGACTTGTTGCAACTACATGATCTCCATGAGATTCCACTCTATTTGTCTGATCCGATTCGTAGGATGGTTTTCCTTCAACCTCAATAACCACTCCTGCAACAGATGCGGGAATTGACAGAAAAATACTTCATGCAAGTCACTAAACACATATTTGTAGAGATATTTACATGGTGTATATTTAGGGTTTATGTTGTTCTTCTGCGCAAACTCGAGTTCATTTGTCCTTAACCGTATTTCAATCTCCTCCTTCGTTGGATTCCATGGAATGAACATTCCCTTCTATGTTTTCATTCTCCGTGTCATTCTTCAACAGATCCCTTCCAATCTATCCTATGCATTTCCATACGACAACAAAACCATTTGTTGGACGCTTGGGCTGACCCAGGTTTTGATCTCAAAGGTTTCCAATAAAACCCTCAAACTATCAGCCCTCCTGGTAAACCAAAAGGAAATGTTGCATAGAGAGTGAACATCACAGTGTCACCTCGATAGCTTATGGGGGACTACATGGCTCAGGTGTCTACAATCAGGTAAGGGATTTGGACCATATTCTATTCCTTTTCTTCACACATCAACATTATTATCCATTTATCTAAATCTAGTATTCATTCATTCATCAAACTATGCATGCATGCTATCATAATCTAAGTTAACTACTCATTCTTTAACTGATAAATCACATAACAATAAAACAACCATTCATGACACATAAACATAGTAGATTTACCGTGGTTTACCCCCCTGGGGCTATGTCCACAGAGATTTGTCTCTTCTGCTCTTTTATTCATCTTTTGGAAAAATATGCGACGCGAGCATTATATTCTTTAGTCTTACAATAAAAAAAGAGGCTAAGTACCCTCCATGAGGCAAACTAGACCACACCAAGCTCTATAGCCTGTGACCTAACCCTCAAAACTATTCTCTCCTTGACCAATCAACCAATGACCAACCTCTACTAGACCTCCTAGGCATTATTTATACTATTCTATTGGTTCATAGCCATTACATTCATGTCCAAAACCCTAACCCGGACATGGTTAGGTTTGTCTGCATGTGCGCCACGCTGCTTTTCCTTCATCTTCCACATGCTTCTTTTCCTTCATCTTCTGCATGCTTCTTTTCCACCACATATGACACGTGCTCCAAAAATAGGCTTGTGCCCAAAACTAGGCTTTTCTTTCCAAAAATAGGTATGTGCCCAAAACTAGGTTTTTCTTTCCAAAAATAGTCCTGCGTTGAATATAGGCTTTTCTCTTCCAAAATAGACTTGCACCAACAATGAGTCCAACGATGGTCTCCTACGGATGTCTGGAAGAGGTAGGCTTCTAGAGTTTCTTTTGTTGGCATTTCCATTTGTCTAACATACTTGAGATTATAGTTGATTTATGGGTGTCATTTTGTCTGTTGTGGTCCTACCCAAACCATAAAGACTTATTCTTTGTAACATCAAATCTTTTAAAACAAAAATGATCTTATAAAATCAAATCTAAGAAAATCTAAGAAAGCAATCATAAGCTTAATATATACATTTTGGGCATCTTGAGATTTTATAATTTGAGGTTTCCACAGAGTATAGTTCCACATAAGTAAGTCATGGAAACCAAAAGTTAAAATTAACTGAGAAACAAAGTTTTGACCAGTGTTGCATTGTGTGAGATAAAAATAGACAAAACATTTGATCCAGATTTATGAGCGGAATGAAAGGAATAACAGACTGAATACAATAACACATAGATATGAAGGACAACAATAGATATCCAGTGAACAATAACTTCTATTGAATAAATAAAATAAGCTAAAACTGTAAAACTGCAGCACTGGAAACAAATTGCTCGAATGGTGGTAGCTATCTCGAATGGTGGTGGCTTGCTACATGCATCTGTCTAAGCATAATGATTAAAATGAGGCTCTAGAGACATTTTTAACATTACTCGTGAATGCCAAAACCTTAGACATCCAAAAACCTAACCCTAGGAGATGAAACGCCAAAAGTTATGTGGGTCCCGATGGGTAAGTTGGTACCTCAGCTTCCTGGGGTCGTAAATTTTGCATACGACCTCCATTTTAGGCACGTGATAGACCATTGGAAAGGTCTTTTTGAGAACTACACATTATGCCATCAAACTTCGAATCTGTCTACATTTTGACTGTGGCAAGCCAAAAAAAATTTGTTTAGGGCCCCAAAACAACCCTAGAAGTACAAAAAGATGTACTGACATGAAAACTTCCAAAATAAGTAGTTGGATGAGGTGGGCGACCACCAATATCCAACTGGAAGTTGTGTAGAGCTTCAGAGATCCTCGAAATTGTAGAACCCACAATTACAAAGAATTACATAAGAATGTGTTGAACTAACAATTGTCAAGATGAGCTAGTTGGAATAGGTGGGTGGCCTCCAATATCCACCTGGATTAGTCCTCCCCCCTTAGGAAGCAATAGCATCCATTGCGTTGAGTGCCTCCATCAGGTGAGGAAAATTCTACCGAATTTGACCTTGGGTGAGCCACTTTCCTTGGTGTAGGAGTTGCCCTACCTTGACAACTCAATAACGTTGGATCCTCTGTTGGCAAGTGCCCTTGACCTGCATGTCCATTATCTAATTATTGGAATCTTGTTCCATGCAATCAGGGTTGAGATTTGTTGGTGTCAATTGTTCTGCGATCTCTCAGGTGTCCAATAATGGTGGAAAATATGGCTGAAGGAGTTCCACATTGAAAACTGGGTGCAAGCCAAGGAAGGGTGGAGTGTTGAGATCAAAAGCATTGCTACCCGCAACCTTGGTGATAGTGTAAGGCCCATAGTGAAGTGGGAAGATCTTTTGATGGGGCCCTGTAAAGCTCTCTTTCTGCAAATTTTACCAGACCTTGTCTCCCACATGAAACTGGTGCAGTATCCGGTGTTGATCATAGCACTTCTTGTACTTAGTAGTGACTTTCTGCAAAATCTCATGGACCTGTTGGCAGATGTGATGAATCTTATCAATGAATTTGGTGGCTTTGTCGGCCTTAGACTGAACATGAGAAGATTCTTCTTGTGTGGTTGCAAGAGGTAGTGCAACATCAATATGACCCTAGGGTTGGAATCGCATCCCTACCTGAAATTGGCTATGGTTGGTGGAGCTACGAAGAGCCCTATTGTAGCCGCACTGAACATAAGGAAGACTCTCATCCCATGTATGTGGATACTTAAAATTGCACATGGTAGGATGTGCATAATCATCTGATTGACAACTTCTATTTGGCCATTGGTTTGGGAGTGGAAAGCGGTGGATTTAGTGAGCTTGGTGTCTGACAGTGACCAGAGACTTGACCAAAATGTGATGAGGAATCTGTTGTCCCGATATGAGGTGATGGTATGTGGTATCCAAAAATAAACCCACACTCGTTTGAAGAGGAGATTCATAGTATCTTCCGTTGTGATGATCTTCTTGTAGGTTTTGATAATGGTCATCTTCAAAAACTGATCAACCACCACAAATACACAATCATTGTCATGTTTGGTGGATGGAAGGCCAGACATGTAATCCATCAAGATGGATTCCCAAGGCCTCTTGGGAGTAGGAAGAGGGGTGTATAAGCCTTGTTTCTTGATGGATGTCTTGGAAATGGCATAGGAAGTGAAATATCCGATATACTTGTTGATGTCTTGTCAAAGTTTTGGCCAATAAAAATGTTTCTATAGAATGACCACAATTTTGTCCACGCCAAAATGTCTTACCATATGACTATAGTGAGCCTACCAAATAAACTTTACATCATCACTTGTGGGAACACATAGGTGGCCCAGATGGCATAACAATCCATATTGGATGTGAAAATAAGTGACATTTGCTCATGTACCCAATATATTACAGGTGGTGGAGAAGTCAAGGTCACACTGATAAATTTGGGGCCACTCAGATGCCTCATGCCCATAGGAGTGGAACAATGTGGTGAGTGAAACAATGAGAGGGAGACTGAGGGAGTCAACAACATGATTTGTGATCCATGTTTTATACTTGATGTTGAGATGGAACTACTGTAGGTATGTGGAATGTTGGCCCTCGACCAAGTTTTGAGGAAACCTTGGTCAGGTTTGGACCACTTTTGGACTTCATCAGGCTGGTCAAAGATGGAGTGACCAAGCGGAGTTGAGATCACGAATCTCACTTATTTTGCGGGCTATGTAAGGGGTTCTTTAGGGTTTTTGTAATGGTTTATGGGATGTCGGCCCATGAGGTTTACCCATTATTAGGCCTTATTGTAAGGGATTGTAAAAGTATAAATAAGTAAGAATGTAGTGTAGAAGATAAGTCTTGGTAGTGGGAAGTGGCTAAGTGCAAGTAGTTATATTGTATTTGTGCAAGGGAATGTCTATGTGTAAGGCTCTATGCTTGATAGAGAGTTGGATCTGAATACTTGACCTATTTTGGAAGGAGGATCTGGTGTTCATTACGCAGATCTCCTATCCTAGGTGAAGCTTGACTATGTGGCTTAGTGCATAGGAGTCATTTAATGCAAGGGATTGACGAATAATAAAGAAGATGAAGTAGTTGGTGGATGTAGCCCCACACTGGGGTGAACCACATATATCTTGTGTCTTTGGTTTTCTTTGTGATGTGTTGTTTATGTTATGAATATTCTTAGTGCTTTGATTATTATGTATGATAGATAGATTTGTTGTTGCTTAGTGCTTTACTTGTGTTAAGGATGAATGAATGCTAGATCTAACTCAGTGTTATGTGCTAAGTGGTTGAAGTTCTTAATATTTATTGTTACTGCACTGATCTATCTTTGGGTATGTTCTATGATGATACTAAGGTTAGGAAACTAATTCATATCACCTTCTAAGTGTTACTAGAATACTCTGCGAAGTGTTATTATCACAGATCTATGTCTCGGCTTGGTTACAGACACCTGCATTCTGTAACCCCCCTGATCTACCTCGGGTGAGACTTCGCTTGCTCTGCAGGTATTGCAGAAAGGGTGAGTAGTTAGGGTTTTGTTGGTGTGTTGTTGAGCGTTGAACCCTGGGTCTACCCCTGTTCCAACAAATGGTTCCATTGTCGGGACCTGAAACTGTGATTGTTGGGACTTGAAGTAAAGAAAAGAGAATCTTTGTGCGTAGATCTGTTGTTGAAGTGTGAAATACTCTACTTGACTTACAAATATTTATGCTAATAAAGAAATATGATCTTAAGAAAAGAGGTAAGATCCGAAAAAAGATTGTAGGTCCAACACTATGATCCTAGAGGAGATGTACAGTACAGAAGAGGTTGGGGAACATTTAAAAGAAAAAGAGGATTGACATTATGTTATAACTACAGAAGACCGGGACATCTTGCTAAGGAATGTCCTAGCATAGGTCCTATTTGTCTTTGTTGTAATATTGTTGGTCATGAGGTTGAGGATTGTCCAAGGATGATTGCTAAATTCGAAAGGATGAACATACGACAAGAAAACTATGAAGAAAGTCAAGAGACTAAGAGCATGTTAGAAATTTCTAAAGAGAAAAGGTCAGAGGAAGTTCAGACTACATTAGTACAATTGAAAGAAATGATGGATGTTCACAATGATTTCAGTTTACCAGAGATCTTGAAAGTAAAACAACGCATAAATACAAGAATAGAAGACTTCGACATAGACTGTGTCTTGGATGAGGAAACACAAGTGAATATTATGACATAAGACACTTGAGAAATTTTGGGAAAGCCTACTGTGATACCTTTGTTGGGAAGGATAGGCTTGTTTAAGGGTAAGATGATAACCTTATGTGGAAGAGTTACTAATGTACCTATTATTGTTCATGGAACATTGAATGAAGAGGAATTTGAAGTCATTAAGTTTGTTGAGGAAAGTGCCCCTTTCCCACTTTTGTTAGGTAAGACTTGGATTGAGAAAGATTAGAATAGAAGAAAACAAGAGGAAGAGGCCACATAAAATAAAAAGCAAGAACTAAGGGATTTCATAGATAGAAAAATAGATCGACTAATAGAAGAATGAGAGTATATGTCGAAGCAACAGAACAAAGTAACAACACAGGTGGGACGGGAAGCAAGAGAATTAGATGTCAAGGTTGAAATAATGCAAGAAGGATTGAAGAACCTATCTATGCAAGAAATAAGTATATCCACCTAGAAATTATTAAGAGAAGGGTTATCAACTTCAGGTCCTTTGAGGGCACCTCAACAGTGCGAAGCTACTATGCTAAAGGAATATAAGAATAAGAATGGAAAGAGGATTCCAGAAATAGTTAGAGAGACTCAAATAATAGGGAAGAAAGCAAGGAAGCTCAATAAAAAGAAAGCTAATTTGGAAAAGATACAAGAAGCTACAGAGAAAAAATGTAAGACTTCATAGACTTGAACCTCGTAGGAAGCAGGTTCACATAATTTGGACCTTGCTGGAACAATAGGATTGCGTAGAGTGGGACTTCGCCCTGGTGAAGCTATATGACCATTGGAGGAACCCCGACCATTAGAAAGATTCTCCAAAATGGTTAGAAGACACATTTATGGGCTGATGGATTGCTTTTTGGACGTTGAGACCGTGCCATAATGAACAGATTCACATTGATGGAAGCATTCATGGTCATTGGAAGAATCGATGACCTGCTTATTTAACTCGTTGGTTGTTGCGCCGGGACCAATTTTTGATACCTGTGATTAAATGAGATAAGAAGAGAATTGATTGTGTGTCAAATTGAGTTATTTGAAGCTAGACCTCACCACTCGTTTGTCTACCCAACCTATCTATTCGTCTACCTCGACCTCTTTGTTTAAAAGTGAGAATGTCAGGAGAACCTAGTTAATTAGAGAAGTCTGTTGAGGAGGTCCTCAAGAAGCTAATGGTCAACAGACTATTATCTGAAGGTGTCCAAGAGGGTCGAATAGGGGACTGCATGCTTCCCCTTCGACTGGACGTCATTCTGGCTGTGTTAACCCCATGATTGAGTAGCGAATTAAGAATCGTGATGATATGGCTAATGCGAAGCAGATCTCCTCAATCCTACTCGAATAGATTCCACCTGTGGCTGGTGCCATTAACCGCGATATCATCCCATGAGATAATTAGTACACTTTGTTCACCACCTACATTCCAAAGGGAATACACGTAGTCAAGAGTTAGTTAGGACAGATCCCGCTACTAAAGAATAATGACTTCAATCTAGGCTACAGGAAGAACTATTCTATGCTAGCACCCCACCGCTACTTGACGAAGTCAACTGGGAAGAAGCCTCACCTCATCTCCCATCCATGGATTAAGGGACTGGCACAGTCCACTGTGCTGAACGTGATGAAGATTCCCCATTTTTGTCATCACCAGGAGGTTAACGCTTGCATTAAACTCCTCTTGTCATGATATCATGGCGGATACCTATGGCTTGACTGAAGGATTAATGTGGATCTAGCATTGATCCACCAGATTACAGGCTTAAGCATGAAGGGACCTAACCCTTAGCAGTTTTATCCAGGGAAGGCCTCAAACCACTCCCTGGCACAACGCATCAAGGAAGCTTATGGCAAAGTCGAAAAAAGAAAGCGAGGTTACAAGGTAACCTCTATACAAGATAACATAGAGTGCCTTGCTTGCCAACTCATAGTTGTCAAGCTCGTAAGGAATAACTGCCCCATATAGGTCACCGGGTTCATGGTGGACCTCACAGGAAAATGTGTGGAGGGCATGCAGATGAACTCGGTGATTTACCTCATCAATGAACTAGAGAAAGATTGGGGCGAAGCCCAGGATTTAGGATATGAATTCCACTTCAGCTAGCTGATTTTTTTGATCACATTTGTCTCTTGGAAAATGCCTGAAGGAGCCACCTTCCCGAAGATCAAACCATTGGAGCCGTTGGCCACTAGGTTTTCCACCTTGTGGTACACCAACGACATGACGAAGCAGTGGCAGTCCAATGTTGTGTTTCATGCATATTATCAAAAATTGAAGGTTTCCATTGAATCCTTTCCTTGCATGACACTGCGCACCCTGCACTAGTACATACCAATAGAAAAGATATGCACAGATCTGCATTTCATTGATATCACTGCGTGCAGAGACGAGAACAAGGAAGAGTTATAGTCGTACTACAAGCTAATAGATGAAGACATGGACCATATTACAAAGGAGTGGCTGTAGGAATTTATGGCACCTGTTGCTGATGCAAAACTTTCTGACACTGACACCATAGAAATCCCCATGGTCACCCAAGTTGAGCATGTCAGACAGTCCAATGGGATGACGAAGAAGAAGTAGGAAGAATTCCAAGATATAGAGATCGATGAGGAGGACAATGCCTCTGAAGAAAATGGATCTGGCTCGATAAGAGGAGGAGGAGATGAAGCAGATGGAAAAGGAGGAGGAGATGAGAAAGGAAGAGGAGAAGATACACCGCTAGAATACCCCCCTACTGAAATAGTAACATCACAGAAGAGGAAGGTTTCTCCAAATAAATCTTCAGCAAGGAAGAAGATGCATGCTAATAAGCCCTAGTTAGAAGAAATGCTCACAGAGGACGATATCATTCTGGTCTGCGTAGCTATGGAGGACGCTTCCGAGGACATATTTAAGAAATACAGAGTGAATAAGGAAGACCTATATGTAAGGATCGAGAAGGAATTAACAGAAGCTATTCATTTGGTCCACGCAGTACCTATTGCACCTTCCTCGTCACAGATTACAGAATTGGAGGATGAACCAACCCAATTGAGAAGACTTGTGGATGTGACAGAGGCTTGACTTCAGAGAATCCAGGAAGAGAAGGAAAAGGCTACAAAAGCCTTGGAATAAGAGAAATATGAAGCCTTAGAACAATTATGAGTAGTGTGGTACATTCTAACTACTTATGAAAGTGAGAGAGAAGAGTTTCAAGCAAAGCTCTAGGAGGAAAAAGCCCATCTACAGAGAGAAAAGGAGCAGTTTCTCACAAAACAAGACACGATCAAAGAAATAGTGAGTAAATCATGTCACTCTATGCTAGGTTTGGTACAGGAGGAGAAAAGGTTAGTCGAGGCTCAAGTAGTGAAGCTCGCTGAGACCATCCAGTGGCTTCAAGCGAGGATAACAAAATTGGAGGCCCAAGAAGTACCGAGCACTCTGCAGGAGGTGCATGACCAAAGGGAGGATACTACTAAGAACACAATTGTAATAATAAGATCCCTCACCTCAGAATGCAAACAACTAAGTGATAGAAGTGCACAGACATACGAATGCCTTGTAGAGGATCCAGAGCTAAGGAAGTTGGAAGCGCAGTTACAGGAGGCAAAACAACAAGCATTTTCAGTACAGGCGTAGATGAAGATTCTCACCACAGTTGAAAGAATGAAGAGATCCTAGGAGAAGCATGTAGTGCAGCAACAGATCACTGCTCTCTAGGGCAGGGTAATGGAATTCACGTAGAAGCTACAACCTGTGCAGGAGGAATCCTTCTAGATGTTCAAAGAGATTGATGGACAGGCCTCACAATTGGACCAAGTGGTTGCATCAATAGAACAACGCATGGAAGGTCCTGTTACAGAGTGGATGATACAGGAGCTCGTTGAATAGGAGGCTCAGGTGAAGCAGCAAGTCGAGGCAACTCGAGTTAATCTCGAGGCCTTAGAAGCAGTTTTTCCCAGACTTGAGTGACTCGAGATGAATCACAGGTGAGTGTTGGGGGCCTGTTGGCCCTCGACCAAGTTTTGAGGAAACCTTGGTCATGTTTGGACCACTTTTGGACTTTGATAGGATGGTAGAAGATGGAGCACCCAGGTGGATATGAGATCACAGATCTCACTTATTTTGTGAGCTATGTAAGGGGTTATTTAGGGTTTTGTAATGGGTTATGGGATGTCGGTCCATGGGGTTTACCCATGATTAGGCTGTCAGGCTGCTAAATTGAAGCTTTTAAGTGACCTGAAACACTAAATTGTCAAACCAGGGTTGGTAAACTTCGAGTTGATACACAGTATGTGCAGGCAAGCGTATAGTCTTTATTTGAATGCTATCCTAAGAATAAAACACACACCTATTCTGAGAACTTGAATTTTAATGACTAACTTAAAACTGAGCATTTCCTATCTAAATTATCAACAACAAAAAAACAGTCTTGTACTCCGATGTTGGTACTGCTATTTCTATTCAAAAGCGTAGTTCTACAAAATCACTCTACCTCTATGTTAAACCATCTACCATCAGCATTTTCGTTTAAGTCATGACACACAGGGTATTGTCGAAACTGCATTCATTCTGAGCATCCAAAACAAATCTAATGCTATCTACAGGAAAACAGAGTATTATGCTACTAACTGGTACCAGGAGCTCCTTTTGTTCTAACTGTAACCTAACTGTTCTAAGCACGCAAAGCAACTACTGTCTAACAAAACAAAGTGCATACTAATTCTAAGTTATGTTCGAAGTGAAAGTGAAAAGCCAAACAATCATATGCATATGCTAACCCTACAGGCATCATTACTGTGTTTAACATTCACCAACATAAAAAGATAACATTCTGGAGATTGAGTCTGTTGAGGAACGAATAAACACGATTCTGAAACTTTTAAACTGTCGTGTAAGCAAGCATTGACACACTGTAATGAACTGAAACTATGATAAGCCAAAGCTAAATCTGTGAACACTACGCTACCTCTAATGCAAGTTCTAAGATATTGAAATGAGCGAAAGCTATAACAGCACAAACTAAACCTATTGCAAATTAAGGCAGCGACTTGCACCAGTTTGGCGGGCCCAACCAAACGGAACAAACATTGTGGAAAATGACCAGAGTCAACTAGATCATACGATCCAGATACAGTGTAAATCCACGCTTCATTAACTCATCAAAACAATATTCAGATCATATGACAATCAAAATATACGCAACAACGGATTGTATTCAAAACATAAGTTCATAGCATAGTCCAATAACAACAGCAAAACGGACACAGTAATAGTAACAAAAGTAGTAGTAACAGTCGTAACCCGTTCTCAGCAGTGATTACGGGTTTTAATAGAAGTCTCATTGTTCATAACAGTCGAATAACAAAGATGCCTAAAACAAACGGATCCCTGATCCAAGAATAATTGTAGAATCAGTTAAAACATATATCACATCTTCGTGACACGTAGTGTCACGAAGTGTGAATGGTGAAGAGTAGTCGATCCAGGTTTATCATTATGCTCTCGAGTGCTCTCTGGCGATGACTCCAGCTGGCCTGTGAACCTTTCTTTCCTTCATTCGAACCATAACGCACACCATAAT
>ML786941.1:284830-366721 GCA_009831015.1 Picea engelmannii
TGTTCAACCATCTACCATCAGCATTTTCGTTTAAGTCATGACACACAGGGTATTGTCGAAACTGCATTCATTCTGAGCATCCAAAACAAATCTAATGCTATCTACAGGAAAACAGAGTATTATGCTACTAACTGGTACCAGGATCTCCTTTTGTTCTAACTGTAACCTAACTGTTCTAAGCACGCAAAGCAACTACTGTCTAACAAAACAAAGTGCATACTAATTCTAAGTTATGTTCGAAGTGAAAGTGAAAAGCCAAACAATCATATGCATATGCTAACCCTACAGGCATCAATATTGTGTTTAACATTCACCAACATAAAAAGATAACAGTCTGGAGATTGAGTCTGTTGAGGAATGAATAAACACGATTCTGAAACTTTTAAACTGTCGTGTAAGCAAGCATTGACACACTGTAATGAACTGAAACTATGATAAGCCAAAGCTAAATCTATGAACACTACGCTGCCTCTAATGCAAGTTCTAAGATATTGAAATGAGCGAAAGCTATAACAGCACAAATTAAACCTATTGCAAATTAAGGCAGCGACTTGCACCAGTTTGGCGGGCCCAACCAAACAGCACAAACGCTGTGGAAAACGACCAAAGCCGACTAGATCATATGATGCAGATACAGTGTAACTCCACGCTTCATTAACTCATCAAAACAATACTCAGATCATATGACAGTCAAAATATATGCAACAACGGATTGTATTCAAAACATAAGTTCATAGCATAGTCCAATAACAATAGCAAAACGGCCACAGTAATAGTAACAACAGTAGTAGTAACAGTCGTAACCCATTCTCAGCAGTGATCTCAGGTTTTAATAGAAGTCTCATTGTTCATAACAGTCGAATAACAAAGATGCCTAAAACAAACGGATCCCTGATCCGAGAATAATTGTGGAATCAGTTAAAACATATATCACATCTTCGTGACACGTAGTGTCACGAAGTGTGAATGGTGAAGAGTAGTCGATCCAGGTTTATCATTATGCTCTCGAGTGCTCTCTAGCGATGACTCCAGCTGGCCTGTGAACCTTTATGTCCTTCATTCGAACCATAACGCACACCATAATGCACAACTCTCGAATGGCTCCACTGGTTCCTCCATGGGTGTGGGTTGGTACCTGGTACTGGCATCCTGTTCCAAAAATAGTAGTGGTACCTAACCCAAGTGATATTAGTCCATTATCAATTTAGAGCATTAAAGTGCATAAAAATAGCTTGAAATGCAAAGATACCTTAGGTGACCCCTTTTGCATGGTAGAGGGATGTTAAGTATGTCAAAATGAGGTCAAAAGGGTGGTACTGGCATATGAATGGAGGTCTGTAGTATATAATATAGGCAAAGATCATGGTCAAAAACGGGGACCAACATAGGCCTTATTGTAAGGGATTGTAAAAGTATAAATAAGTAAGAATGTAGTGTAGAAGAGAAGTCTTGGTAGTGGGAAGTGTCTAAGTGCAAGTAGTTAGATTGGATTTGTGAAAGGGAATGTCTATGTGTAAGGCTTCGTGCTTGATAAAGAGTTGGATCTATGCCTTGACCTAGTTTGGAAAGAGGATTTGGTGTTCAATGCGCAGATCTCCTTTCCTAGGTGAAGCTCGAATATGTAGCTTAGTGCACATGAGTTGCTGAATGTAATGGATTGGCGAATAATAAAGAAGATGAAGCAGTTGGTGGACGTAGCCCCACACTAGGGTGAACAATGTATATCTTGTGTCTTTGGTTTTATTTGTGTTGTGTTGTTTATGTTATGAATCTGCTTAGCGCTTTTATTATTATGTATGATAGATAGATCTATTGTTTCTTAGTGCTTTACTTGTGTTAAGGATGAATGAATGCTAGATCTAACTCATTGCTATGTGTTAAGTGGTTGAAGTACTTAATCTTTATTGTTACTCTGTCGATCTATATTTGGGTATGTTTTGCGATGTTACTAAGGTTAGGAAACTAATGCATATCACCTTCTAAGTGTTACTAGAATACTTTACAAAAAATTATTATCGCATATCTGTGTCCTAGCTTGGTTACAAACACCTGCATCCTATAACGCCCCTGCTCTACCTTGGGTGAGACTTTGCATGCTCCAAAGGTGTTTCCGAAAGGGTTGGTAGTTAGGGTTTTGTTGGTGCGTTGTTGAGTGTTGAACCCTGGGTCTGCCCCTTTTCCAACATGGAGCACTTTTGATGGCGGTCGTTCTGCAACTTCCCTCGTGTGTGTATGAAATGCAGAGGCTTGTGATCAATGTGGATGATTGTCTCCTTTCCTAGAATGTAATTTTTCCATAACGACAAGCTTGCACAATGGAATACATTTATTTGTGATAGGTGGGGTATTTATGGACAGTATCTGAGAGTGTCTCACTATGGTATGCTACTGGATGACCATGTTGAGTGAGAACTATCTCGACATCATAGTCGGAGGCATCAATCTAAATCTTGAACGATTGTTTCAAATCATGTAAGGAGAGTACTGGAGCTGAGCACAAGCGATGCTTCATATCATCAAATGCTTGTTGTTGTGCCTTCCCCCATGCAAAATTTTCTTTATCATATCCCTTGGTTACTTGTTTTAGGGCTCATGCAATATGGGAGAATCCCAACATGAACCTTCGGTATAAGTTGGCCAATCCCAAGAATCTTCGAATCTCAGTTAGTGTGGTTGGGGATGGAAAATCATGAATGACTTGGATCTTATTTGGATCCACATGTACCCCATGCTCATCAATAATGTAACCCAAGTTTTGGACCATGTTCATTCCAAAGGAGGATTTTTCCAAGTTGGCATATCGCTTGTGTTGTTGCAAAGTGCCCAATACCTACTGAATATGTCACATGTGCTCCTCCCAAGTTATGCTAAAGATGAGGATTTCATCCATATATACCACCATAAAATATTTTGTGAAGGGTCTCAATACATCATCCATCAATATCATGAAAGTTGTTGGTTCATTTGTTAAGCCAAAGGGCATGACCAACCATTCGAAGAGACCTTCTTTAGATTCGAAAGTTGTCTTCCATACATTAGTTAGTTCGATGGGAACCTAATGGTAGCTAGCCTTAGATGAAACTAGCAAATGATATAGGGATGTAGGTGCATTGTTATTAGTAGGTCCATTTTCTTGATGACCTCTACTGAAATCAGGTTTTTCTGAATGTCGCTATCGACAATGAAATGCAGTGGAGTTCCCTTTACCCACATCTGTGAGTGAAAGAGGTGTTCCCCTTCCTCTGGTTCTTCTGGCTTGCTTGTTTGGACTTTGGTGGTAGTAAAAATGGCACTAGGTTTGACATCGATGATCCACTTCCCACTTTTTGGATTTGATTCAAAGTCAGAATCTGCCTCTGACTAGGAAGATTTTAACTCAACCACTAGTGGCTGCTTGGAGTGACATTATTTGGTGTTGTGCCAAGGGATTTTATGGTATTCACACCATTTTCATGTGTCCTTATTCAAATTCTCATTACCCTTCTTGGGTTGCGGCTTGGATTGGATGTCTTGAGAGTGACCATATTTTCTCTGTCCCTTGTTTTATGGGTTGGGGATGCCTTTTCCCTGCTTCAACTGTGAGGAGTTTGCAGATCCAAACTCTTGCCTCTTCTACTTAAATTTCTGCTCGATCTTGACATCATATCTATAAGCCACACCTAATGGTGTGATGTCCATAAAATCAATTTGTATTTGAATGTATCTATGCATAAAACCACAAAATTTGAGCACCAGATGTCGTTCATAGTATTTGATACCCAATTTGGTGCGCAGGGTATGGAAGATATTGGTGAAATTTGGTACTGTCTGGTCCCTTTCCTGATGCAGCATGGTCCATCTTGTGTACTAGTCCTCGTATCTTTCAATAGGGTAGTATTGTTCTTCAATGGAATCCCTGAAGGAATCTCATGTGGGGGAAACTAGAAATATTGCATATTCTTCTATGCCTCTTTTCTCAGAGTAAGTATCCCAACAATCCTTAACATGGGGGACGACCTTGAGGAGTGAAAAAGTAATCTTTTCCCTGTCAGAAAAATTGTGGGCCGAAAAATACCCTTCGAGAAGATTCAACCATTTATGTACAACATCCACATCTATCAGTCCTTAAAATAATGGAATATCAAAATTTACTTGTACCTTGAAGGGGGTTGCATGGCTGCTTGATGAATATGCATCTCCTGTGGATAGTCGTCAAAGGATCTGTGCAAAGTTGTCCATCATTTCGTTCCTTTGTCGAGCAAGGGATTTCTCGAGAAATTTTTTAAAAGGATATCCTACTCCATCATCTTTCTTCTCGTCCCCCATGGGTTGTTGTTGGGCTCGACGTGGCCGATCTTGCAAAGGATCGACTGGTTCTAGTCCCAACTTCTTGTACCCACATCTTGTCGGGGACATGCACGAAGAAAAATAAATGAAGAGCAGACCACTTTGATACCACTGATCCACATTCATGAGAAGCACAAAAGAAATAAAAAAGTGCATACAATAACACAGAGGTATGGAGGACAACAACAAATATCTAATGAATAACAATTTCTATTGACAAATAAAATAGGCTGAAATTGTAAAAATGTAGAACTGGAAACAACTTTCGCGAATGGTGGTAGCTATCTCTGAGAAGAGATGCGGCTTTCTATGTGCATCTGTCTGAGATGAATGATTACACTGAGGATCCAGAGGAATTTTTAATATTATTCATGAATTCCAAAACCCTAGACATCCAAAAACGTAACCCTAGGAGATGAAACACCAAAAGTTATGTGGGCCCCGATGGGTAAGTTGGTACCTCAACTTCCCAGGTCGTAACTTTTTCATACGAACTCCGTTTTAGGCACGTGATAGCCTGTTGGAAAGGTATTTTCGATAAATACACATTATGACATTAAAATTTGACTCAATCAATAGTTTGATTATGGAAAGCCAAAAAAACACTGTTTAGGGCCCCAAAATGGTCCTAGAAGTACAAAAAGACGTACTGACATGGAAACTTCCAAAATAAGCCAGTTGGATTAGTTGGGAAGCCACCAATATCCACCTGGAAGCTGTGCATGGCTTTAGACAACCCAAAAGGTGTATAACCCACAATTACAAAGAATTACAGAAAAACGTGTTGAACTAAAAATTGTAAAGAAGAACCAGTGGGAATAGGTGGGTGGCCACCAATATCCACCTGGGTCAACATTTTTTTTTAATGAAAGGAGATATATAGAAATTAAATGCTTTGTTTAAAGTGAAAATATTGGTTCAAATTTAATCTTTTAAGTATGTTCTTTGACGATGCATATTGAATTAGAAAAAAAACAAGCCTTATACCATTTGTTTCATCTTATAGAAAAGTGCAGAATTGCTAAACTGACATTATTTTTAAACAAATGTTTAAGACTTGTAAAAGTTAATGCATCATCCAAATCCATAACCATCTTTTTTTTTTCCCAATCTCTTATAAACATACTTTTAAGACACATATCAATTTTTTTTTTTTATATTTAACTCTTAGATAATTTATTTTAATCTATCAAAAGTATGAAACACAAAAAAAAATGATATTATTTTAAACAAAAGTTTACAATTAGTAAAACTGACGTATTTGTTCAAATTGAAATCCTTCCACTTGTATTTATTAATTAATATGCATTCTTACAAGACATGAATTGACTTTTAAAAATTAAACTTTTGTTTGAATTATTTCAGTTTGTTAAACTGCTCATTTAATTATTTGAAGACAAACTGATGAAATTGACGAAATGTTATGATGAAAACTTCAATTTTCTCAAAGATAGGTATGGAAACATTTTTCATATGTTCCTTTGAGTAATCACACCATATTTAATTATTAGAGAGAAAAAACATGAAAATGGTGCAACCATCATGTGTGGAAAAGTGTGAAGAAGTGACATAATGCAACAACACCATGATTAAAATCATAATCGTGGAAACCAAAAAGGAAAATTATCCAACCAAACTCTTTAATCAAGCAAGAAAAAAATAAAATGTAAAAGATATTTTTTGAAGTCTCAAATGGAAACACATCGAGCGAAGCAATTTAAAGGTCATGATTTTCTTATTTTAGTTTGACGTTTTCACTTAATAGTTTAGGAGTACAGTTATTAATATCTAAAAATGATTAGTTATTCATTCAACAATACTCTTTACTTATCATAACAGGTCAAAAATAACAAAGAGATTGAGTTCATAAGTTATAATAAGAAAACTCTTTTAATCAGTCATGAAATCAAACAAATTCCTAAATCTTTATTCAAACCAAATCTTTGCACACATTTGTTCCTCGTCTCTCTTTTAAAAATATCATTGCATCACTATTTGTGAGAGTTTATTTCCCCTTTAATGAGAATTGTAAGCATTGACCAATTTTCAACGAGCATCCATAGCCTCGACGGGTTTGTTCGTTCTTCATTAAGTACTTTCAACTTCCTTATTAATACATTTCACCCTTTGAATTTAATTTATAGAGAATTGCGATGCACAATTGGGTGATAGAAGCGGGTTATTCTGAGAGTTGCTTTGATTGAAAAACACTTTGGTGAATAAAAACTGAGCCTACAGTTTTTTCCCCATTTTCGATTATTACTAATGTCATTTTTATGTTATGAAATGGATGGTGCTCTTAATGACGATGTTAAACAAACACTTTATTTTTGAATGAACACTTAATTTATATTGAATAAGAAATAAATTGCTCCATAACTAAATATCCTCTTAATAAGAAATCCCTTAATGTAAGACATGCTTCCCACTATGTTAACCAAATGTAGAGAAATAACATAAAAATCAAAGTAAAAGAAAAGAAAATATATATATACAAATGAGAACAAATCAATAAGCATAATAAAATGTACAAAATAGTTTAGACTAATCTAATTGACTAAGTAACTTCAAATAATCAAACAAACTTAAAATTAAAAAGAAATCAAAGTTATGAAAATTATTTGAAGCATGAGATAAAAAAAATTGTGAAATTTGGAAACAAAATTGGATTTTATTTTTATTTTTTATGTTACAACAACTTCCATGGTGTTATCGGACTAATCGGTAGGTGCAGACACTAACAGATCTCTCTAGATCCACCTGGATCTAGAACAAAATGGGACAGGACATGACTCTTTCCCTAAGTTGCAATCATTGAATTAGCTAGTAAGGAGGAACAAGTGACATACCTTTGTATCACTTCCTTAGGTCTCTATTGCTCCCGCTTCGCTCCGGTACTCTCATGAGGTCAAGACCAAGACAACACAAACCAACCAAAGTGAAGATAGAAAAATGTATTCAACGTTAACTTATGCATATGATCAAGGAATTACACAATAAAGTAAGAGTGACTTTATGGGAAAGGGACATGCCACTGTATCATATTAATTGAAAGTAGAATATACAACCTAATCGCCTTGATGTCGCAAGATTCCTTTCATTGACTCTTGGTTCCAACACACACACTTTCTCTGTACTTGCATGAAGAAGATCCAATTCTTCTTGATAGACCAACTAGAGACTTCAAGCTTCTGTCCAAGCAGGGTTCTTCACACAATTCCTTCACCAATTCTTCAATTAATCTTGCTTAACCTTTTCCATGAGAATCCTTTCAATATATAGGAGAAGGAGAGATGGTTACATGGATGAGGATGATCCCATCAAATCTGTGAAGTCAGTAAAATGACAACCATACGAATGCCTACTAATTTTCTAGAAGATTCCCTTCTAGAACCCTCGAGACCTCTTCTCTTTTCCAAGCTTGAAAACAGGTTCGCACCCTATGTATGGAGAAAACTGCGAGAAGTTCACACCCTAGATGAAGGTGACCTGCGAGAACAAGGGATTCTCGCACCCTAGGCCATATGTAGCCTGTGAACTCACTTTGAAAATATGTTTTGGGAAGGAGACAAGATCCATTTTTCCCAGGCAAAAAGTCCTTGTTGGGAGCCTGAATACACCATTGTTAATACATCACCAAGATGACCAAAATCATGTGTAACACATGGAAAATTGGGGATTGCATTGTTAAACATATAACTCACCCAAATGAGTTGGCGGGACATAATGAACATATGGGTTTGAAGGAAGCCAAATTTGTTGAAGGTTTTGACCCAAATAACAAATTCGTTACACATATGCAGTTAGTGAGGTATTCTTCAGACTTCATCAGAGTTGAATAGTTTCAAGAAAGTGGCAGAGATAATTTGGATCTTTAGGAACTAACGGTCTACCAAAATTCAAACAATTCAGAAGAACTAAATAGCACAAATGAGGTACACAAACAACATGATAGAGGAACAAAAAACCAAAACTTTAACTCATCAACAATGTATCAAAGAAGCACTCCATCTAGAATGAAGAGCAGAACCAGTGGAATTGATACCGGAAAAACATGAGTTGGAGGCTTAGGTGATGGTGGAGATAAAAATCCACCAAGGAAAATCATTGATAAAACACATGTTGCATACACTCCTATAAAACAAAAAGAAATCTATCATAAGTGGAAATCAACGAATTAGAATTCCAAGAAATTCCCCATGCGATGGACATGGATGAGATCATTGAAGAACCTGACTGGTCTATGCAAAGGATGTTATAGATGAGAGAGATAGCCGATGCTATTATGACTCAATATCATGAGATATTTGAAGAGGAATCCATCACTTTGCACCATGCATCTTACAATCGTGAAACCAAAAAATATTGCTAAAAAAAGTTAATACCAAGAGTAAGAAGTCATTTGAACGATGGAAATATTCGATTGACTTAGATGGAGTAGCACCATCTAAAATTCTTACTTTCATGGAGCTACTGGAGATGCATTAAAAAAATCAATTGAAAAAATGGAAAGAGAGAATTTGGAACTAAAGAAAATGGTAAAATAATTAGAAGTTTCTTTGGTACCAACACCATTGTTTCTAGAACCTTTAAGTTCTATGCAACCTATACTTGAATTGGAGGAGATCCTCGAAAGCAGTACAAAATACAAAGGTTCATTAAGTTTATTGCAATATGTAAGAAAATATGTTGGTGATGCCATACAAAAAAGGGTTGATATAATTCAGGAAATTTGGGAGCTTTCCCAAAGTATTGCTATCTTTTCCTCCAGAATAGAGAATTTCAAATAATATCTACACAAATATTTGGAAAATGATGAAGGATTTTTCAAGGAAGCTATAAACACATTTTCAACCAAAGTCTAAATTTTAAATGAATCTTGGAGAAAGGAACATAAACTTCCTTCACCATACCGTATGAAGCAAATTAATGCATGTTGGTTAAGGAGAATTAAAGAGTTAAGATAAATGATAAATGAAACTGAGGCCTTAAGGAATAGAAAGAGTGATCTATTTCTTAAACTTGTTAAGCTTACCAAGGAATTAGATGGTCCTAATTTATTGATGGATATATCAGTTCTATATATTCTGTATGCATATTAATCTATTCACGTTGTAAATATTATACATATGAGTTTCTTTTAAAACACCTGGTCCCAAATCTGAGGTGTTGCTTTCCTTGAATGTGAATGTAAATATTAAGTCTGGTCCTTCTAAGAATTTTGTTTTTTTTTTCATTTTATATTCTTGGAATCATAAGAACAAGAGGAGTACCACCTCTCTACAAACACAGGGGGATTCATATCCTTGTGAGGTTGACCTTAAGATCGTAAAAAAATATTTTATATCAACAGTTGGCCAACATGTAAGAGAGGAGAGAAGTTTAATTGCTAAATCCATAGCTCCCATTTTATTTTATGGCGACAAACGATCGACGTGATTTGAAAATAAGAGTCATATTATCACCTATATGTCCAAAATGACACTTTTATGGGGAAATGATGTCCTTAAGTCAACATTTATTATAGAAGGTGTTTATGCCCGCCCATATGGCTTGAAATAGAATCGAGTATGTAGAAGCGAAATAGGGATAATATCGGTGGATGTAAGCCACTCTGCTACCCTCAATACAAACCATGAAGGGTTTCGAGTTCATAGACATGTCAATTGGTGGTATAGTTAAAGGGATGGGCCGATCAATATTTCAAACACCACTCTTTCCTTTATGTGTATCTGGGTCTTATTGTGATTGAGAGGGCATATAGGGTGTTTGGCTAGTAAAAGAAGGAAATTCCACATTTTTTTAATTTGTTATCTTGCTGGGTGAAGTGGTCAAGTGGAAAGGGAGAATATGTGGAAGAAATTTTGATATGCAATGGATGAGATTGAAAAAAAAACGAACCTAATTCTATACAAGATGAGGTATTGTTATTGCCCTAAAAGTGACAAATGGCAGCTTGAGGGAGGTTGGTACAAATTCCATGGATCATGGAGGCCTTGGGAAAATTCAAGTTCTTATAGAGTTTCTTTGTGGTCGATGTGATCAAGGAGAAAATGAATTTTCAAATGAAAATGACCCAATGTGATTTTATGAGAAAGTTTTGACCTTTTTTGACACCTTTTTAATGCTTTAAAAGGGTCAAAATGACCTTTGTCTCATGCTTAAAAAGTTTCATTCTGGTGTGATACAAGGTTATCAATGCACTCGACAAAGTTAATGAGTTTGTGGTATGTGTCTAGTGCGATAAAGGGATATGTCACATGTTATCCCCCCCAAGCTAGAGGTAACTAAGGAGATGATGTCTCAAGGCTTGTAGGTTGAATACATGGAATTCCAAGAGCTAGATGAGCAGTCATAGCCCCTCCTCTCATCACACATCACCATTCATCGACAGTAGTAGCATCCAAAACACCAGCATGGCCCTGAAAGGACAACACGTCTTCTTCATGAGGTAAAAAGTCTGGTCTTGTGGTAAGTGTCATTTAAATAATTGAAGCATTTGAGCATGTTGCAAAGGATCATTTCTTGACTACGAAAACATTTTCTTGGAAATTATACCTTTTCCCTTATTTCACCTTCATGGTTGACATGGTTTCCTAGTAAGTGAGTCACCCTTGGGGAAAGGGGTTGCTACTGGGGGTCTCCTTGAAGGGCCATCATACCATTCCTACACATACTTGTCACTTTCCCCACCTCTTCCCTTTTGTTTCCTCATATTTTGGGTTTTTGGGCTTATTGACACCAATAAGGGCTTGTACCTCATTTCATGGGAAGAAGGGGTAAAGGCCCAAAGGTGTTGTAGTTGGAAAAGGTTAAAAGTAATAAATTATCCTTCTAGATTCTCGCCCTAAGGTCCCAAAAGAAATGAAACGCTTCTCCATAAAAAATGAAGGACCTTTAAAAAATAAAACACATAATTAATAAGTGTCCCACTTGATGGGGGAATTCATTTGTGATGTTTTTTTATTTCCAACGCATAATTCACTCAATGCGTTCCTAACTTCAAGTGACATTGTGGTGTTCTTTACTTTCCATTTCACATATTACTCAATGTTATGACCATAATAAATTAATGGGAAATAAAAGGGCTTGGTAAAAAGTTTCATTACAAATGAAGGATGCATCACACCCTACGCAAAGGCACCCATAGATGAGACAATATGAGACCTTGATATGTCAAGAACCCCATGCCCAAAAGTCATGCCTCCATACACCTCATGTCCATTACATGAATTAGAGAGGGTCTTCTTGGGAAACACTCCTTGAATTTGGGATTGGTATACCCAATAAGCACTGAGACATTCCTCCAATACTTAAATTTGGCAAATTTTATTAGGTGTTTGAGCATTTGTTTAGTTTGAAAAGGGGAATTTAATTCACGTGTTTGGGTAGTTCTTTTATTAAATGTGGCTTAATTGGCATGATACATGTGACTTGTGGACCCTTGTAGGGCATACTTGTTTGTCTTTATAGGACCTTGTTCAGTGAAAACTATCCATGGAGGAATTGTGCCATTTTGACCTTAATGGGGAGTTGAAAACCCTAAGGATGGACACCATACCCCACAGGATGGGAAAAGCACCCTTGAGCCTTTGTATACAAGGGATGAAATATGTTTCCTTTGCAGGCACTATGATATCATTCAAGGATGACATCATATCCCTTTATACCTGGACATTGGCCTTTGGAGGCATAGGACGCCACTTTCTAAGTCCTTGACGTCATTTGGAGGCTAGGGTTTGGTGGGCTTGATGGTTCGAGAAGTGATGTGATGTGGTTTGAAGGAAGGATATGCATGGTATGAAACTCTGGCACATGATATCTTGGTGCATGGACTTTGGAGGCCCAATGATATGCATTTTGAGTTCAATGTCTCACTTTTAGGCCTCATGTCACCCTTTTTAGGATTTTCCTTTATGTAAATTTTATATTTGTAAGTTGTAAGGGAAAATAAAGGGGGTCGACCATATTTTAATTGGTTGGTGACAATTTTATGTGGAAAAATTGTTTTATATGGCCTCATATAAATACATGCCTTCTATTTTTCATTTCATAACTCATCACTTGAGAACTACATACTCTTGGACTTAAACTTTCTCCCCTCTTGGGCAATTCACTATCTCTTGTTTTCTTGTCATTATGGATGTAACACTTGTCTATTGGTGGAAAAAAAGATAGAGATTTCTCTTGTTGATGTTTCTTTGGAATTTTTGGATGATATCTCGGTAGTAAGGGTATGTTTCATGCTATCTCTGGGATTGGTGAGTAATTTTCTGCAATTTATTGTCATTTTACTTGTTGAAATTCAAGAAATATATCTAAAACCCTAGGAGTAGTAAAAGGGCTTACACCCTCCACCAAGGTTTAATTTTGTTTGTCATTGAAAGGATACAAGTATTTACTCAAGGAGTAACAATGTTTATACCCTTGTTGCAAGGATTGGATAGGGTTTGATTTCTCTAAGAAGTAAGAGGGTTTACACCCCTGGAGAAATCATTAAAACCCTTGTTCGTCTTGGATTTTAAACTAGATGATTTGGGAGTATTGTTGTTAGGTTTTATAAGGATTTAAATATAAAAAAATATGTCTTCTTCCTCTTCATTTAACTTGTCTTCCAAGGAAGAGAATCCATTACCCAATAGATAAGGCACTAATCTTTGCATTGGAGATTGAATATTGTTGCATTGGTAAACGTAAATTTTGAGGTATTGAATTGTTCAAGTTTGGATTTAAATTTCACATGTTTTAAGCTATCTTGTGCCTTAAGGGAATCTTTTTTTTACAAGTGATTGAGCTTATGTAACAAACATTAAGCTACAAAAAATAGGGTTGCAACAAACTCACTTTATCTTACTCTTTACTCACTTTTCTACCATTGAAATTCACTTGTAAGCTGCAATAATTGATCTACTATTTAAGAGATATTGTTTGGCTTTCTTACTTGATTATTTTAGTGGTTATAACTTGTTGTTGTAGAAAAAAAATTCTACAGCCATAGGGATTTTACAAAACTTTGTCGATAACACTCTCTTACAACCCTCTTATTGCCATCAAAGTTTGGGTTTAAACATTGGAATATTCTCTACTTATTGCAAGCATTGCTATCCAATATTTTATGTTGACTTTGATGGTATAATTTTCAGCTATTATAAGTTTAATATTGCTGATATATCATTTTTTACTACTGCAATTCTAGGACAAAAAGGTTTTTTTCTAATTTCCCATTGGTTTTGAGGCTTATATAATCATATTTTGTCTTGTTTTGGTTTGTCTAACACTGTTTTGTAGGTACACAATCTTGGAAACCATTTACCAACTCAAAATAATCTTTCATCAAGCATCAAGTATCACCTTGAACTTGAACTATAGGGGTGTTATTCTATCTCCTTTCTTCTCCTCTTGCAATCCCCTTAGGGTTACCCAGGAAGCCTCCCTTATGTTGGAATTGTACTTCACTAAAATGAGGGTGATATTTATTGAGGTGACAATGATAGGTGTCCCTAGTTGTGTCTCACATTTTTTGCTTGGGTTAGGTTTTGCCTAATATGCAAAATGTGTGATAACATTTTTCGCATTGTTGTTGGGGAGGATTTTGAATCCTTTCTGATCCCATAATGACACTTGGTAAGTCTATCCCAAAGCCTTTCCCTTAGCTTTCTTGGAGACTCCATTTGAGGGAAGTTTCCTTCCCACTTTCAATGACCTTTTCATAGAGTTCATCTAGAAAAATCACTACCTAAGAACCATTCTTTTCAAAAGACAATTCCCCAAAGAAGGTTCAATCCTTCCAAGGTTTACTAAGAAGACCTCCTCATAATTCTCTCTTTGTCAAAAAAAAATTCCATAGTAAACTTCCCTCTCTCCAATGGCTCGTCCTTGGAGTGGTAGCCTTTACAAACCATTGAATATGGACATTGTTATTGGATAAATCGGTGAATGCAGACATAAAATAATATCCCTATATCCACCTGGATCTAGAACAAAACAAGACAGGACACGACGCTTTCCCTAAGTTTCTACCATTGAATTTACTACCAAATAAGGAAATAGATAACATACCTTTAGATATCACTTCCTTATATCTTTGTTGTCCTTACTTCACTCTGGTGCTCTTGTGAGATCAGATATGCAATGACACAAACCAACCAAAGTGAAAGAAACAATTTTATATTCAATGGAAACCTAAACATGTGATCAAGGAGTCATGTAATAAAACGCTAATGATTTTATGGGAAAGAAACATGTCACCGTATCATATTAAACAAAAGTGGAAGATACAATCAAATTGCCTTGATGTCGCAAATTCCCTTTCGGTGGTCCTTTGTTCCAACACACACATACACTTACTCTGAATTTGTATGAAGATGGTACACAAAATCTTGATGGACAGCTAAAGGCCACAAGCATAAATTGTAACAGGATCCTTCACATAGTCTTCAGCCTATTCTTTTAGAAATTCCTTGCTTAATCTTGCTTAAATTTTTCCATGAGAAACCCATCATTATATAGGAGAATGTGAAGTGGGTTAAAAGGATGAGGATGATCCCACCAAATCAAAGAAGCCAGTATGATCACAACCATACAGACGCCACCTCACATTCTAGAAGATTCTCCTTCTAGAAACTTTGTGAAACTTATTCCTTTCCCTAGCTTCAAATGTCGTCACATCCTGCCTATATAGAAACATGTAGAAACTCTGCGAGCCAGGCATAGAGTAGCCTACGGAAATCAAGGATTTTTGCACTATGTACCACTGTCGGCTTGCGATGTCATTCTAAAAATCTGCCTTGTAGGGGAAGAACTCAGTCATTTTCTTCATGGAAAAGATTGTTTTGAGAGCCAGAACACATGCTTGTACAGTCATCATCAAGGTGACCAAAATAATGTGTAATATAATTCCCCCCAAAGTATGAGGTTGGAACTCATGACAACCGAAATACTTTGTAAAATGCGTGAGTGTGTGTTGGGAACAATGAGCGCACCAATCGGGAACCTGCAAACAATCAAGCATCTACACAATATTATACCATCTATGAGGTAGGCATTCCCATGCTCAGATGACAAATGATTGGAATCATAAATGTCAGTCATTGCCACCAATTATACACTATGGATCCATGTCATCAAGATGATACATAGCCACCAAGAATACAATGTGGATCTATGTGTTAACAAACTTGAAATCGGGACATAGCCATGATACATACAAAGTGGATCTATGTGTCAATACAAATTGTAAATACTCCATCGCAACCTGAACCAAAGTGATGAGATCCAAGGTCTTCAATCCCATCATCCGTAAGTACAAATATAACCATGCGATTAGAGGTGCTAAAGTCGAACATGGTAGAAACCACTTGATTATTGGTCATTGATGAAAATCGTTAACAAGTGAGAGGGAAATCATCATTGATGTCAATGACTCCCAAGGAACCTTAGTACAATCCAACGAATGTGAATAAATGAGATGAATTCGAAAACTCGAGGGAATATTTCGATCAGGGACCAATATGTGAATCCACTGTCGAAAGCGAAGAAACCTGTCATTGAGGCATGCATGCTCTAAGGTACTAAAATGATTTCTAAGTCTTGTTCCCGGATGATGAGTTGAAATTGACAGGAAAAGACTCATCACAGGAGGGTCTTGATGTATCCCCAATCAATGACACGAAATAAGTAACAGATTTAGGGTAGATCAAAGTATGAAAACAATTCAAAACTGATACGGGGAAGGATGACATGGTAAAAATTGATAATTGCAGATGGCCGACTCAAAAGAGGGGCTTGTTTGAACTTCTCTTGAACATATGAATGACACGACAATGATTTTTGTAGAATTGACTCAAAGATGACCCAAGATATGGATTTGCAGAAGGTCAAACAAGAGACAAATGGATTTCCCAACCCGGATTCAAATGATGAAGGGGGGTGTCATGTTCAAAAGTGACTAGTACGACCACTAACATGGATACAGAGACACATTTCTTTCCCAAATTTCCCCCCACCATTTCTGGAGAGTACCTATTTATTTTTACACAAGCTTCAGAAGGATAACATATGCTTGTTGATGTAAGATCATCCTTCGAATGAGTCCCTCAGAGTATGTTTAACGAACCCTAAGAAGGAGTGGTTCGGTCCCATGTGGGTCTTTCGATGTTTGTTTAATGAGTCCAAATATAGAAAACTTGAGGGTTTTTCATGCTTATAGAGTCTAAAAAACACATTAAAGAGAACTCTCTCAGTTCCTTTTTCATAAATTAATCCGACAAGACCAAAAAAGTGATAAACTATCACCCATCAAATGTTTTCTTCAAATACTTTTACGAGCGTGAAAAGAACAAGGTCGCTCGACAATATTTTCATTTTTTATGGAGCGCAAAAAGAGCTTAAAGGATACTCCATGGGTTTTTCTTTTTGTGTTTCTATGATGAGTACGAAAAAATGAAAAAAAGTATACTCGGTTGCATTCTCATTGATTTTCAAGAACGAGAATGAACAAAGACTAGGCTCAAGGTTTTTCTGAAAAATCCTAAAAAGTATTGATACATGTAACAAACAAAAAGCAAATCAAGAAAAACATCCATACTGCATTGTTCAGGACTTTATTCTTCCCACATGTGAAAAATAAAAGACTCACGGGACCATTATACCTTTAGGTCATGATAAAATGAATTAACATAATATAAAATATTATTAGAAAGAGCAAAAAGTGAAATAAACAGGGGTAAAACCTTTTATTGTTATTTCATTTGCATTTCATTCAAAACTTGTCTAGAAACCCTATTTTTACCTCATATTTTGGTTTTCGATTGCAAGAAGCATAGGCTACCATTCAACAAATGGTCTCTGTCAACACGGTAAGATCGTCACCCTCTCCTTTTTCAATGGATTGAAATTCATTTATTTTGGTTAAAAGGTAGTTTTTGGATGAGTATTTGGGCCGGTAGGCATGCGCTGGGGCTACCGCAGGTGACTAGTATCGGGACCTGCGGAAATAAATTATTTCCACAGGTGCCCTATGGCTTACTTGCGGAAACCTCGCATTGTACTAAAAGCTTGTCTGCGGTGGCCGAAAACCCAAAAATTTACACATGCGTTTTCCCAAAAAAGAATCTCAAAATCAATGATTAAAGATGCTAATCCCCTTTTCTCATCTCCATGCAAGTATTTGATTTCCAAAATGTTGGAGTGGAGAGAATGAGAACACAAGGATGATGACTTCATGGCCTTGAATGATCCAGGCACCTTCAATGCCTTTTGACAGTGTATATTGTTAAAAAAAAATTAAAATCCAGGACATGAGAGCCCAACTAAGGCTACTAGAATACTTGGTCCACATGTGGGATGTGGACTAGTAGGTGATTCATGTGGGTTTCCATGTTCTTTCCTTGAATATCGAAGACATTTACTTCTTGATGGGGTTATCCCGTCGTGGAGTACATGTGACCTTAACAGGAGGTCGAGGCGGTGGTCTGCCAATGAGTGAATACATCCATCGACACTGTGAACCTGAGGCTGAGAGGTGCAAAGGTAAGGTAGCCATCAGAGGTGTTTGGGATTTAACTCTCCGGACCATTATTTTTACCATTGTACAGATGGTGGGAAGTGCATCTCTGCACATGGCCCTCCAAAGTTATTTCCAGTATGCCATGGAATGCACGAAACCTCATGTGTTCAACTAGTGTGATGGTCTTCTTCGCAGTATGAAGACACAGTTAACCAAAAGAAAGAATGGGAACCTGAAGCAATTCGGGTATGGATCTATTTTGGTTTCCTTATTTTTAGAAAGAGTCCCTCATTTACGCCTATAGGTAGAGTGGGGTATAATAGTGCCACGAGATCCGGGGATGAAAATATGGTGTGATCTCATGGCTCGGCATGTAGCGGGCCCCATTATCAAATACAACGATGCATTCTTTTACTGGTTGAGGCATCAAATCTTGATGATATATGATTATGCCTATGCCGGTTTGGATTTTCGAGGTGACCCCGATTTGGTTCTACCTGATGATTTTCATCGGGGGGACCTAGGTAAGAATATAAGATGTTTTTTATGCTCTCTATCCAATGACCAATTAAAAAATTTGACAGTGCAGATGTAGGGCCACACCGGCCTTTGGGTACATCCCCCATTCAGAGACGAGGGGAAGCAGCTGTAGTAGCAGAATGGGATGTTGATAACTATGAGGTAGTCAATCAGAATCTAGAGGGTTTGACAATAGACATCCTAGACATCCTGATCAACGAGATTCCGAGGCATTATCAGTGCCACACCGTTGGCATGTCTGGTTCACTCAGTCGACTACTTCGTAGGATAGCACGGGAAATAGTATGCTACCGTGAGAAGCATCCATGATGCTATTTTGTAGAAGCCACGGGATTCATATTTTGATATTTTGGTCTTTGGACTGAAAACACATTTTTGTAAAACATTTTTATTGTTATATATACATGAGGCTTCTACCGGCTTACTTTTCTTTATATACAACATGTGATGTGTGATTGGATTTATAAATGTCTCAAATGTCTATCTAATACATAATTAGCTAATGCATTGGTCAATGTCTTTAGACATATAGGAATGTGTTTATACTCAATATAATCAAAATAACGTTCCAAGAGGTGAATTTGTAAATATACCCATAACAGAGTA
Source organism: Picea engelmannii (assembly GCA_009831015.1). Classification (NCBI taxonomy): domain Eukaryota; kingdom Viridiplantae; phylum Streptophyta; class Pinopsida; order Pinales; family Pinaceae; genus Picea; species Picea engelmannii. The sequence continues at coordinate 303,810 of ML786941.1, forward strand.
GGGCTTTAGATAGTATAGATGTTACTTAACTATAGCACTACTAGATGCGAATCAAGTCATAGAATGAGTTTTTGAATCCCAAGTGAAATAGTGTCGGTCAACAATTCGATGATTGCACTATATTTTGTGATATTATTGGTTGCACGACTGAGGAAAACACCTTGTATACTGATAATTTCGTTCGTGGGTGCGTAGATTTCCCACACAATAGAAGATAGGTTCTGAGTACTACGAATAACACCATTGACGAAGCCAATATAGGGTAGTGAAGACACTGACATCTGGAAACCAAACACAACACAAGGTAAGTAGTTGGGGGTTGAAAGAAAATAACGAAAAAGAACACAAAAGTATGATACAGTAAAAATACAAGCACTTATGCAAAGATAGTCTAATCATAGTACATCTTCAATTAAATCCCATTTTTGGGTTCACTCAAAGGAATTCCATCATAATCTACTAACTCATAAGCTCCCTTCTCCAACACTCATTTGACGATAGAAGGGTTGCGCCACATATCCTCAAACTTTTCGGCCCCTATTAAATCACGATCTTGTTCATAGAGGAGAACTAGATCACCTTCGGAGAAAAAATGTGGCTTGACATGCTTGTCGTATTGGGATTTTACGCGTTTCTTATGGATTTCAATAACCAGGGTGGCATCACGACGGGTTTCATCTAATCGCATTAGATACAATAGATGTTCTTCTTTGGTAGAGGTGTTGGGGAGAAGTTCAATGGCTAGTTTCAACGACGATATCTCATATTCAATTGACAGAACAACTTCGATACCATACACCAATTGAAAAGGCGTAAATCCCGTGGCTGACTTCATGGATGTCCAATAGGCCCATAATGTGGAAAACAACATCGTGAGCCAACTTTTCTTGTGAATTACTATTATCTGTCAAAGCATGGTGATAAGAAATTTTTTTATTGCTTCATCTTTGCCATTGGCCTGTGGATAGTAGGGGGTTGAGTTTTCATGTTGAAGACCCAACTTTTCGGTAAGATTTGACATCATGAAATTTTGAAAATGGCTACCGTGATCGGTGATGATACCTTATGGGATTCCAAATCGTGTGATGATATGATTGAATATGAATAGGGTTGTAGTTTTTCCGGTATTATTGAATGTAGGCATCTCCTTGGCCCATTTTGTGAAATAATCCACGGCTACGATGATGTATCCATGCCCCCCGCTCGAGTGACGATTACATGTCATGAAATCAATGCCCCATTTTGTGAAAGGTCCAACGGAAACTACATGGTGTAAAGGAAAAGGATGCAATCTTATTTTGTTTTTGTATGTTGGGAAAGCATGGCATTTTTGGATGGAAATAATACAGTCTTTGAATAAAGAAGGACAAAAATACCCTGCTCATAAGTTATTTTGGGCAGTAGCATACCCAGACATGTGACCACCACATGCTCTAGAATGGCAGTCATTCAATGCTTTCTTAGCCTCATCATAGTTGAGACATCGTCGAAAAACAAAATCAACCCCACGACGATAAAGAGTGTCACCAAGGATAATATACTAATGGGTGTGGTAAAGGAAAAGAAGATGATCGGTGCTAGACAAATTGGGTTGGAAAGTCTAAGTCTAGAGATAAATAATGATATCTCCATACCAAAGGTCATTGGAATTGATCAGAAAAAGGGATTTGCTCGGTAAAGAATCCTCTGCTACATTTTCTGTCATAGTGCAGGGAAGCTCACATATCAGTTCAACAAAAACCAAGGATTTCTTAGACTTAGTGCGTTCAAACTCTAAGTCAAACTCCTGGAGAATCACTATCCATTTGGAGTATTTTCCTCCTAGCAATTGGTGTGTAAGAATGTGTTGCATAGGGTTGCAATAAAAAATTACAGTGGTCTTGCGTAATAGGATATAGTGACGAAAATGTTGGATAGTTTGAACACCTGCCAAGGCCAGTTTTTCAACATGTAAGTATTTGGATTTGGTAGTCATGAGACTCTGACTCAAATAATAAATGACATGTTCTTCGTGTAAATCGTCTTCTTGGACTAGAAACATGGCAATGGCAGAGTCCGAAGAAGCGAGATAAAGGAAATAGTCTTGACTATAATCAGGTGGGAAAAGTAGTGGGGTACAGGTTAAAGTCAGTTTCAAAGCTTCAAAAGATTTGTTGGCAGTAGTATCCCATATGAACTCATAACCTTTCTTTAGCAGTCGAGTAAAGTTGATCGTTAACTCAGCATAGTTTGGGATGAAACGACGTAAAAAGTTTTCCTTTCCTTGCAAACTTTGAAGTTGGCGAAGTGAGGAGGGAGGAGGGAGATTGAGGATCACCTTGAACTTCAAAGGATCTACCCTAATCCCCTGGCGTGATACAATAAATCCCGGAAGTTGGTCAGACTCCACATAGAAGACACATTTGTGTGGGTTTAAGCGTATATGATAAAACCGACAATGAAGGAAAATGGCTCGGAGGTGTGTTGAATGGTCACTACGATGCATGGAATGTGTCAGAAGGTCATCTATATATGGTTGTATAATGTGCTTGATATCATGAAAAGTGTACGACATGGCATGTTGAAAAATCGCACCGATGTTCTTAAAACTAAAGGGTAGTTTATGGTAGGAAAAGGTGCCCCCAGGAAAAATGAAAGCGGTTTTTTGTTGATCCATGAGAAATATGTTGATTTGATTATATATGGAGAAACCATCCATCAAAGAGAATATTTCACTCCCGATGCAATCATCGATGATCTGGTCAACGAAGGGGGTGGGAAAGTTTTCCCCAGGACAAGATTTGTTGATATCCCTATAATCATTGCAGACACGGATCGTACCTTGTTTCTTGTTAATCAGAACTAGATTGGATACCCAATCAGTTAAAGCCACGAGATACATAAAGCCATCTTTAAGAAGTTTTTCAACCTCAATCTTGATAGCAACTGCTTTACAGGGCTGGACCGGGCAAAGTCTTTACCGGACGGTTTTAGTGCTTGGGTATGTCTTAATTTTGTGTACAACAATAATGGGGTCAATACCCGACATCTCTTCATAGATCCATGCGAAGATGTCACGAAATTCCTGAAAAAGGGACTTATATGGGAAAACCTCATCAGTGGAACATGAAGCTCCAATGTGAACATTTTTTACAACTCCAGGTTTAATGCATATGTCGACGGGGGTGGTGGGTAAAATGTTACTCAAGTTCCCTTCATATAACACATCGTGTGTGGGCTAGGGAACAAAAGAGACGAAAACAATGGTCGACGAAGTCGAGATCTGTTGGTAACTCTTTAAGGTGTGCTGCTCTAGGAAGAGGATGGAACGATGATTCCCATCATCCCATGGGGTATTTTCCATGGACATAACTGACATGATCATCTCGTCCATAGGAAAATTAACGTGGAACAGATCAGGAGATGAATCACCAAGAGAGGGAGTATAAGGGTTTGTCGATTGAATGGATTGATAATCGGATTCAACTAGACTTAAAGGAATCTGGTCACCATAGCGAAGATAATCACCAGGTGTGGGTACTATCCACGGGTCAGAAGACGTGGGGGTTTCACGAATGGAGGTGAAAATCATGTTGATCGAGGCAACCAAAGGAGGTGGAACATCAGGTGGTGGGATTGGGAATGTACCCATTAAAGTTGAATCTTTTAGTATACCCACACCGACATTCTCATACCCAGGGGGTGTCTTTGAAATGAAGGGTACGTTGCTATTACGAGCATCATAGTTAAAAAAGGCCAGTTGGTCTACTGTAAAAACTTTTCCTTGGTATAGAAAACGTACTACATGAAAAAGAGTAGATACAACTGCACGCATGGAATCAATCCAGCTACGACCAAGTAAGAGGTTGTAACCGAGAGGTGCATCAAATACCTCAACTTCAACATTGATCGATTTACCTTCTAACGTAATAGGCAACTAGGGGAGTACACCGTAGGGTTTATAGCCAGATCCATTGAAGGCTTTGAGCGTGTTGTGTGATTAAGTTAAGTGAGGAGAGTCGTTGGCTTTCCAACAGGAAACAAACATTACGCATATCGAGGCACCCTCATCAATAACTGTTCTACAAATGTTCTTGTCTATGACAACAACTTGGATCTGAAATGCGAGTTGAGGGGGTAGCCTTGGAATGTGATCTTCCAGGTCAAAAATTATCAAATTCGTATCAATAGGATCAATTCCATGAATATCATTTAATAGTGCCTTCTATCGAGTGGGACAAATTTGAAGGAATTTGAGATCTAACATCACGGAAGGTGCCTACGCCAGATATTCTACAATATTGTAGTTCTAAGCAGCACGTGCATGAAGATTGAAGGCAGACTTTCGAACAACACCCTTTGGGGGAGGGTGAAGAACTGTATTGAGACTCGGTCATTCAAGATGAAGAGGACCGTTGGGAGGTGAAGTTGAGGGAGACTGTTGAACCAATGAAGGTGATATATCGTCAACTTTCTCCTTTGAGGAAGAGTAATCTTTGGCCCGAGTGGTAAGTGTAACATTGTTATTTTTTGAATCACCAGTGCACATAAGTACATAAGAAGTAGTGGAGGGAGAGGGTTAGTTGTGAATGACCAATTGGGCCTGTTGTTGGGAAGGGAAAGGTTGGGACAAAATGACAGGTGTGGGAGGTTTCGTGGTCCCTTGAAGGAACTTAGTAACCTTGACCCTCTTGGACAATATTTCATGTAGTGATCATCACCATAGATAAGGAAAGGGTAGTGGGGTTTGCATTTATCCTTATCAACATCAGGTTGTTTTTTGGCTTTCTCAGATTGCAGGTTATTTTTATCCTCCTTATTCTTACCCTTCCCTTTTTTAGACTTATTTTTTCCGGTAGGGGTAGATTGAACGAAGTTCACCTTAGAGGTTTTGTCCGTGGAAGGAGTAGGAGTCAGAGCATTTTGAACATTAGAAACAGTAGACTTGGGATTGGTGGGAGAGGCTTGTACAGATTGAGGTTGAGCATGGAAAGTGACAATCACACCATCAGCCGCATGAGAAGCAGCAGGGGTAGTTGAGGTAGTGGTGGTAGAAGGATGAGGTGCGGCAGGGAGAAAATCGTAAAGAGTACTTGTTTGAGAATAAATGAGATCGAGGTACTGAGTGCAAATGATCGTTTGTTCTTCTGTGACAACTCCACCCATGGAAATGTCACGAGAGATTTTATTCACGATGGATTTCGTGAACCATTCTGCCAATAACTGATCGGGAAGATCAAGTTTGATCAAACGTCGTCTTTGTCTCCACTCATGAATGTGATCGGAGATGTGAGTGGCCTTATTTTACTTGAAGGAACTCAAAATCTTGGTTCCCGTTTCATAATGGATTGGCAACTGGTAGTGTGTGAGGAAATCCATGGCTAGGGTATTAAAGTCGGTGAAGAAGCCTCGTGGTAATTCTATATACCACTTTGTAGATGAACCCGTAAGAGTTCGTTGGAAGAGTCGTAACTGAATGGAATCATCCATCAAAGAGTTAGACGAACACCAAAGGTAAAAATTCATGACATGGTTGTTTGGATCTTCTCTCAGTTTACCATCAAATTTTGGAATGTCGGATGGTGGCTTGGCCGGTATAACGGGCCAATGGGGAGAATGTAGGATGGGGTCATTCAATATTCTAGACAAGTCAGGAAGTTCCAAAGTGGCTAAAAAGAGTAATTGTCTAATCACATGAGGATACTGGTGACTTTGGGGAGGAAGTCCCATCGGTATACCAGTAGGACCGTAAGCAGTATTCATGTGAGGTTAAGGTTGTATCCCATAGGGTTGTATTGATTAGGGATGTTCCCTTGGAAAGGGACACTAGATTGAACGTTCAAACCCCAAATGGGATTGGAAGAATAGAGATATGACTGGCTCAAACTAGGGGGTATGAAAGAGCTAACTTGAGGTTGTTTCCCCCCAGATGATTATGGATTTCCTTGGATGACAAGGTTCCAATATTGTGCTAATGATCTTGGAATGTTTTGTCCATAAGGTGGGGTAGGACTTCCAAGCGGGGGTTGTGTTCCAATTTGGCTGTGACCTCCAAATTGAGTTTTCCCCCAGTGTTATATAGTCCTCCAATAGGAATCTGAAAACCAGAAGTGAATGATGGAGTAGAGACTCCAATAGGATTGGAGCCACTTGGGCCAAATCCTCCCATAAAAGGGGGATAAGACCCTTCAGAGGGGACCTGGGAAGGTGTCGAAATGAAACCGGAAGTAGCATTGTACCCAGGAGGAGTAAAAAATCCAGAAGCTCTGGATGGAACTTGGGTAAGAATGGGGATAGAAGTATTTAAATCATGGTACCCATGAGGAATATATGGGACAAGTCTAGATGAAAGTGGTGTACCGATAGGAGCTTGGGTAACCATTGTATTCCTAGTGGGAATAGTCATAGCGTTTGGGACCATTGTGGAATGGGCCATCTGAAGAGTAATGGTCGAGTTAGGACTGATAGACTTTGTGTCTGAACCCATGAAAATATAACAAGTCATGTTATTAAATTTATCTAGAGGTATCTTATAGGTATCAGACGTCTCGGGTAGTTCATGTATATCATCACCTGCACCTGAGCCGTAAAGGTCTCGCACTGTAGCTGGGGTTCGAAATATTTTAGTGGTCCAAAAATGATCATTTCTTTCTGGGTTAGTAAGAGGTCCGGTTGGTATTCCAGAAGAGTCAACAACAATTTCTACCGATGAATTCAATGGGAGAATACATCTCTCATATCCAGGAGGTAGACGGAAAGCATCTAGAGAATCAGAAACAATTCAGAAATTGTCTAGAGAGTCAGTTCTTTCTGCTTGGGATGGTATGTTGTCTTGGACCTCACTTTGTTGAGGAGAGCCCTCTGGTGGGTTAGGAAGCAATGGTTTGGAAACTTCTGGATCTTCCGAAGGTATTCCTTGCATCCTACATGCATGACGTGGAGGGTCAATGTTGGCTGAATGAAAAATTTTATGGAAAAAATCTATGGCCAACTATGAAAAAAAACAACACTCGCTAATAAAATCTAGGAATCAGACCAAGAAAGAAAAACCTTGTTATTTCAAAGTCACTAGTTGGTGATGAAATCCAATGTCACGAAGTCAAGACAAGAAGGGGCTAGGACAAAGCGGGTGGAAAAGTTACGTTGATGAGTTGCTTAATGGACTTATTCCTTGGTTCAAGCTCCCACACATAATCATGGGTATACCCTCCAAGGAGCCCAAGTGAGTTTGGCCAACGTCAATTCTAGGTACCGTGAAGACTTGCCCCTCTATAGTCACCTCGTGTAAGACCCTAAGAAGATAGGAAACTAAGGCTACCAATAACAACAATGATTCCTAGGGAAACAATCGACAGTCTGATCCACGTGCAAAGGCAGGGTATCTAGCTTGAAATCAAATTGAGAGGCTTCCACTCATCATTGTGGGTATATCTTCAAGCGACCCCCATAATACGTGCAATCTCTACACTGATATCAACAAAGCAGGGTGATTAACTTCACCAATCTCAATGCAACCTCAGGTTTGACCCTTGTGTGAGAAGGGCTTCCCAGGAAAAAGTGTTTCAAATGGAATTAAACATTCCCTATCACAAGATGCTATTGTGTGTTTTGTTCTTTGGAGAGTGTGTCTCATGGCCCATTCCAAAGCTCTAGCCTAGCTAATGTTGGTGTAAAGGAGCCCTAGAAAATAAAAGTTACTAATTGATTTTTAGATTTCACAATGTTTTTTAAAGGTTGTTGTTACTCAAGAGGGAGACAGGATTGAAACCAATGTTGTGTAATACCTTGACCCAATAATATGAAAAATATAAATGAATGATGCAAACTCTCATTCAATGAATTCTATATACAGTAGGGAAAAGGTATTTCTAGAATAATGTGAGCTACGAAATATACTTTCTTTTTCTTAAATGGACACAAATGAAAACAACCATAAATAATATAGTTTCTCAATGTTCTCTTCTTTTGGATGCAATAAACTTTCCTTATATATGATTACTTAAAAGAATAAGTTACTTTACATTCTTCCTTTCTAAAAACAGATCAAGGGTATGACAAAGAAAGGACAAGTAATGCAAGAAAAATTATACACTCAAAAAGCACCAAAATCAAACTTTTAATGAAGATAAAAGTAAAAAAATGACAAGAAAGTGTTTCTTCAAATGAAAATGAAAAATGACTTCCCAATCATCAAGCAATCCAGAACACGTAATCAATCCAAAACTTTAAATCCCATCAAAGAATTTTAATCGAACAAGCACTCAGATACAAGCTCATAGATTATACCCTTGTTGATAAAAATCAAAGACAAAAACTAAAAAAGACTAAAAGAGAGGTATTCGATCTCCGAAACCAATCAACAACAAGTTAAAATTCCAGAAAAAAGTCAAGGGATGGCATTAAAAGTCTCTCCCATCTGATTAAATAAAAACTGGGCATCAACATAAGCTAAAACCCAACTCAAAAAATTTCACAGGCGTCGCCACAGCCTAATAGCACATTACAGTGTGGAAATCAAGAGTTTTTGCAGGCCAAAAACATATAGGGTGTGGAAAGTTCGCACTGAGGCAAACAAATAGGGAGCGAAAATTGAAGATTTTTGTAGGCTGTGTATAGGGTACAGTACATAAGTGTCTATAAATCAAGAAATTTTGAGAAGAGGGTAAAGGATCTAAGTGAACTTTCAAATCCAGAGAGTCTGAATGGATCTCCCACAGACTTAGAGACTGATTCCAAGTAAAAAAATAGGTTAAACGCAAATGGCCAACAAAAAACCATGATCAAGTCGTATCCCCAGTGGAGTCGCCAATTTTGTTATTGGATAATTCAGTGAATGCAGACATAAACTAATCTCCCTAGATCCACCTAGATCTAGAACAAAACAAGACAGGACACAACGCTTTCCTTAAGTTTCTACCATTGAATTTACTACCAAAGAAGGAAATAGATAACATACCTTTAGATATAGCTTCCTTATATCTCTGTTGTTCTTACTTCACTCCGGTGATCTTGTGAGATCAGATATGCAATGACACAAACCAACCAAAGTGAAAGAAACAATTGTAGATTCAATGGAAACCTAAAAATGTGATCAAGGAGTCATGTAATAAAACACTAATGGTTTTATGGGAAAGAAACATGTCACCGTATCATATTAAATAAAAGTGGAAGATACAACCAAATTTCCTTGATGTTGCAAGTTCCTTTTCAGTGGTCCTTTTTTCCAACACACACATACAATTACTGCGAATTTGTATGAAGATGGTCCACAAAAGCTTGATGGACAACTAAAGGCCACAAGCATCAATTGTAACAGGATCCTTCATACAGTCTTCGGCCTATTCTTTCAGCAATTCCTTGCTTAATCTGGCTTAACCTTGCTTAACCTTTTCCATGAGAAACCCATCATTATATAGGAGAAGGTGAAGTGGTTTACAAGGATGAGGATGATCCCACCAAATCAGAGAAGCCAGTAGGATCACAACCATATAGACGCCACCTCACATTCTAGAAGATTCTCCTTCTAGAAACTTCGTGAAACTTCTTCCTTTCCTTAGTTTCAAATGTCGTTGCATCCTTCCTATATAGAAGCCTGCGGAAACTCCACGAGCTAGGCATAGAGCAACCTATGGAAATCAAGGATTTCCGCACTGTGTACCACTGTCAGCTTGCAACGTCATTCTAAAAATATGCCTTGTAGGGGAAGAACTCGGTCATTTTCTTCATGTAAAAGATTGTTTTGAGAGCCTGAACACATTCTTGTACAGTCATCATCAGGGTGACCAAAATAATGTGTAACAAACATTATCCCTGGGTTTCCCAATAACATTCCCAAAGTGTCTCACAAATGGTTTCCAAAGTTCACCGAAAACAATGTTGTTACACATGAAGATCACCTTGATGCTATTGGTGTAGCCATTTAAGACAATGGTATATAACATGAAGATGTTGCAATGAAGCTACTAGCTATGTGTCTTGATGAAGATGCTAAAAAGTGGTTTAAATGATTTCCTGACAATCACTTTCCATTTTATGAAGCTTTCGCTAAGTTGTTCAATGGGAGATGGAAAACAAAGAAGGACAACATAATGTTATTGACACAATCAATCCAAATTAAGAATAAAGTGACGAACCAGTGAAGGAATTTGATGCTATATTTGACAACTTGCACAGTAAGATCCCAAAGGACTTATGGCTTCTGGAAGCAACCGTTATCCTCCTTTACTTGAATTCTTTTGAAGGGAAGTTTGGTTTTATCTTAAAAGAAAATATGTCTACAAATTTGGAAAAGTCCAAAGAGTATAGTGTGCAGATTGAAGAATATATTTTCAGCTCAAAGATTGAACCCTTTCAGTTCGCTTGTACCAGAACAAAAAAAAATACAAAGACTTCAACCAATATCATACAATATCCAATGATTCTCTTGGCTGAGAAGTTTGATCAAATGAATTCCAGGTTCATTCATAGTCAAAATTAGATCATGAACAAGTTGAAAACTTTGGAGAGGCATCACGCTTCTCCAAGACCTCAATTTGTCAGATAATAGAGGGAAAAAATAGGTTGGAAACCAAGGCCACAACAAGTGGAAAAGGAATTGGACACCTTGAATCCTATTAGGGTGGTAAACATGGAGGGATCACCATGGTGTTTTCCTTGCCAGGAACCTCATTCAGAAAATAAGTGCCCAAGACGGAGAGAAGAAGAAAATGTAGGCCGTATGGACATATTGAAATTCATTGATACGAATTTTACCCTACAGGATGATGAGTGCATTGATATCACAGAGGAGAAACTTGAGGAAGTCAAGAAGTGGGAATTTAGACGAGCTCAGGTGGAAGTATTGAATAAAATGGATGAAGTTTTAAAGGACAAGTTGAGGAAAAAGGAAATCTTGACATACTCAAGAAGAAACAAAGTGCCAATCCCACCACCTCCAATAATGAAGGAATTGCCTCTAACTCCTCCATATCTAGTTCATGACTAGCTTTCAAAACTTGCACAAACAAATGATGAGCTTCACCTAAATATAGATGTACCAGGCATCATTTGGAAGATTAATATATCGGTAACTGTGGTGGAGATGCGCAAGATTCCTTCCGTAAGAAGAGAAGTTTTGAAGGAATTAAAGGTACAAGATGAGACATGAGATCCTCCGATAATCCTAAATACTATGTATCATGGGAGCTAGGGAGAGGAGACTCCTCCTTTTTATCTTTCCTTTGGCATAAATGGTTTTCATTTAAATAATTGTATGTTGGATTCTGGAGCTTTGACAAACATAATGTCTCTAAAGGTCATGAAACAACTTGGTTTGCAAACAACCTGTACTTATGGAAATGCTTGTGGTATTGATTCAAAAATGTGAAATTGTATGGTCTCATAGAAGATGTGGAGGTATACCTGCATGCTTTCCCCCACATCAGACTCATCATGAATATAATTGTTATTGATGTACCAGATGCTTGGTGCATTCTCTTATCAAGACGTTGGTCCACTATCCTTAGAGGTTTTCTCGGTATGGACCTCACTCTTGCACATATCCTTATGGGGGATGGGACATTTGAGATTTTATACAGTCAACATGTTTCAAAGAATCATGTAGTTGATATAAATATCCTAGACTATTGGAGTGATTGTGAGTATGATGTGACACATCGGGTCATAGAGTATGATCCTCAATATTTTCCTTTTGTACAAGAAGATTGAATTGATACACTTCTTCTAAAGATAGAAACATACAAGGAGAATATTTTGGAATACCAAAGAAAGGATCCAGGGTCCATTAGAATACTCAAGAAGGATGAAGATAAGAAATATAAAGAGCAAGAAGATTATATCAAGGACATGGTTTAGGTAGATCCACCTACATAACCTTACATTGAGAACATACCTTATGTTGAATTTGATGAAGGAAACCTTGCACTCATGTGGGATAAGAGAAAGGGAAAGCCTAAGTATGATAAGATGAGAGAATTTATATGGCTTGGCCCTTACATCATCAAGAAGAAATTTAATAAGAGTAATTACTATTTATCTACCATGGATGGGAGGAAGATGCCATTACCAGTTGATGGGTCTATCCACTAACCCTATGTTGATGGGACCTTATCTCCATGGGTCTCGGGCCCCAAGTAAGTAGGTAGGGAATTTTCTTTCTTGAATTTGCATTTGTGTGTTCATTGTAGAGCAGTTGCATTTGATTTTGTTTTTTACATATCGTTTTGTTACATTTATGCATATTTGTTTTGATTTGCTTGAATCATATTATATGTTAGTTAGAATTTTTTGAAAAATGCAAAAAAAATTTAACGAATAGTTGAAATTTTTGAAGTTTTGATTATATGAATGAAGGGTGTGCAAGCCACCCCTAAATTCTCTAATATTTTTGCTTGAGTATGTGTAGGCATAGGTCTTACCAGGAGATGTTGAGGTTCATGTACTCTATGGCGAGCACATGTCCCCATGTAGGAGCCAGATGTTACTGCCCAGGATAGAGGTAACTAAGGAGATGATGTCTTGAGGCCCACACGTTGAAGACATGGAGTGTCGAGAGTCTGATAAGAAGACAAAACCCATCCTTTCATCACACATCACCATTCATCGAAAACAAAAACATCCACCACCCCAGCATGGCCCAGAAAGGACAACATGTCTTGCTTCATGAGGTAACAAGTTTGGTCTTGTGGTAAGTTTCATTTAAATAATTGAAGCATTTGAGCATGTTGCAAAGGATCCTTTCTTGATTATGAAAATATTTTCTTAGAAATTATACCTTTTTCCTTATTTCAACTTGGTGGTTGACATGGTTCCCTAGTAAGGGAAAGACTTTAAGGTACTATGATTGGGTGGAAAATTTGGTACCAGTGAGGAAAAAGAATGGTGAAATTAGAATTTGCATCGATTTTAGGAATCTAAACATATGTTCTCAGAAAGATAACTATCCACTACCCAAAATGAAACACATCTTGCAGAGAGTAGTAGGATCTAGCAGGTTGTCCATGATTGATGGTTTTTTCAGGTACAACCTAGTTGTTGTTCATCCTGATGATATGGAGAAGACTGCCTTCACGACACAATGGGGGACTTTCATGTACACTCGGATGCCTTTTGGTTTCATAAATGCAGTGGATATGTTTCAGAGAGCCATGGATATAGACTTCGTGGGAGAAAAGGACAAGTTTGTGGTTATATATTTAGATGACATTATTGTGTTCTCTAAATATGGTGATGAGCATCTACAACATATGAGACAAGTATTTCTGAAATGTAGAAGGTATGGTCTTTCCCTTAATCCAAAAAAGTCTCATTTTGATTTAGAAAATGGGAAACTACTCAATCATGGAGTTAAGATTGATCCGGCTAGAGTGATAGTTATTCAAAGGCTTTCCATTCCTAGAACTAAGAAAGAGATTCATTATTTCTTGGGAAGATAAACTTTCTTAGAAGGTTTATTCCTAACTTTGTTGAATTGGTCAAACACATAACTGACATGTTGAAAAAGGGTAGTGAGATCAAGTGGAAGACAGAGGCTAAAGATTATTTTCAGACTATTAAACAAGCTATTTCAGAAGCTCCTGTTTTTATCAATCCAGAATTTTGAATTTTTTTTTTCTAATTTTTTCTTTTGCATCTTATGACACTTTAGAAACTGCTTTATTACAAAAAAATTATGAATGTTTCGAACAACCTATTGCTTTCTTTAGCATGGCACTTCGGGATGTTGAGTTAAAATACGACATTATGGAAAAACGTGTTTTTGCCTTGGTTAAAGAACTGAAATCTTTCAGAATTTATGTGTTACACTCCAAATTTATTGCCTATGTACCATCCAACACCATTAAAGATATATTGACTTAGACAGACATTGATGGAAAGAGGAAAAAATGGATATCTAAGTTACTTGAGTATGGTTTGGACATCAAGCCCACTAAGCTAGTCAAAGGTCAGGGGTTGTCTAAGCTATTAGTTGACTCTAATTGCAAATTTTTTGGAGTTGATTACATCTGTAATAATTAAGGAAACTCACAGCCTCAAGACAATAATCCTCAAGTAGATGAAAAAATTGTTGAATCTGAATGGTATAAATATATCCTCTATTTTTTGCAGAATTTTCAAGCTCCTCCAGGAATGGACAAATCCAAAGTAATATCCTTAAAACTCAAAGCTGTCAAGTATTATGTTAATAATCATATTTTATTTTGGAGGGACCTTGCTGGTTTCTTATTGATATGTCTTGATAAAGAAGAAGCTGAAAATGTCATGACCCAGTTTCATGAAGGAGTGTGTGGAGGACATCACTTATGGAAGAGCACTGCATACAAAATACTCAAGGCTGGGTATTATTGGCCTAGTCTATTTGTTGATGTCAATGTCAAAGTAAGGACATGTGAAAAATGTCAAAGGTTTGAAGGAAAGAAAAATATCAAGTATTTACCTTTCAAGCATGTAAAATTGGTTGCACCTTTCCAGTAGTGGGCATTTGATCCGGCAGGATCTTTTCAATGATTATGGTTGAGTTTTAAACTTGCATGAATAATTTAACCATTTGAGAATTTAATGAAAGAATGAGGAAAGAAGAGGATTATATCAGTCAAATACACATATGCAGATCTGAAAAGAATAACAAACAGCAAACCATAAGAACGTAGGTTGATAACGGAGTTCGGCACAATGTTTGCCTACGTCTCCGGGCCTTTTTCATGTGGGGGAGGCTTCTTTATTTCTGCTCAAGTGCTCAAAATTACATCTCAGCAATGCCTATTGGCTACAATACTGATATGGTCTTGTTGTCCCATATCTCAAGAACCCTGCAAAAGAAACGGCATGCAAAACTGATGCTCCAAGCTCCCAGAAACGATCCGACAGCGTTTCCACCTCAAAGGCTTCCCTGCAACAAATTGGCTTTGGCTTGGCTTTCCTTCAGCATAACTCTGCTCTGAATGACCGTCTTTGGCCTCAAACAGGCCTGGTTTATATAGGTTGGGAGTTGGTTTCTCATCCCCAACTTCCTCCAAGAATCTGGCCTCCAAAAATGCCCAATATCCCCCAAAAATGGAGAAAATCAACTAAAAATAAGCATAATTATAATAAAAAAACCAAATTTTTGTTATAAAACCCACTGCATAAAGTTTTATTGGGTGCTAGCCCCTGATTCCTGCGCGCGCCCTTGATGCTCGGTCATATGGCCTAAATATAGCCAAGCGCTAGCCCGTAGGCTAAGCGCTGGCCTCCAAGTCTCATGGCATAAAGTTGTAACTCCCGCGCGTATGAGTCATATGGCGTATTACAATGGGACCAAGTCCCGAAACAAATGGTGGAAGGTGTTTAACAAGGTGCGCGCTGGTGGTTATGGATAAGGCCCCCGCGCCCTTTTTCCTGCTGGTCATAAGTAACAACAAACCCGTGGCATAATATGCATAAAGTGTTTTTTTTTAATATGGCATATCCAAACCATATTACATATGGTTTTATAACCATAATACCACAACATGGCATATCATATCCCTTTTTAAATGGGTACTTTGTCCACTTTATTAAAATATTTGTGGCTTATCCACTTTAATGACCACAACATATAAAATAACCATATATTAATATATAATTCATCCTTGAATTTTATTAACTTGCCATATTTTACCAATCTCAACATGCCATGTGTTGTTATGGGATTGGTCCATGTAGAAACCAGTCAGATATTAAGTGTCCACACAGAACTTTGACACTTGTCACCTATGCAACCTGCCATGTGTCACTTCCGAAATGTGCCACGTGTCCTTTGACCAGTTGACTTTTTTCCTGCTTATGCAAAACTTCCAAATGCGATAACTTTCGCATACGAAGCCTGTTTGACGAAGTAAATATACTGCCGGAATCAGGAAGACGAGCCGGACGCAATGGCATAGGTTTCGTCGCATTCTGAGCACTTTCATTTTTGAGCATTTTTCAAGCCCGATCAGGCTTCTGGATCCGATTTCAGATCAGCATTAGATTTCATTAGTGAAATCCATCCTCCATCCAGTGGCCAACATAGATGGATTCTATCAACAACAAACTACTTCAAAAAATTGATAGAATCCATACCTACAAGGAGGGAAACTAATATAGTGATCATGGATTTTATGGAAGAAAATATTTTATCTAGGTTTGGTTGTCCTGATACGATCATCACAGATAATGTTGTAGCCTTTAAGTCTGCTAACTTGAATGAATTTTGTGAAAACTGTGGTATCAAGATCAATCATTCTACTGCCTATTACCCACAGTGCAATGGTTTGGAGGAATCTTCAAATAAAAGTATGGTCGGGATTATTAAGAAACTTTTGGAGGAAAACAAGAGGGCTTGGGATGCAAAGTTAAAATATGCCTTGTGGGCTCACCAAGTAAGCACCAAAAGAGAAATTGGAACTTCACCGTTTCAATTAGTATATGGAATGGAAGTTGTTTTTCCCATACAACGTTCTTTTCCAGTTGTGAATTATCTCCAAGAAATTGAGGCTGGACCAAATGATGCTATTAGAAGGATCTACTAGATTGTGGAACTACATCAAGCAAGGGAGAAACTTCTGGAGAAGGCACATCCACATCAACAAATGATTAAGGAGACTTTTGACAAAAAGTAAAAAACAAAGCAGCTAGTACCTGGTGATTTGGTTTTTAAATGGGATGCTCGCAAGGAATATCATCATGGGAAGTTTGATAGTCCGTGGGCATTTCCATTCATGGTGTAAAAGGTTTTGGATAACAACACTTTCCTATTGCAGAATTTGGAAGGTGAAGAGGGTTTCAGTGGCCCAGTAAATGGGCATTTTCTGAAGAAATTATTTTACTAAGGTCATTGGTGGCCCAAAATTCATTGTACATATCAGTGTGGTGTGGTATTTAGGAAATAAAGGCTCCATATCCCAGTGGAGAAATGCTTCTTTTAATCTTTTACATTTTAGAAATGGTTTTTTATTTTTATTTTGTTTACAGTCTGATATGTTTTTGAATAAAGTTTTTTCAGAGCTCAGAAGCTGGAATAACATAGTCTGCAAATAAGCACGGTCTGAAGCTCAAAGGATTAGAAGGCATAAGTCTACTCAAAGTTCTTGGAGTTTCACATGGAAAACTCCATCCCTCATGGAGCCATTGTTAACAACTACTTTGTCCTACATTGTTTTATTCCTTAGTCATTCCTACTTGTTACTTCAAAGTTAGTATAAGTTATATATCTTTAGCATTATGTTTTTAAAGGTTTGATAGCTTATCTTAAAAAGGGTTAAAATAGTGTTAGTTTTGTGAGAAAGAGACAAAAGGAATACTACACATGTGTAAATGATTACTTGGTGACATCACTTGGCTTCAAATCCTTTCATTTGAGCCATAAGTCATGTCAGCATCCATTCTTCATGATTATCTAACTTGTAGGTTTCCTTTTCAAAGTCTATTCATCCTAAGAAAGCAAAATGGACAAATCTAGTCGAGTGCTACATGAACTTCCACATGTCATTGGTCATGATTGTTTCAAGTACCATGGAGAATCGTCAAGGTTTTGGATTGTACTCCAGATCTCATGTGTAGCAAAAATAATTAACAAGTATCATGTGTCGGCTATAGCATGTAAATATGGGTGGTCTTTTCTACACGTCAATTGTACAAAGGGTTACACGAATATGGTTTTTCAAATAACATGTTTTCAAACTGGCACATTGTTCATTACCTATAACAGCTGGTTGGTTTTAATTGGCACTCATAAAAATGACAAATCCTTGATTATCCTCATCACACAGTAGACAAATCCATGCTTTATATCCAAGAGTCTAGTATTTTGGTCGCAACTACGCTTATGGGCAAGGGTGGACCCGTGAACATGAAATAACACGAAGGGCCTGAAGTCATGGAGGCTTACGAAGATACCCAAATCATTTTCGATCGGGCAGGGTGGTATATTTTTTGCACTAAGCTAGATGGTCACCATTATGCTACAACCAGAGAATTTGTTGAGAGTTTCAATGGACAATGGGCCCAAGTTGGAAACTTGGCCATGCAATTTACTGAAGAATCTATAGATGTTGCTTGCAACCTCCCCACTGATAGAGAAAGATGGTTTAAGAATAAATTGATCACATGAGGAGACGTTAATCATCTTTTAAAGCCTGAACACAAAGACCCTAATTGGGGCAAGGGTATCTCTAGGGATTGGATTGTTAATAAGTGGATGGAATCATTACTCATGCTTAAGAGATTCATCACATGTGAGGGGTGTTACTATATTGTATTCCTATTCCACCTTCGATTTCTACTTCATCTGGATGGAATTAAGAGAATGAATTTACCTTATTACTTCTTGAGAGACATCAAAAAGATGTCTATGAGGGTTCAAGCAAACCCCAATACCCTCCTCATAGAATGTTTCATCAAGGGTTGATTAAATTTCTTGTTAAGGCTGAATTAGGGAAATTGCAGAAGACTTGGAATCAGTTTTTGATCTAGTCAGGGTTCAAGAGGGAAGAATATCCTCCTTGTTCACAAACTCATGCAACTATTGTTGAACCTGATCAAGAAACTCCAGCTAGAACCAATCAATCAGCCACTACGAAGAGATATAAATGAGTAGCTTGATTAAAGTCTCCAATCAAAACTACAAAAGCTAGAGTCAGCCAAAAGGCAGAGATGAGGTCCTCTCATATATTAGGTGGAGGTAATCACCCTTTCCATTTTATAAAAAAATCTTTCTCAAAAAGGGCTAAGAGGTTAGCAGAATCTAGGGTTTTAGTAGAACATCAACAAATTGGAAAAAAAACAGTAGAAATTGAAGACCATGTACAGCTTGAAGAACCTATTCCAAGGTCACTCCTCACATGTCGATTTCCTCTAAAGACGATACCTCCAGGTACAAAATTTTGGTGAGGAAATGAAGCACAATGCCTCGAACCAAGTTCAGGATGAAGGTTAAAGCGACATATAACCATTCTCTCATAGAGAATACCATCATTATTGATGATAAGCCTATAAAATCTAGGAGGAGACACCTACTAAGAAGAAAATACCTATAATCAAGCTTAAGAAGAGTAATTCTAAAAAAGGAGGCTCAAGCATGGATAAAAAGACTCCTACAGGCACAAACAAAGCCTCTGCCAGAAAACAAGGTAAGAGGAATGCAAAGGGCTCAAATCCTAGGATGGGATATAAATATGATAAGCTTTCCAAAATGATAACTAGATCTTAGTCTAAGAAAACTAGACTAAATAGCCTGGATTTATTAGCTGAAGCAACTTCATTTGTGCTTCATGGAAATTCTACAGTTTAAGAACCCTAAAAAACTATGATAGAGGATGGATTATGAGATAACTCTATTTGTTTCTCATTTATAAAATTATCACATTCCTTTTTGTGATGGTCAGTTGCAACTTGGGAGAAGAAAGGATTTAAAAAGAGGGAAAATTTATTTTTGATAAGTCGCTACAGGAAGTTCTTGCAATCGCACTCACAGTAAAAACAGAGGTGTTATCAGAACACATGTAGCAGCCTATTTTGATACAAATACCACCCATTTTCCTATTTTTACAAATAGAGGAAGGCTATAAAATATGGTGCCATCTAATGGATCAGTTGGTAAGGCTATGCACCATTTTTGGATCTAAAAACTATAATGGGATGCGAATATTAATAAAGATTAGTCACCTGTTGCTGAGTTTTCAAAGGTTAGGATCAAATGGAGCATCAAAGATTGAATTTATCTAGGATGAATATAGATTGTTGCAGTGCTATCATCTGAATGGAGTACAAATCAAGCTAAGAATAGTTTATGCTAGGTTGTTGCCTTGATCACATGAGATTTTTGTAAAACTATTATTATTTAGTATATCAGCAGTCAAAGGTAGAAATTAATTTTGAGTTTTTGTAGGGATTAGTTTTGAGTTGTCCCTAATAGTCAGGATCAAGCTTAAGTACATGTAACTAATTCAAAACACTATATATGAAATGATGTAGAAGAAGAAAAGGTTGGATCCTTGTTTTCCTAAAAGACTTTATCTTATACAATTGTTTGGATCGACCTTATCTGTGTAAAGATTTCAGTGGTTAATGAAGTCATTAGTTGGTGTGTATCATTCTCTTTTGTTTATCATTTATAATTCTCCATCTTGAACAAATTATTATTGTTATATGATTATATGGTTGTATGTATGTGCTGAGAAGATTTACCTATTTTATAGTTCAATCTTCACCACATGTGTGTTTAAGATCCTTTAAATCTGGTTTAGCAAAGATTTTTGGTTTTAAGATTTATTCTTCTACTGGTTAATTACATTAAATAACATATTTCTCTTTTATGGTTATCAATATTGTTGCATATATTCTTCTCCAACATATACCCTACTCTCACTTGACTCAACTAATGGTTTTTTTTACCTGATCTGCTACACATAGAGAAGAGGTCTTGATAGCTTATCCTTTAATTCCCTTTTAAGTTTAAGAGTGTGATCCTCCCACCTCTTTAAAATTCTTTTTCTCTTAAAATTTTGAAACAAGATGTGCTAGGATTGTTCCTAATGCAGTCTAGGGACAACTTCTAGCGATAACACTTATAACATTGGTGTTTTGATAGAGTATCGGAATAGGCTCATCATATCTCACTTGTATGTCTTGCATGGTTTTCTTCATCTATAGAATCCGAGTACAACATGTTGTTGGTGCAATATATTATGCTTTTTTTGTGGATTAGGATACTAATGATTGTTTCTTTCTCAACAAAAACACTAAGAAGTCACCTAAGTAGAAAGTTGTTCCACTTGTACTTCTTCTGTCATAAACAATTCATACCCAATATGCATCCATGTAGGTGACCATAGTTAACTCATTTCCTTTCGGATACCATAGCCCAAAATCTAGTGTTCCTTTAAGATATATGAAGATCCTTTTCACTGCTAGAACATGGGTTTCCTTTGGTGCCGCTTGAAATATTGTGACCTATCCAACTTCTTGCATTATATCTGGTCTTAAAGTTGTCACATAGATTATACTACCAATCATTGATCAGTAGGGTATCTGATCTGCTTCTTTAGATTCATCATCTTTGTTCAACTTGCAACCGGTAACCATAGGAGTACTTACAGGTTTACAGTCTTCCATTTTGAACCTTTTTAACATCTCCTTGATGTACTTTTTTTGGGAAATGAAAATTCCTTTATATAGCTAAGATATCCAGAGTCCCGAGAAGAAATTCAACTCCCCAAGTAGGGACATTTCAAATTCATTATGCATATTCATGGAAAAATTCTAACTCAATCTATCATCATCGCTTCCAAAGATGATGCCATCAACATATAATTTAATAATAATCATACTTCCTTGATCCACTTTTATGTATAGATTATTATCTGGATTTCCTTTTATGAATATTTTTTGTTGTAAGTACGTGTCCAATATTGAGTACTAAGCTCTCGGATCTTGCTTAAGTTCATATAGAGATTTCTTCAATCTGCAAAAATAGTCTTCATTTTCTGATAATAGAAACCCTTTTGGCTATTCTATGTATACTTATTCTTATAATTCTCCATTTAGAAAATTTGATTTTACATCCATCTGATACACTTTGATCCTTTTGGCGCATGCATAAGACAAGAAAATTAGGATTGCTTCTATTATGTCCATGGGAGAAGACATTTCTTCAAAATCTATTCCTTCAACTTGAGCATATCCTTTTCACACTAGTCTTTTTTTGTTTTTGGTTACATGTCCATCTTCATTTAGCTTTTTTTAGAAGACCCATTTTGTCCCAATCACATTTTTGTCCTTTGGTCTTGGAACTAGTTCCCATGTCTCATTCTTCTCTATTTTATTTAGTTCTTCTTCCATAATGTTGATCCAATGTTCATCATTTATGGATTCCTCAAATTTACTTGGTTCAATTGTAGACAATAATGAAAAATGTCCTTATTCAGATGTTTGTGCGTTCCTTCTTCTTATGGTTTCTACTTCGGCACTTATACCTCCAATGATTTGTTCTGGTGTATGATTCTTCTAAAATCGATGGTTAGGTGTCCTAGAAGGTGTCTAGAAATATTGTTGGTTTTTTTCTTCTTGTTCTGCTTCTGGATGCTTCTCTTCTTGTTCTCGTTCTTCTTCTTTATTTAGTTCTTCATTTTCCTATTCTTCAAAGATCCTTGAATTTATGCTTTCTGATCCAAATTATATTCGGCACGAAATGAGAGTGGAGATATAACACATAAATATTTAGAGATATTGCAAGAGAGACAACAATATAATAGATATATAGCGGAAATAACAACAGTCATAGATATACAGTAATACATGATTTATATTAATAAAATAAATGTACATAGACTGTAAAATACAGAGTGAAAGACTTGTTAGAATGGTGGCAACTTATCTCTGAGAAGAGATGTGACGGCTACTCACATCCATGAGAAGATGATTATTACAATGAGGCTCTAAGGGCCTTTTTAACATAAGTAAAATCCAAAACCCTAACCCCAGAAGATGAAAAGCCAAAAGGTTTGTGGGCCCCGATGGGGGTAGTTGATACGTCAACTTCCCAGGGGTGTAACTTTTGCATATGATCTCTGTTTGGGGCGCTCGATAGCTCATTGGAAAGATCTATCCGAGAAATACAACTTTTGGGTGAGAAACATGCTCTATAATCCATGTTGCTCCCCATTTGCTCAAAAAAAAACGTTTAGGGCCTCAAAATGGCCCCAGAAGTTAAAAACTGCTAAAAATAGTAAATTGCCAAAATTGCCAAAAACATGTTTTGGGCCAATTGGAGAAGGTGGGTGGCCACCGATATCCACCTGGATCAATCCTCCCTCCTTAGTAAGCAATGGTCTCCATTGTGTTGAGTTCCCGGGGGAGAGGGGAAAGCAATTGCTTAATCTGAATCTTGGTGATCTGCTTGCCTTGCTAGAGAAGTGGCGTTGCTTAGCTTGTTGAAGGCTATCACGAACCTTTGGTTGGGAGGTTTGGACCTTTTTAACCAGTCTGGCTATTTTAGATGACTGTGTGCAGAAGAAATATTTGTTCTTTGTTGCAACCTTGTCGACCTGCTTCTGTTGGATAGAGGGTGCTTGGGCCGAAACTGTGGTGGTTGCAGTATCCTTTTGTTCCCCTTTTGAACAGATTGTGGAGAAGATGAATTTTGTAGTATGAGATACTACCTTGTGGCATTTTTTAGGTGGGGAAATAGATGGAACTACCTCTGGTATCCTGTAGAGATGACCCCCCAGAGTAATAATGACACTACAGGGTCGAGACTCATAGATAGCATGGCGTTTCCACATATATGGCTAGCCCAAGAGAACATCACAGACATCCAGTGGGGAAACATCACATAATACCTCATCTTTGAAGGGTTGGATGTCGTATGACAATCGACATTGTTGGCTGACATGAAGATCTCATCCTTGGTGAAGCCATCCGATGCTATATGGTTGCAGGTGTGGTGTTGTCGACAGTCCCAATTGTTTGACGACCTCTGTTGAGATGAGGCTCTTCTGGCTTCTACTATAAACAATAAAATGCAGTGGGGTCCCCTTCACCCACATCTGTGAATGAAAAAGGCACTCCCCCTCTTCTAGATCTGTTGGTTCTTCTGGTTGAATTGTTGCGGTCGCGACAATAGCAATGGGGTCTACGTCGATGATCTGTCTTTTACCAGTATTTTCAGAATCAGATTCTGAATCAGGATTTGTCTCATTGTCTTTGATCTCAGCCACCAATGACTATTTTGAGTGACATTCATCGGTGTTGTGCCAGGGGATTTTGTGGAAATCGCACCATTTTTTGCTGTCCTTCTTTGTCTTCCTGTGACCCTTCTTTTCCTGTGGCTTGGACTGGTTTTTGGGAGACTATTTGTTAGGGATGTCTTTTTCATACTTTGGTTGTTGTGGATTTGCAGACCCAAACTCCAATTTGTTCTGGTGCTTAAATTTTTTCTCAATTTTAACAGCATATCAATAGGCAGCACCGAGTGATGAGATGTCTAGAAAATCCATTTCAGTTTGGATGTATATGTGTAGAGCCTCACGGTATTTTAGAACCAAATGTCACTCAGATTCTTTGATACCCAGCTTGGTGCGCAAGGTATGGAAGTTATTGGTGAACTTCGGAATTGATTGGCCCCCCTCTTGCCGCAGTGTGGTCCATCTCATGTACTAGTCCTCATAGTTGCCAACAGGGTAATATTGTTCCTTTACCGCATCCACAAAAAAATACCAAGTGGGATCGGCCCCATATATTCCAAACTCCTCTATGGAAATTTGCTCCCAGTAAGTTTCCCACCAATGTTTGATATGGGGGAGAGCCTTAAGGAGTGTGAAGGTGATCTTTTCCCTGTCGGAAAAATTATGAACAGAGAAATAACCTTCTAGCAGATTTAACCATTTATCTAGGGCATCTGCATCTATTTGACCTTCAAATATGGGAATATCAAAATTAACATGTACCTTGAAAGGCGAGGTGCCTCCAAAGTGGTCGCTTGATGAAGATGTGCCTGATGCTATCAGGGGGCATTGAAGGATGTGGGAAAAATTCTCCATCATTTCGTCCCTCTGTCGCATGAGAGCTTGCTCAAGCAACCGACTGATAGGATCATCTGCTCCGTCGTTTTTCTTTTCTTCCGCCATTGAGGGTTTCTTGGGTGTGCGAGAGAAATTGTCCTCAAGAGAGACAAACTCGAGACCCAAATTGCTATACTCAGACCTCGTCAGGGACATGCAATGAAAACGATCAAGAGCAGCCTGCTCTAATACCACTGATCCAGATTATTTTCGGCACGAAATGAGAGCGGAGATATAACACATAAATATTTAGAGATATTGAAAGAGAGACAACAATATAACAGAGATATAGCGGAAATAACAAGAGTCATAGATATATAGTAATACATTATTTCTATTAATGAAATAAATGTATAGAGACTTTAAAATACAGAGTGAAAGACTCGCTAGAATGGTGGAAGCTTATCTCTGAGAAGAGATGTGATGGCTACTCACATTCGTGAGAAGATGATTATTAAAATGAGGCTCTAAGGGCCTTTTTAACATAAGTAAAATCCAAAACCTTAACCCTATAATAAGAAAATCCAAAAGGTTTGTGGGCCCCGATGGGAGTAGTTGATACGTCAACTTCCCAGGGGCATAACTTTTTCATACGATCTCTGTTTGGGGTTCTCGATAGCTCGTTGGAAAGATCTATCCGAGAACTAAAAATTTTGGGTGAGAAACATCGATATACGATCAATGTTGCTACCCATTTTCTCAAAAAACATCATTGAGGGCCTCAAAATGGCCCCAGAAGTTAAAAACTGCTAAAAATAGTAAATTACCAAAATTGCCAGAAACATGTTTTGGGCCAGTTGAAGAAGGTGGGTGGCCACCGATATCCACCTGGATCACTTTCTTTCCTGGTCTTTAGCAATTTTATTTCACCAAATTTTACATTGATGCTTTCCACTATCTTGTTGAGTCTTAGATTGTATCACTTGTATGCTTTGATTTTGCATGAGTACCCAACAAATATGCATTTGTCCACTCAGGAGTCAAATTTTCCAATCTTCTTGTTTTCCCTTTTTATGTAACACTTTCTTCCAAACACTTTTAAGTGCTTGAAATTGGTCAGTCTTCCTTTACATAACTCATATGGAATCTTATCACTATTAATTCTAATCAATCCTTTGTTTAAGATATGAATGATTGTATGCATTTCTTGTGCCCAAAAGATATCACTTAGCTTGGATTCATTCAACGTGGTTCTGGCCATTTCTTGTATAGTTCTATTTTTCCTTTCAACAACTCCATTTTTTTGAGGTGTTTTGGTTGTTGAGAATTGTCTTTTTATTCCTTGTTCTTCACATAAATACCTGAATTCATGTGAAGTAAACTCACCTCCATTATTTTATCTTAAGCATTTGATTTTTAAATCAATTTCATTTTCAACCACTTCCTTTAATACCCTGAAACATTCGAAAGCTTCTGACTTTTTCTTGAGGAAGAAAACACAGGTCATTCTAGTGTAGTCATCAATGAGTAGCATGAATTATTATTCACAATCCAATCCTTTTTTTCTCATGGGCCCACATAAATCAATGTGCAAAATCTCTAATTATTTTGTTGTAGAGTATTCATTTGTCTTGAATTCAACTTTTGTTTGTCTTCCATGTTGATAGTGCTTGCACATAGTATTCATTGGCTTTGTAATTTATGGAATTTCTCTTACAACTTTCTTCTTGTTGATATTGACAAAATTATCAAAGTGTATATAACCCATTCTCCTATGCCAAAGCCAACTTTCATATTCTTTTCCCAAACATCATATTTCTTCTTCAATCTCATCCAACATGTATATGTTGTTTGGAGTCCTTGTCATTGTTTCCACTAGTCTTCATGATTCTTCTTTCCTTATTTCACATTATTTTGAATTGAATATGTGTGTGTGTCTCTGATCACACATTTGTCTCACACTTAGAAAATTATGCTTCATATTTTCAACAAGTAGGACATTTTTTGCCACAACATCTTTGTTTCCAATACTGAATGTGTCTTTTCCTATAATTTTGGATGAATTATCATTGCCAAATGTGATAGACCGCTCTTTTTCTTTCTTTAATGTTACAAATCTATTTTTGTCTCCATTCATATGCTTTGAGCATCCACTGTCAAAAGACCAATGGCTTCTTATATTTTTGGATTGTAAGGAAAACCTACATTCCTCAACCTTCAAATCTTCTTACTTCCTTTTCCAAGTTCTCTATTATTCCCCTATATGATTGAAAGGAACATGCTTAGTTTCCCTTGAAGAAACTATCAATTCACTTTTTCAATTTCTAGCTATGTGTTCAAAATTGTTACATTTGTAGCATTGAATTTCATAACCCAGAGCACCAAAATTGTTATAATTTATTTCAAATGCCTCATAAGGCTTTCTGGGATAATTTCCTTCACAATGATTCTTGGTATTTTCATAGCTACTTCTATTCCAGGGGTTTCTACCCTTTGCATAGGCTCTACAACTTATGGCTTATGCCCAAAATTTTTGCAATAATAACACAAGCCAAGAAAAATATTTTGGTACCTGGGTATGGGTGGTCTTCTAGTTGGTGTTGTTCTTCTGAAATCATGATCTTCTTCTTAGGTCTTATTCATGGTTGGTTGTTGATTCCATGTTCCTCTGATTGCACGATCTTCTACTTGATTCTTTCTTATTTCAGGTTTCTGTATGTCCTCCTTTAGAGGCTTGCATTCTTCTTTCTTGATGGAACCCTTGATAATATCTACATAACTTCTTTTCTCTATTTCATTTCCTATCATCATAGAGCTTGAACCCTCATCAATATTATTTTTTTTGTATACAAGTTTAGACTTTTCATATAATGGTTTTTTATTGTAGATGATTTCATCTAGTATTTTGGTGCTATTGCCAAAATTTAGTTGGATGTCCTTCTTTTGTAGTTCCTTTCTTAGTGAGACTATTTCATCTTCCATATTCTCTGTTATTTTATCCATTTCTTCTAGTTATCTATTAATTGTTTCTTCAATCAATTTTCCTTCTTCCAAATGAATCCTTAGATCTATGATAGTCTGCTTGGATTCTTCATAATTTTTTCTAGGGTTTTGAAATCCTTCCTTCAGTTTACTTAACTCTTCTTTGAGAGACTTTTTTTTCTTCCTTTCTATTATATCACTTAAGGAACTGATCAATTCTAACTCAATATTCACTTCTCCTTCTTCTTCATAGCCCCCTTCATTATTTTCAAGATTTTCCTCTTGAGTCTCTAACACCATGAAGAGTACTCTTCTTGAGTCACTATCACTATCATCATCTTCATCAAATTAAGAACTATCATCTTTTCAAGATAGGATTTTCTTTTTCAAAAATATTTTCTTGTTTATTGTTGGATTACTGAGAGGGGGGGGGGGTGAATCAGTAATAGAGCAATGTAATCCTTTTTAACCATATAATGCAAGTGTTATATCAGTGTAGCATTATCATCCAATCATTGCAGAGTAAATAAACAATGAACAAATGAGTAATCATACACATACATAGTACAACAATTTTTTTACGTGGAAACCCAAAGCAGGAGAAAACCACAAAATGATTTTTCTTATATGTCTTGAAGAATTACATTCATTGGAAGCACCAACTTCCTTTGTTTTTCAGCTACAACTGGAAGGAGGCTCCAACCCCCTAGTTTCTCAGGATACAACCCGAGGGAAGATCCAAATCCCTAATTCTCTGGCTACAACCAGAAGGAGGCTACAACCCCCTATGTTGTCTGACTACAACCAAAAGGTGGCTACAACCACTTGTCCTTGCCCTATCCAACCGCCCTGATGTAGAATTAGAATGATGGAACCACTGTCACACTATCATTGTAAGATATACTGTTGTAAAACTGTACCAATCAACCTGCACCAAACAACATGTACCAATAACCTGAACCATGCATCAACCTGTACCTCAACATGTAATCAACCTGTACCATAAACAAGTGCACCAACCATGCACCAACTTGTACCAAACAACCTGTAATCAACCTGTACCATAAACAAGTGCATCCAACCATGTACCAAGTATTTACCAATCATGTATCAACTACTCATCAACTATGACTCATCAATATGTACCAACATCATCAACTATACACCTCATGTATGTGCCAACTCATCAGCTACTTGTCTCAACCATGTACCCAACATGTACCTCAACCAAAATCCCTCATCAATTTCATCATCCAAATATGATTTGTAAATATGTAATAAACCTGGTGTATAAGATCACATACCTGCAAACCTTCCGTAAATTTAACAACAAGAGACTAGCATTTTCATCAAACTTTACTTTAGTCTCACATGACTAATTTTGGATTAGTCAACAACCCTAACTTGAAATAATCATAAATATGTACCTGTAATGAATAAAGATATAAAAATGGTACACAATGTTCTTCAGTGTCTTTTATACAAATCCTCCAGACTTCGCTACTTGGAACCTCTCAGAAAAGGAGTTATAGAAAACATGACATACCTTGTTGAATTCTAGATTATTCTAGAGAGAAAACTTGTAGAGCATGCTCTGCACGAAATATTTGTTGTATGGATATGAAAATTGTACACATAATACTAAATACTGTATTCTAACCAGTACATTTTATCTTGTTGAATTTGGATCTGTTATGAATAAGTTATAACATTTTTACCCAAAACACTTGTTTTAGACTAGTTTCAGGACTAGCCACAAACCCTATTTTCCACGGTGTGTAACTCCAAAAATAAAACGAACCACAATCTTAAATTGGTATCACAACTACTTGGATATGTTTCCTCAATGTAATCCCAATTTCAAGGTCTGAATCATTCCAGAAAAAATTTTATTGCGAAGATGGTGATATGACCTATAAATAACATACCTTAGAAAGCATCATCAAACGAATTTATCCTCCCTTGAATTTCGGCCTTCTTTACTTCACCTTCCCTATGAAATTTGGCTTAGATATCCTTTGGTTACCTTATTCACCTATATATATTCAATATGCTCAAGTTTTTTTTAAATGAGAGAGCCTTGCCTCTTATTTATACTTTCATGTAGTTTCCTCAAGGGGTTACCTTTTAACCATCTTAACCCACTTTTCTTATTTTAGGGTTAACCCACTTCTAATTTCTCCATTAACTTTATTATTTAAATAATTTATTTTGTATTCACTTTGAATTATATTACACTCATCACTTCACTTTATTATTTACCTTCTAAAATATCTTAAACCACTTTGATTACTTTGACCTTTTGTGGCTTCTAGATGACTCATGACGGTTCTCCAACTTCACATGGACATAACTCTCTAATCGTGAGGAGTTATGCGACGTTCCACATACCACTGGAAATGGAATGAATTGTGATATCCATATAGAATAGTATTTCCTACAAATATATCAAAACTCATACCATTATCCATCAAACAAACTTGGGTCCATTACCCAAACCTAGGTTCTCCAACTTATCATGGCCATAACTCTCTAACCATGAGGAGTTATGTGACGTTGCACATACCATCAGAAATGGAATGACATGTATTATCCATATGGAATAGTATTACCTACAAATATATCAAAACTAATACCATTATCCATCAAACAAACTTGGGTCCATTACCCAAACCATTTTGCTACCAGAATTCACTACCAGACTTTATTCAAGGGTTGACATCAATGAAAACCAACCCAATTAATCAACAATATCCCCCTTTAGCATTGATGGAAACAATATGATGAAATAATGAAGTCATGTCACTCATTCTCTCCCTTTACCTTTACCTTTGCATCTGATAAATCTCTCCTCCTTTGTCATCAACGACAAAGGTATCTTTCCATCCGAGGTTTCTCCCCCTAACTGAACTGTCCTTAGGGATACTCCCCCTCTCTGAAATATTCCTGAAACTAATCTTACAACCTGAATTATCCTCTTTATGGTGCTTCCTTGTGTAAATCTAAGACATATAAGATAAGCATTCAAAAGAATTAATTTTGGAGTAGAAATTACTCCAAGTCTTTGGCGTAGATACTCAAAGGCTTCTCGTGGAAGTGGTTTTGTAAAGATGTTTGCCACTTGTCCTTTTGTGCCCACATATTCAACTCTGATGTTCTTTTCTACAACTTGTTCTCGTAGAAAGTGATACTTTATTGTAATGTGCTTCGTCTTGGAGTGCATCACTGAGTTCTTTGATATAGTGATGGATTTTGTATTATCATAATAGATTGGAATGGGCTCATCATACTCAACCTATATATCTGTCAGAGTTTGTTTCATCCATAGAACCTCTGTACAACATGTTGTTGCTGCAATATACTCTGCCTCGGCTATAGATAAGGATATTGATGATTGTTTCTTGATTAACCATGATACTAAACACTCACCCAAGTGGAGCATTTCTCCATTGGTGCTTCAGTGGTCATCAATGAAACCTGCCCAATCTATATCTTGTTGGGTATGTGTTATATTCTTTGCATGTGTGTGTGTGGACGCGTCAAATTCGACAACTGCGTCTGATGATCCCTCGTAGTAGTTCTTTGTTTGTGTCGTTTGTGCAGGGTGCTTTCCTATGTGGGGGCAGGTATGCCCCCCCCCCCCAGTTACGCATAGAATTTGGCACCGAGCGTAGCTTGGGATAGTGCCCCAATTTATTTTTTTTGGCGGTTTTTGCTATTTTTAGCGGTTTACTAAAAATAATCCTGGTTTTAGGGATTAGGGTTTTGGTATCTACAGAATACCTAAAAACATTTTATATATTGTATAGTGAATAGTGAAATTCGATATAATGAATATAAGAAAGGTTTTCCCGGTTGAGGGTTTCCGGTATAAATCTTTGTGTACTATGTGAATGAGCCATTGATTAAATTTTGCTTAAGAATATATATGCATTTCTTTAATTCACAGGTTTAAAACTTACACATCTGTGTAGGCAATAAGTGATAGATCCTTTCTTTTTGGATACCATAATCCAAAAATTTTTGTTCCTTTGAGATATCTGGAAATCCTCTTCACTGCTAATACATGTGATTCCTTTGGTGCTGCTTGAAATCGTTCCACCTATCCAACTACCTGCATTACTTCTGGTCTAGATGTTGTCACATATAGTAAGCTACCAATCATTGACTTGTATTACCTCTAGTATGTAGACTTTGAATCATCATATTTTCTCAATTTGCAACTGGTTTTCATAGGAGTGGTAACTGGTTTGAAATCTTCCATTCTGAACCTCTTTAGCATTTCTCTGATATACTTAGTTTGAGAAATAAAAATTCCTTGGTTTCTTTGACGTACATGAAGACCTAGAAAGAAGGACAGTTCTCCAAGTAATGACATTTCAGATTCATTTTGCATATCCTTTGAAAATTTTTGGCTTAACTAATAACATGTCATCAATACTTCCAAAAATAATATCATCAACATAAAATTCAATTAATAAAATACTATCTTGAGTTACCTTGATGTAGAGGTTGTTGTTTGCACTTCATTTTCTGAACCCTACCTGTTGTAGATATTTATCCAGTCTAGAGTACCATGCTCTAGGATCCTGTTTTAGACCATACAAGGCCTTCTTCAATTTACACACATAATCTGCATTCTCTGACAACTGAAATCCTTCTGGTTGTTCAATGTATACTTTTTCTTCAAGTTCCCTGTTCAGAAAAGTTGATTTCACATCCATCTGATACACTTTAATATTCTTGGAGCATGCATAAGCTAGGAGCAATCAAATTGCTTCCATTCTAGCAACTGGAGAAAATTTTTCTTCAAAGTCGATTCCTTCAATCTATACGTATCCTTTACATACCAAACTAGCTTTGTTCCTTGTAACATGTCCATATTCATTCAATTTATTTCTAAATACCCACTTTGTGTCAATCACATTCTTATTCTTTTGTCTTGAAACCAATTCCCATGTGTCATTCTTCTATATTTGATCCAATTCTTCATCCATGGCCTTATTCCAAAATTCATCCTTGTTGGCCTCTTCAAAACTGTTTGGTTCAATCGTATATGAGAGTGTTAGGTGCATTTGTTCTAGTGAATGGATTCTTATTCTAGTCTCAACTCCTGCATCTTTGTTTGCGATAATCTGATCTGAAGGATGATTCTTCTGTACTCGTTTGCTAGGTGTATTTGGAGGCACTTGTTGAACTTGCTCTTCTACTTGTGTCTGATCCTTTTCATCTCCCCCTTCTATTTCTTCTTCATCTTCTACTTCTTCTTCGTAAAGTTGTTCCATTGATTCATTTTCTTCTTCCTTTAATTCACGTCCACCTTTTTCATTAATTGTTACAATGATGCTTTCCACAACTTTGTTCAACCTCAAATTGTAACACTTGTATTCTTTCCTTGTACTTGAGTAACCAACAAGTACTCCTTTGTCCACACGAGAGTCAAACTTTCCCATTTTTCCATCTTCTCTTTTGATGTAGAATTTGCTTCCAAATACTCTAAAGTGATTCACATTTGTTGGTCTTACTTTCCATAGCTCGTAGGGAGTTTTGTTAGTGTTGTTTATGAGCATTAATCTATTTTGAATGTGAACCATTGTATGCACTACATGTGTCCAAAAGATATCTGTCAATTTGGAAGCCATTAACATTGTTCGAACCATTTCTTGTATTGTCATGTTCTTTATTTCAAAAACTCCAATATGTTGAGGTGTCCTAGCAATGAAGAATTGTCTTTTTATTCCATGCCTGTTACAATTGTCCATAAATTCCTTTGAAGTGAACTCTCCTCCATTATTAGATCTCAAACATTTGATTTTTGAATCCATTTCATTTTTAACCATTTCCTTGTAGACCTTGAAGTTTTCAAAAGCTTCTAACTTATTCCTGAGAAAACAAACTGCAGTCATTCTTGTATAATCATAAACTAATCACATAAAATATTTCTCACCTTTTAAACCCTTTGTTGTAGTTTTTCCAACTCGATCAATATGCACAATTTCTAGTGGTATTGTCATTGAATATTCTTTTGATTTAAACCTGGTCTTTGTTTCCTTTCCTTGTTGACAATGCTTTCATAAAGTGTTGGTTGGTTTCATAATCTGGGGCATTTCTCTAACTGATTCCTCTTTGCTAAATTTGATAATGTTATCAAAGTGTATGTGATCCATTCTTCTGTGCCATAGCCAACTTTCATCTTCTTTTCCTAGACAACACTTTTTATTTCCAATTTCACTTAGTACATATATGTTTCTTGAAGTTCTTGCAGTTGTTGCAATCAATTTTCCTGAACCTTTTTTTCTTATCTCGCACTTTTGTGAATCGAAAGTAACTTTATGACCTTGGTCACACATTTGAATCACACTTAGAAGATTATGTTTCATATCTTCTACTAGTATAACATTTTCTTCCTTGGTATTCTTATTTCCAATTCAGAATGTTCCTTTTCCAATGATTTTAGCTGAATCAACATTTCCGAAGGAGACTGATCCATCTCTCTCCTTTATTAATGTAAGAAACCTGTATTTATCACCTGTCATGTGTTTTGAACATCCAATATCAACATACCAACCACGCTTATTTTGCTTATCTTGTAGAGAGAGTGTTCATTCTTCATTACACTGATTATGTTTTCTTATCTATGTTCTCTTTTGAGGTTCTTGTTTATGACTGTTGTTGTTTTGTTGTGGTTCTCTAGGAGGAAATGTCATTCTGCAATCTTTGGCCATGTGTCCAAATTTTTTACACTTGTAGAATTCCACTTCAGTGCTCAATTATTCAAACCTATTGTAACTTCTTCTATGTGTTTCACTAGGCCTTCTTGGATAACCCTTTTGTGTATGGTTTTCAAAGTTGTTTATGTTCTTGTTGGTAGCTCTGCAATTCAAAGCTTTATGTCCAAAATTATTACATGCATAACATAAACCAAAAAAGATAGTTTGATACCTGGGAGTTGAAGATCTTCTGAAAGGAGTTGCTCTTTTGAATCCTTCTTCTTCCTGATGTCTATCTATCAGTTGTTGATTCTGAAATCTGAATATTCTCGGTGGAGGATTGTCCCTATAATATTCCTCGTATATCTTCCTATCTCCTTTGATTGTTTCTGCATAGATTTTTGGATATGACATTTTTGTGCTTGATTTATCACTGTTTTGGTTTATGATGAAGCACAAAGGCAGGTACCGAGGAACATTGTTGGATTGGCTCCACTGGTTTTTTGACTACACCAACATCTAGCCAACAGGTAAGTACAGGTAAGTATTTCACTTTATATTCGCATTTATGATTTCTTTACTTATATAGCTACATATGTTGGGGTGGAATTATCGCCCCATTTTTGTTACTGATGCCCCTATCTAGCTGAGCAGGTCTGCAGGTTATTCCAGAGATGATGAGGTTCTCATGCGCTCTATGGTGAGCACATGTCCCTGAGTTGGAGCCAGATGTTACCCCCGATTTCTAGAGATAACTAGGAGATCATGTCTCGAGGCCCACAGGTCCTAGACATGGAGTATCGAGAGCAGGATTGACCTGATCATGGCCCTGGAGGGCCCATCCTTCTCTTCTTTCATCAGATTCATCTTGTCAGCAGCAGCAGCATCCATCACCATCATCTTGGTCTTGTATCGGAAGATGCTCTTGCTCCATGAGGTAATTGGTCCAGGTATCATGGTATGTCACTTTTGATCATTATAACCTTTGGATATATGCATCTAACTCCTTTTATCTCTGACGACTACTTGGATCTTACATTAACCCACTTGACCATGATTGGGGAGATTGATAGGGTGTCTTAGCAAGCCTATACCCATGGGTTTTGGTTTGCCACCGGGGGGATTTCTGAAGAGCCATCATCCACTCCCATCATACCACCACTTTTTCATCTTATCTCCCACTCATTTATCCCATTCCCCTTTTCCAGACATTGGGTTGAACTATTTGTAGGGTTGCACCTTATCTTGTGGGAAGAAGGGGCTAAAGGCCTAGAAGGTAAAAGTAGCTGGTAAAAGATAAAAGCCTAGAAATAAAACCTCGAGATGCCTCGCCCAGGGATCCCCGAGAAGGTAATAAAAAGCCTCTCAGCAAGAAACAAAAGGGACCCAAAAAATAATAAACAAGACCTAGCCAAGAGGATATGGGATCTCATCACGAGCCAACCTATTAGGTTCATAGGTACCTAACAGTATGACATTGCCATTATCTGGTTACCACGCCAGGGCAGTGACCTTTGGTTGCATTGCCAAGGGAAAGGGGGTCTCATCACGAGCCAACCTTCTCATCTCTGTGAAAGTAATTGTGGGTAACACTGTCATCTCTGGTCACCAAGCCAAGGCAGTGTCCTCTAGTTAGACCTTAAATAAAAGAAAAAGAAGAAGAAAAAGCAAAGAAAGAAAGAATAAAGGCAAGAACGGGCTTGGAAAAAATTGCATCCATGACGGGTACAGCTCGCCTTCTACAAAGGCACCCACAAATAACATTATGCATCCCTGTCTCTCACTCTACCCACTTCTCTGGACATCCCCTAGCAAAATCACCTCATTTACATGGCTTGGGGAACCTTCCTGGGAACTTCCCGTCTCTTGTGGGTACTAGCACAATAGGATGTTTTGTCTTTTTCTTCGATCTTGTATTGTGGATTTTTGTAATGCCTTTGATATGTTGAATGATATATCAGGGTTTTATGCATATGTTTGATAATATTAATGATGAAATGTGATTGACATTTCTATGATCCTTGTGATTAATGAGCCCATGGAGGGCGTAGTTTTTTATGTGTCAGACCATGCCCGACGGACAAGTACCATTTGGACCAGTACACATGGGGAGATGATTATTTCGGACCTCCATGGGGCTGAAGAGCCCATCAGATGGTTGTTGAGACCCCGTTAGAGGGGTAGAGAAAGGACAATGTCTGACCGAGGTTTTGCACCGGAGAAGAAGAGGGTGTTTCACAAGAGGCACTTTGGCAGAGCCCGACCTAGGGGGAATGACCCCTTTTTAGTGGAATGTTGGCCTTGGAAGGCTCAGAGTGCCCCCATCCTTATCATGACATCATCCAGCTTCATGGTCATTCTTTGAGGCAGACTGGGTAGCAGTGGCACGTGTGGCATGTTGGAGAAGCCCCTGGGGGGCTAACGTTTTGCTCCTGGATGTCTCATTTTCCCTAAAATGGGCTAGCGCCTCCCTTAAAAGGGATTTTACCTTTATTACAGCTCAGTTAGGGTTTTAACTTGACATTTTAATGTAAAAAATAGTATTATGGTCTTGTTGGCCATTTTTATGACCTAAAATTTAATTAAGGTCATTGATACACTATATATTGAGGGTTTTTACTCTCATTTTGACATAACTCATCACTCACTCTCCTAGTGAGGTCTGATTTTTTCTACCCTATTAGGGTTATTGGCTATTTTGAGGAAGGCACACTTGTTTGGAGAGGATATTTTTGGCAATTTATGATGTTTTTCTTGAAGGAAGGTTTACAACTAGGGTTTGCATGCTATTTTCTTAGTGATTTGTAAGTATTTTTATGCAAAACTTCTTGATTGAATGGTTGTAGTTTAATTTCTTGCATTTGTTTATAAATATTGCTGAATCAAAACCCTACAGGACAAACACACAAGTAGATCGTTGTCTCATGTCCCCTGATAGAAAACCTTTTAGCCATTGAAGAAGAAGAAGAGAACCTAGCCATTGCTACACTCTTTCTTTCTTCTTCCCTTAAGCTAGCCGTACCTTTAAACTTCAAGAGGAAGAGGACGTCCCAGGCCTAGGTTATCTACACCTAGGGCCATTTTTCTTTTCGGGTTTGATGAAAGAGCCTTGTCTTTGCAAAACTCTCCCTCTTTAAACTCTCTTGTCTTGATTTTACTTGTCTTTGAGCTAGTTGTTTGCTGGGAAGGAGGAGAGAGCACGGGGCCTTTCTTAAGAAACACCGGAGTGAGCCTCTCTCCCCTAGGGTTCTGTCTTTAAGGCCTTGATATTGCAGAACCTTGAAACCTTTCCCTCTTTTCCTTTGAATCTCATCCCCTTCAACTTCTGTGTCCTTCACCTTTTGACTCCATAACCCTAGGCACTAATCTTTAGCCTCCAATGTTGAAGTGAAAATGATTGAAACAACTCTCAAACTCTTATAAATTGAAACGCTAGTCACACTTGGTTATTTCATCTTGATGCATCATTTTTTATATTAAGCAATTGGATGGTGTTTTAAGCATTTATTGAATGAGGGATTGATTGGATACATTGATTGCTACATCATCTTGATATTTATTGGTGAAGTAACATTATTTGATTGCTATATTAACAAACATTGACTTCGTCAATATTTATTGTTGCAATTACTTATACATTGATATCAGATAGTCTATTGAAGTACTAACCCATTGAATCATAGCTTGCATATATATATTGGTTTTCTTTGTCCCGAGCAGGTGTTCTTCTTTGGGCCTACACTTCATTATTGGTTGTTTAGCTGAACTATCTGTTTTGGTGGTGACCTATGAAGGGGGAACTTTACTTTGACTTTTAAACCTTTGCCTCTTCAAAACTCCAGGTTACCGGGGACGTCTCCCCTAGCCCTAACCTCCCTAAAGAGAAAGAACCTCCACATCATTGTGACATTGGGTGGGACAGGTTCGTGTTACGCCAGTTTCGCTTTCTACTTCATAGCCACTTGACATAGCTACAAACTGTGTGATAACATTTTGGCGGCGTTGTCGGGGAACACTGAGTCAATTCTCCTCAAACGAAAAATATTTTCGGTAAGCCTTGCCTCAGAGCCTTATCTTAAAGCTTACCTAGCGACTCCACTAGGGTGTTTTCCCTTATCCTTTGAAAGTTTTGGGCAAAATTATCTGGCGACTCCACTAAGATTTCTCAGGGTGCCACCTTACTTTCTTTGATATTTCCAAGTTATGGGATCATGGCACACTAGGAACAAATGTATCCGAGTATTGATTTCAAAAGTTTTCAAGGATACCCAAATTACTTCAATATAAAATGGATAAACAAATCTCTAACGTTTTTTGGCCTCCCAACTCCTCACATCATAAATGTTTTGGAGTATTTGAGTGAGATAAAGTTGGGAGGAGAGGATGCTCTTATAAAATTGTTTTTACTCACCCTACCATCTTGCTTACAAGATCGTTTTAAGAGTTGTTGCAAGGATAGAGGTATATCATCTTTCATACACCTCATCAGTAGCTTTATAGACCTTACTAAGCCAAACTTCCAAACGTATGAAGATGTCCTTCAAAACCTCATGGTAGCCTTAGACCATAAAGGATTCACCACTGAGATTGTAGAAGATCTCAGGAAAGAATATCATGATCAATACCAAGAATCCTCTTATATAAGAGACGAGGTTTATGAAGACCATTATCAACCCCTTGAAGAGGAGCAAGACCTCTCCCATAATCCAATAGAATGCAACAAAGATATAACTAGAGACGTGAATTATGAGGATGAAGCACCAGTAACCGCTCCTCAGTCTGATAAAGCTCTCCAAGATCCTATTCCATCTGCACAAGATGAAGAGAATGAGGCGAGTCATTTTCCTTTCCAAATTTTTGATGATACCTTTTTCTATGAATCAGGGAGTAAAGAGGAAATGGAACCCTTGGATAAGCTTGATCCTCCATATCTCAAGACTGAAGATGTGGAGGCAGATAAAGTTATCCGGACACTTGAAGCTCCTACACAGGAAGGATTAAACAAAGTGAGTTATTTCAAAACCTTCAATGATTATTTATTTTATGATGTAGAGAGCAAAGAAGTATCGGATGTTTTAATCCCTTCATGTTATGATGAAGATAATGGCTTTGTTGACAATTTTGATGAATTCATACATGTCGAGAAACGTGCATGGGATATGATTAGATATGATGAAAATCCCATGTACGACATTGATGGTCCTTTCCAAAGGTTGCCATTGCATTTATCACATGAAGTTACTAATAATTTTGACATCTGACAACAAGAACCTGACCTTATTCAGACACCCAAGGATGGCCTAATGCTATGCTCTCCGATTAATTTTTGTTCATACCTTAAGGAATTTGATGACTATTCATATGAACACTTAGATTTATCCTATGAATAAAGTTATCAACCAATGTTGTGCTTAGATGTTGATAAAAATGAGGAAGTTACTTCTTTGAAGCAAGATGCTTGTGATAGGATTTTCCACCCCCCTTTGATCACTTTACCTCACTATGTCACTAGAGGTGTGGTTTGGAAACATGTCCCTTATCCTGAGTCTCCTGTAAGGAAAAACCTCATTCTAGATTTTAGGGGAAATTTGAGTGCCTCAAGAGGAAACCCATTATCACAGTTTTCCAACGTCCCCTTTAGGAATGACCAGTCATCCTTTCAGTTTTTGATAATCCCTCCTCGGGCCTCAAGTTGTGAATACGTCCAAGGTAGCCATCTTTCAGATTCTTCGAGTCAGTCTCCTGAACTATGGACTTTTCATGATCCATTCCTGAGATGGATTGAGCACTCTCCTAAGAGTATGCATTGGGATCACTTTTTCCCTCCCACTCTCCCCCATGAGTTAGATTTTGAGATTTCTGATGATATGATATATATTCTAACCCATGACATTTTTGTTCTTGATTTATCACTATTTTGGTTTATGATGAAGCACAAAGGCAAGTTCTGAGGAACATTGTTGGATTGGATCCACTGGTTTTTTTACTACACCAACATCCAGCCAACAGGTAAGTATAGGTAAGTATTTCACTTTATATTCGTATTTATGATTTCTTTATTTGTATAGCTACATATGTTGGGGTGGAATTACCACCCCATTTTCGTTACTGATGCCCCTATCGAGTTGAGAAGGTCTGCAAGTTATGCCAGAGATGTTGAGGTTCTCATGCGCTCTATGGTGAGCACATGTCCCCGAGTTGGAGCCAGATGTTATCCCCAATTTCTAGGGATAACTAGGAGATCATGTCTTGAGGCCCACAGGTCCTGACATGAAGTACCGAGAGAAGGATTGACCTGAGCATGGCCCTGGAGGGCCCATCCTTCTCTTATTTCATCATATTCCTCTTGTCAGTAGCAGCAGCATCCATCACGATCAGCTTGGTCTTGTATCGGAGAATGCTCTTGCTCCATGAGGTAATTGGTCTAGGTATCATGGTATGTGTCACTTTTGATCATTATAACCTTTGGATATATGCATCTAACTCCTTTTATCTCTGACGACTACTTGGATCTTACATTAACCCACTTGACCATGATTGGGGAGATTGACAGGGTGTCCTAGCAAGCCTATACCATGGGTTTTGGTTTGCCACCGGGGGGATTTTTGAAGAGCCATCGTCTGCTCCCATCATACCACCACTTTTTCATCTTATCTCCTGCTCATTTATCCCATTCCCCTTGTCTGGACATTGGATTGACTTGTTTGTAGGGTTGCACCTTATCTTGTGGGAAGAAGGGGCTAAAGGCCCAGAAGGTAAAAGCAGCTGGTAAAAGATAAAAGCCTAGAAATAAAACCTCGAGATGCCTCGCCCAGGGATCCCCGAGAAGGCAATAAAAATCCTCTCAGCAAGAAACAAGAGGGACCCATAAAATAATAAACAAGACCTAGCCAAGAGGATAGTGGGTCTCATCATGATCCATCCTATTAGGTTCATGGATACCTAACAGTATGACATTGCCATTATTTAGTTACCACACCAGGGAAGTGACCTTCGGTTGCATGGCCAAGGGAAAGGGGGTCTCATCATGAGATAGCCTTCTCATCTCTGTGAAAGTACTTATGGGTAACAGTGTCATCTCTAGTCACCATGCCAAGGAAGTTTCCTCTGGTTAGACCTTAAATAAAAGAAAAAGAAGAAGAAAAAGAAAATAAAGAAAGAATAAAGGTAAGAACGGGCTTGGAAAAAATTGCATCCATGACGGGTACATCTCGCCTTCTACAAAGGCACCCACAAATAAAATTATGCATCCCTATCTCTCACTCTACCCACTTGTCTGGACATCCCCTAGTAACATCACCTCATTTACATGGCTTGGGGAACCTTCCTGGGAACTTCTCATCTCTTGTGGGTACTAGCCCAATAGGATGTTTTATCTTTTTCTTCGATATTGTATTGTGGATTTTTGTAATGTCTTTGAGCTGTTGAATGATGTATCAGGGTTTTATGCATATGTTTGATAATATTAATGATGAAATGTGATTGACAATGCTATGATCCATGTGACTAATGAGTCCATGGAGGGCGTAGTTTTTGATGTGCAGGACCATGTCCGATGGATAGGTACCATTTAGACCTATACACATGAGGAGATGATTAGTTCAGACCTCCATGGGGCTGAAGAGCCCATTAGATGGTTGTTGAGACCGTTAGAGGGGCAAACATAGGACAGTGTCTGACGAAGGTTTTTCACCGAAGAAGAAGAGGATGTTTCACCAAAGGCACTTTGGCAGAGCCTGGCCTAAGGGGAATGACCCCTTTTCAATGGAACGTTGGCCTTGGAAGGCTCAAAGCACTCCCATACTTACCATGACATCATCTAGGTTTATGGTCATTCTTGGAGGTAGACTGGGCAGTAGTGGCACGTGTGGCATGTTGGAGAAGCCCCTGGGGAGCTAACGTTTTGCTCCTGGATGTCTCATTTGCCCTAAAAGGGGCTAGCACCTCCCTTAAAGGGGATTTTACCTTTATTACAGCTTAGTTAGGGTTTTAACTTGACATTTTAATGTAAAAAATAGTATTATGGTCTTGTCGACCATTTTTATGACCTAAAATTTAATTAAGGTCATTGATACACTATATATTGAGGGTTTTTACTCTCATTTTGACAAAACTCATCACTCACTCTCCTAGTGAGGTCTGATTTTTTGCGCCCTATTAGGGTTATTGGCTATTTTGAGGAAGGTACACTTGTTTGGAGAGGAGATTTTTGGCAATTTATTGTGTTTTTCTTGAAGGAAGGTTTACAACTAGAGTTTGCATGTTATTTTCTTGGTGATTTGTAAGTATTTTTATGCAAAACTTCTTGATTTAATGGTTGTAGTTTAATTTCTTTCATTTATTTATAAATATTGTTGAATCAAAACCCTAGGGGACAAACACACAAGTAGGTCATTGTCTCATGTCCCCTAATAGAAAAACCTTTTAGCCATTGAAGAAGAAGAAGAGAGCCTAGCCATTGCTACACTCTTTCTTTCTTCTTCCCTTAAGCTATATGTACCTTTAAACTTCAAGAGGAAGAGGACATCCTAGGCCTAGGTTATCTACACCTAGGGCCATTTTTCTTTTAGGGTTTGATGAAAGAGCCTTGCCTTTGCAACACTCTCCCTCTTTAAACTCTCTTGTCTTGATTTTGCTTGTCTTTGATCTAGTTGTTTGTCGGGAAGGAGGAGAGAGCACGAGGCCTTGCTTAAGCAACACCGGAGTGATCCTCTCTCCCCTAGGGTTCTATCTTTAAGGATCTGCTATTGCAGCACCTTGAAACCTTTCCCTCTTGTCCTTTGAATCTCATCCCCTTCAACTTCTGCCTCCTTCACCTTTTGAATCCATAACC
This sequence comes from Picea engelmannii, assembly GCA_009831015.1. Taxonomy (NCBI): domain Eukaryota; kingdom Viridiplantae; phylum Streptophyta; class Pinopsida; order Pinales; family Pinaceae; genus Picea; species Picea engelmannii. The sequence continues at coordinate 346,811 of ML786941.1, forward strand.
CTAGGCACTGATCTTTAGCCTCCAATGTTGAAGTGAAAATGATTGAAACAACTCTCAAACTCTTATAAATTGAAACCCTAACTAAATACTAACCCTAAAAAAGATGACGTCACACTTGGTTATTTCATCTTGATGCAACATTTTTTATATTAAGCAATTGGATGGTGTTTTAAGAATTTATTGAATGAGGGATTGATTGGATACATTGATTGCTACATCATCTTGATATTTATTGGTGAAGTAACATTATTTCATTGCTATATTAACAAACATTGACTTCGTCAATATTGATTGTTGCAATTGCTTATACATTGATATCAGATAGTCTATTGAAGTACTAACCCATTGAATCATAGCTTGCATATATATATTGGTTTTTTTTGTCCCGAGCAGGTGTTCTTCTTTGGGCCTATGCTTCATTATTGGTTGTTTAGCTGGACTATATGTTTTTGTGGTGACCTATGAAGGGGGAACTTTACTTTGACTTTTAAACCTTTGCCTCTTCAAAACTCCAGGTTACCGCGGGCATCTCCCTTGGCCCTAACCTCCCTAAAGAGAAAGAACCTCCCCATTGTGGTGACATTGGGTGGGACAGATTCCTGTTATGCCAGTTTGGCCTTCTGCTTCATAGCCACTTGACCTAGCTACAAACTGTGCGATAACAATACACATACATAATACACCAGTGTTTTTACATGGAAACCCAAAGAGGGAAAAAACCACACAACGATTTTTCTTATATGTCTTGAAGAATTACATTCATTGGAAGCACCAACTTCCTTTGTTTTCCATTTGCAACTAGAAGGAGGCTCCAACCCCCTAGTTTCTCAAGCTACAACTTGAGGGAAGATCCAATTCCCCAATTCTATGGCTACAACCAGAAGGAGGCTACAACCCCCTATGTTTTTATTCTACAAATGGAAGGTGGCTACAACCACCTATCCTTTCCTTGTCCAACCACCTTGACGTAAAAGTAGAATGATGGAATTACTGTCACACTATCACTGTGAGATATACTGTTGTAAATCTATACCAATCAACATGCACCAAACAACCTATACCAATAACCTGAACCATGCATCAACTTGTACCAATAACCTGAACCATGCATCAACCTATACCTCAACCTATAACAATAACCTGAACCATGCATCAACATGTACCTCAACCTATACCATAAACAAGTGTATGAACCATGCACCAACCTGTACCAAACAACTTGTAATTAGCCTGTACCATAAACAAGTGCATCCAACCATGTGCTAAGTATGTACCAATCATGTATCAACTACTCATAAACTATGACTCATCAATATGTACCAACACCATCAACTATACACCTATTGTATGTGTCAACTCATCAACTACTTGTCTCAACCATGTACCCAACATGTACCTCAACCAAAATCCCTCATCAATTTCATCATCCAAATATGATTTGTAACTCTGTAATAGACCTTGTGTATAAGATCACATGCCTTCAAACCTTTCTTAACTTTAAAAACAAGCTACTATCATTTTCATCAAACTTTACTTTAGTCTCACATGACTAATTTTGGATTAGTCAACAACCCTAACTTGAAATAATCATAACTATGTACCTATAATGAATAAAGATCTAAAAATGGTACGCAATTTTCTTCAGTGTCTTTTATGCAATTCCTCTAGACTTCACTACTTGTAACCTCTCAGAAAAGGAGTAATAGCAAAAATGGCATACCTTGTTGAATTATGGCTTATTCTAGAGAGCGAACTTATAGAGCGTGCCCCACACAGAATATTTGTTGTATGGATCTGAAAATTGTACACCGAATAATAAAGGTTGTATGATAACCAATAAATGTTGTCTTACTAAATTTGGATTTGTTATGAATAAATTATGAAGTTTTTAACTGAAACACATGTTTTAGACTAGTTTTAGGACTAGCCACAAACCCTATTTTCCACGACGTGTAACTCCAAAAATAAAATGACACACAATCTAAAATTTGTATCACAACTACTTGGATATGTTTCCTCAATGGCCTCCCAATTTCACGGTTTGAATCATTCTATAAAAAAAATGATTGCAAAAATGATGAGATGACCTGTAAATAACATACCTTAGAAAGCATCATCAAAAGAATTTATCCTCCCTTGAATTTCGACCTTCTTTACTTCACCTTCCCTATGAAATTTGGCTTATATTTCCTTTGGTTACCTTAGTCACCTATAGATATTCAATATGCTCAAGTGTGTTTAAAATGAGAGAGCCTTGCCTCTTATTTATACTTTCATGTAGCTTCATCAAGGGGTTACCTTTTAACCATCTTAACCCACTTTCTTTATTTTAGGGTTAACCCACTTCTAATTTATCCATTAAATTTATTATTTAAATAATTTATTTTGTATTCACTTTGAATTATACTACAATCATCACTTCACTTTATTATTTACCTTCTAAAATCTCTTAAACCACTTTTAAAAACTCTTAAACCATTTTGACTACTTTGACCTTTTGGGGATTCTAGATGACTCATGAGGGTTCTCCAACTTCACATGGCCATAACTCTCTAATCGTGAGGAGTTTTGTGACGTTGCACTTACCACTGGAAATGGAATGACATGTAATATCCATCTATAATAGTATTTTCTTCAAATATATCAAAATTCATACCATTATCCATCAAACAAACTTGGGTCCATTACCCAAACCTGGGTTCTCCAATTTCTCATGGCCATAACTCTCTAACCGTGAGGAGTTTTGTGACGTTCCACATACCATCGTAAATTGCATGAGATGTATTATCCATCTGGAATAGACTTACCTAAAAATATATCAAAACTCATACCATTATCCATCAAACAAACTTGGGTCCATTACCCAAACCATTGTGCTACCGAAATTCACTACTAGACTTTCTTCAAGGGTTGACATCAATGACAACCGACCCAATTAATCGAAATTTATTTCCTTGTCTCTTTTATGATATTTATTTTCTTTCTTAGGAACTTCTTCTTCATCACTATTTGAACCCCTTGCATAAGGACAATTGGAAGAAAAATGGCCAACTTTACCACAATTAAATCATTTGAAAGGAAACTTACCTTTGTACTTGTCAGTTCCTCTTTTCATCTTTCTCACAAAGTTGGTTTCTTCTTCATTGTCTGAATCATCACTATTGTTGGAGCAGGGTTTTTACCTTGGCTTGTTCTTTCGTGTCTTCTTGGAGGCTTTGAAAGTTGCTTCCGTTTGGATGGATTTTCTTGTTTTGTTCTCATTTCATATGTTGTAAGTATTCCATGTAATTCATCCATGCTCAACGTAGCCAAACCTTTTATTTCTTCTAGATTTGAGACTTTAGGGTCAAATCTCATTGGGATAGGTCTCAGTGCTTTTGCACAATAACTAAATTTTCAATCTTTTCTCCCAGTCCTCTTATAGTATTCATAATTTCATCAACTCAGAGAAAATAAGCTACAATATCTTCATCTTCTTTCATTCTCAGATGTTCAAACTATAATTTGTAAATTTGAAGCTTAGCCCCTTTGACTTTAACATCTCCTTCATAAACATTCTTTAGCTTGTCCAAGATTCCCTTTGAAGAATCACAATGCATAAACTTAACAAATTATGAACCTGTTGTACCACTTAGAATGGAATTTATAGCCTTAGAATTGTATTTACTAATATTTTTCCCAACATTATCCATTGGGGAGGAATTTGGTGTAGTGTATCCATTTACTATAGCTTTCCAAACATCAAATCCCTTTTCCTGAAAAAATGCTCTCATTCTTATGCTCCAAAAAGAATTTTTTTCCCATCAAAAAATGGTGTTCCATTTTTGGTAAATTCTCTTTGCTTATCCATGATCTTCCTTCCAGTGGTTAGATTGTTCCTAAAGGAACCCGCTCTGATACCAATTGTTAGAATATTCAAGAATAATGAGGGGGGGGTGAATCAATATAGAGTTATTTCAACAATTTTATCCTTCAAGCACTACATAAATATTAGCCATTAATAATTTCATTCATCATCACATAAACTCATACACATTGCACACATATTTTTATGTGGAAACCCAACTGGGAGAAAACCACGAAAAAATTTCTTAAGTAGTTTCAATATTTTACAAGCACCAACTTGAAGGAATCACCCACTCCATGAGTTTTTCAACACCTACTGGAAGGAGACACCAATACCCTTGGAATATTTTAAATGATGATACAAGATCAAATCAACCTTCAAATACAATCCCAAAATCACTTCTTCAATCTGCATACAAAACTGCTCAAAATTGTACCTCAAATCTCCAAACTTGTAAGATTCATCATGAGCTCAAGTTTACATTTCTGATTCTGAAACTTGGACCTTAAATATTAGGTTATATTATCCTTATAATTCAACAAGTGGAATTCAATTTTGACCGGCCAATATTCATGTATAATCATTTTATCTCGAACATTTGTTTGGGACTAGTTTATGGATTAGTCACAAACCCTAACTTCCAACAAGTATAACTCCATACATGTAATGAATTAGGATCTAAAACTTGTACCAAATATTCTTCAATATCATCAATGAAATTACTCCAAGTTTATCTTCTTGAATCATCCCCCAAAAAACATTATAGTGAAAATGGCAAGATGACTCGTTTTGAAGAAGAAAACCCTAGTTTTAAAAACCTCAACTTCCACTGCATATAACTCCAAACCTGTAATGATTCAAGACCTGAAATGTTTATCCAATATTTTTCTCTATCTATTATAAAACACTTCCAAGTTTCACTATCTGAATCGTTCTAGAAAAAATGTTATATCAAAAATTCCAAGATGACCTTCAAAGAAAAACCTTAGAACAAATCCTCACAAGACTTCATCTTCCCCTGGAATTTCAACCTTCTTGACTTCATCTTCCCTTGTAATTTGAGCCTTATTCACTTCATCTTCCCTTGGAACTTCACTCCTTTAGGCTGAAATTGTCTACTCTTCCTTGGATAGGTCTAATTAGTGTGATCCAAATGCCAAATGAGGCTCCTCTTATTTATATGAGTCTTCTCCATATGAGGGGGTGCAACCAAGGGTAACAAATTTTGGGTTGCACCTATTCCTTAAGGATGGGAAACATTAGGGCCTTCTTCTCTTGGTTTTAGGGGCTTATTCACTTGAATTTAGGGGCTTCTTCACTTGTTTTTAGGGCTTCTTCAAGGCTCCATTTGTGTACAGCTCAAAGTGGGCATGTGGAAACAACCACATGTAATATCATCCCATGACGGCCATGCTTAAAAGATACACCATAAGGGGACCACGTTGGAGTTATATACACTTATTTCAAGGATCCTTCAAGGCTCTTCAAGGCTTCTTCAAGTGGACACATCATCATCACTTTTAGGGGCTCATGGGATTTTCTTTAGGGATTCTTCTAAGGTTGACATCAATGAAAACCAATTTTACAACAATACTCGATAGGAATATGTTCCCCATGGGTAGGTAAAAGTAGTCTTATGTTGGTATTATGGAGAAATTTGAATCTGGTTGCAACCACTAAATTCATCAAGAAATTAAAACAACTTCTTACTTTCCAATGTGTCAAAAAAATGATCAATGAAAGGAAGAGAAAAACAATCTTTTAAAGTGGCTTTGTTCAATTCTTAGAAATCAATGCAAACTTTCCACTTACCATTTTTATTTGGTATAATTATCAATGGTGAAACCAATGACTATATGAGATAGGATAAATGAAATTTACATCAAACAATTTTTGTAGTTCTTCTTTCTCTGTCTCTCCCAAAGAAATATTCATTCATCTCTGGGGTTGACAAATGGATTTGAAATCATATTGAATATAAATGTGATGTGTACAAATATTATGATGAATTCCTCTCATGTCAGTGTATTCCCATCCAAATGCACTAGTATGCTTTTGTATTAGCTCAATCAATTAATTTTAGGTGAAGTTTCAATACTAGGATTAATGTTGATTGTCTTTCATGGGCTCGTTCCCAGTAGTACACTACAAGATTATGATATGGTATACAAAGTAGAAGGCGTATAGTTGAATTTTAGTGATAGAGAATTTAAGGAACATTTCTCTCAAGAATACTCATCTAAGATATGGCCAAAGGATAGAGAGATCAAATGTTGAAATTAATAAGGATGTGCTATGAAATTACAAATCAAATCATATTTAGCTTCCTCCTTAAAGGTCACAACTTGATCAAGTGTTAAAAATCGATGTATAATTTCATCGTCACTATATTCATTTCCTATCGAAGGGGAAATATCTAAGTTTGTAGAGGATTTATCTGGAGCATACAAAGCAAGTTTCCCAGTGGAACCTCCACAAGAAATGGTCATATATTTGGATCTACAACCAATCTATGCATTTTCAATGGCCAACCATGGCCTACCTAAAATTAGTGAATAACCACCAATATATTCATCTTTGTACCTTGTGAAGGATTTTTATTAGGGTGCAATATTGTGTTATAACATTTTGACACAGTTACTGAGGATAATTGAGTATATATCCTTGGATATTTGAAGTCTATGATTCAACATTTATTGATGAGTATACACAAAATCCTAACCTAGTGTGCTCATCTGGTGAATTTGCAACAGTATAACCCAAGAGTTGGAAGTTCCAACCAAAGAGATTTGTGTCAATACACTGATATTGTAAAGGTCTAAGAGAAGAGTTCCACTGAATTCTCCTATGATAACAACTCTTTTCACTAATCCTCCAAGAGTAATTCTAATGGATTTTCAACCATGGGTTACAAATGCCTACAAGGCCTCATACATGTCTGGAATTCAAGGTCAACCTCATAATAATCATTATAGATTTGATAAGTGGTTACTGATGTTTTTTGGCAACAAATTCATTACAAATGAAGAGCACTTGTCCTCATATTATGGTTCTCTTAGTCATCATTATGTCCCAAATGAACATGAGTATGTGGTTATGAAACTATTTTCTATATCTTTGGGAGAATATGCAAGATCATGGTACAATAGCCTACTTGAAAAGATAACTAAGTCTTGGCAAGCCTTCCATGACGCCTTTATGAAAATATGGGAAATCAGAAAGGATGGTAAACTTATGCTAACCCAACTCCATGAGATTAAAAATAAAGATAATGAGTTTGAAATGGAATATGATGAGAGATTTAGCAACTTGATAAAATGAATTCCTCATGATCTTCAACCAAGATATGGTGCTATCCTCTTGAAACACACTAATTATTTTGATGGGAAATTTGGTTTCATGTTAAGAGACAAGTTCCCACATACCCTTGAGGAAGCTCAAGAGTGGGCTGGTAAAATTGAAGAAAACATGGTGGATTCCAAGGTAGAACCCTTTGATGCACCTCATGCTAAGGATGAAATTAATCCTAGGGATATTGATCCAACTAGATCTAGAAAGGCCTAAAAATAAAATTTCTTGGAATCAGATGAAATCAATGCCATCATGTAGGGATCGTCGTGCCAATTCCAATAGTATATTTTTTTCCTGAAAATGGACACTGTATGTGAAAGTTATCGCATTCAGAACTTTTTCCAAAACATGCTAACAATCAAAGGTCAAAGTCAACTAGTCAAAGGCCATACAGATTACGTGGAAGATGAAGTCAGCAGTACGTCATGTTGACGTCATCATGACACGTGGAAGCACCAGGACATGCCACGTGTCAGACATTTTTTGGCATTTTTCAGGGGTGATTTGGACCACTAAAAAGTGGCACATGGCACTATATGAAAGTGACACGTGGCATTGTACGAAGGTGACACGTGGATCTGTATGGAAGTGACGCATGGCACTATGTGGAGGTGACACATAGTGGTACGGACATGATGTGGGCCAATGACAACAAGACACATGGCAATACAACAGGATGGCATCACAGTACGACATGATTACCTGGTAGTACGACATATTGACGTGGAAGTACAGAAGGATGATGTGGAAGTATGGATGCTGACATGGCAACTAACTAGGTAGGATGGTGTGGCTCGGGTCAATCAGGGGGTGGCACATGGCCCAATCAGAGTGTGCACATGGCAACCCAAATTTTCCCAATGTGGGCTAGGTCGCAATTTTAGGGCCCTAGTCACAAGGGGCGCCATATGACCAGGAGCCCGGGATTTGGGGGCTATGCCATTTGTGCTAAATCTGGTGTATTTGGACAAATTTGGAGGATTTTACCAAATCTCAACCTGATTTTAGTGGATTTTTTCCTAGAAAATGGGATTTGAGCCCAAAAAGAGCCCAAAAAGCGGGGGGAAGTTGGTATTTCGACCCCCAACTCAAATTTTATATAAACAAAGAATGTTTGAGTGTTTTGGAAGGTTTGATACAAAAAAATGATGAATAATTTGTGAATATCAAGACATTTTTATGCAGGGAATCCAGTGAGGAAGCGAACTTTGGAGGCCATTTCCAAGAGCTATGCTCAGCCTCAGTGTTGTCAGTTGTGTTGGATTCTTGAGGTCGAGAAAAATACAACCAAACCAGTTTGTAATCCATTTGATATACTTTTGATGTATTTTTGAAGCATTAAAGATTAATAAGAAAGCCTCCCCCACTGAGACAAAGGCTCGAAGACATAGGCAACTTTGTCGAACTCCATTAACAATCTTGGTGTTATGGTTTGTTGATCTTAGTGATTATTTTATATTCTACATTCTTTATGATGGTTGTAACATTCTTTCATTAAATATTCCTCTTCTCTTCAATTTCTAAATGGTAAATCAACTCATGCATAAACTTACCCAAAGTCTTTAAAAGATCAATTTCGGATTAGATATGAATAATGTTGATCCTGTTCAAGATTTTGTAATGGCTCTAGCTCAAATTTTGACCAAGTAATAACTGAGATCTTGAAAAACCCAAGTCGTTGTCCTAAATAAGATAATTTTTTTGGAAAGGGAAAGTGTTCAACAAGAAATATTTCCTCCTAAACCTTAATATAATAAGAATAGTCAACCTAGAGGAAACCGGGGGTGGAATATAAATAGACCTCCTTCTAATAAAAGATTCTACGATATGCTTGCCCCTTCTGATATGGTTAACTGAGAAGTAATCCCTTGTTGTTTTCCTTGCAATGAAATACATAGGGAATGGGATTTCCCTCAAAACCAATATTATGACGAAGATGAATATACAAATAGTTTTGAGCACATGATGTTAAATATTTGGATCATATCTATGCCATACCTCAGAAAACTTATACTCTCACCAATGAGAAAATGTAAATAATTAAGAAAAAGAGTTTTGATGTCACTAGGATTTCTAGGATGGAGATGTTGAATTCCATGGATCAAGAGTTTAAGGATAAACTCAAGAAATAGAAACAATTGCAATACATTGGGCGAAAAAATCCACCTGAAGATTCACAACCTAATGACTTTGAACCACCTGCAAGGAAGTGCACTAGATACCCTTCACCATTGGATAACAATCCTACTCCTCCATCAACATCACATAAGAATTATGATTTGCAATTGAATGTTGATGTGATGAATTTCTTGGCCAAGGTCATTGTTCCTATTCCTCTCATTGGATTAATGAAGATCCCCTCACAGATGGATAAGGTAAGAATATTCTTAAGTATTGAAGATGAACCTAAGGAACATCTTACGGTGTTGAAAACCATGAATTGTGATAGAAATAATGGAGGGTGTGCAACTTTTTTTATCACCTTGGTAGTGAATAACCTCCTTATTCATAATTGTATGTTAGATTCTAGGGCTTCCACCAATGTGATGTCTTTAAAGGTCATGAACCAATTGGGTTTAAAAACCACAAGACCGTATAGGAATGTATGAAGTATTGAATCAAGAGAAATAAAGGTTTTTGGTCTCATTAAGTATTTGAAGGTTAGTCTAGCTACGTATCTAGATACATCTCTCTTAATGGATGTTGTAGTCATAAATGTGCACGATGCTTGTAGAATGTTATTGTCCAGAAAGTGGGTTGCAACTTTAGGAGGTAGCATTCAAATGGATCTATCTTATGCAACCATCCCCAACTTCTAAAGCAATATTTGTCACTCTTTATAGATAGAGATTTGTAAATGGTGGGCCTATGGCCTATCCATCGACTGGTTTTAATCCTTGTAATATGCCAATCAATAGTCGAGTCGACCAAATAATAAACCCTTCAACCACCCACAAGTTGTGTCAACCCAATGTTTAACCATTTGAATTCTCCAATGGTCAAATTGATCGAATGATAGACCAGTCGAATATGCTAGTGGTCAGGTTGACCAAATTTCTAGTCGACCAAGGGATATGATTCCACTGAGAGAAAGTCCAGTAGAATAGAAGGAAGATTTAGTCAACTAACAAATGTTTTTGGTCTAAAAGGAAATGAGGTAAGAGAATTAGGTGGAATGAGTCGACCAACAACTGGGAAAGAAATATATGGAGGCATATTTGACATTCAACATCAAACAAAAAATTCTAGAGGGCGAGTTTGATATTTGACAGTAAATAAAAAAAATTGGAGGGAGATTCGAGTAACTAAGGATGAAGGACAGACATCCAAAGGACGAGATGGAAAACCATCAATGTAGAAAAACATTTAGGGAAGGTAATTCAACTTGGGGAATGTGTATGGATGCGGGTAGGGTGAGAAATTCACCCAAGAAATAAAAAAACATGCCTAGGATGTGGGTAAAATTCCTAGCGGCCTATAAATTTGCCAAGGAAGTAAATAAAATCCACATGGGTTCATAAATTCACCCATTTAAGTTTAAATTCTCCCAAGCAATGGAGGAATTCTTTGGACAGGTGCTACAGGATAAAAAAAGACACTTCAATAGAGTATGCATAGATTGTCATAACTCAAAACTAAATTCCCAAAACATAGATTGCAATGTATTGTTACTTACAATGGAGTGAGCTATACACAGAATCTGTGTATTGTTACTTACTGTGAAGAATCAAATTATAGATTCCATGACTTAGAGACGCATTCGCTTAGAGTGAACAGGAACATGAACTTCTTCATCCACTCAACCTTCAACAAGCTTCCCTCTTCAAGATCTAATTCATGCTATTGTCCTTCACTCTTTCTCTTTGCATCTCCATTCATTTCCCCCTTCACTAAAACCAAACCGTCATTTTTTTTAATTGGATTCCTTTGGAAGGGAAACTATCACACTTGTCTGTTTCACCTTCCCATTGTGCCAGAAGACAAAATAAAATGAAATAAAACAAAACATGTTTATCTACAACATTTACCAACATTTGACAAGATCCAATTCAGATTAGACAGTTTGTAGTTAGATACCAAGAATGAGATCCTAAAGACCTTATGAATGAGTTGATGTGTGTGGATGAATAATTTGGAAACTTGTGTGTCTTTGCAAATTTAATAGTACTAGAGGAGAAAGAGGGCCATGCTGATATTTGGACTATGTATTTTGATGATGTCTTTTATAAGACAAAAGTTGGTCTTGTGATAATCTTTTTCTCTCCTACATATGTTTACATGCTCTTTTCTTATAGACTCAAGTTTGATTGTACCAATAACATTGCTAAATATGAAGCCTTAGGATTAGACTTGGACCTAGATATGAAGATTAAGTGTCTGAAGCTAATTAGGATTTTGATCTTATTGTCTCAAAAAAAAAAAGGTGTTTATTGCTAAGAATGAGAGACTAAGTAACCCAAGTGGGTTGGATATAATGATGGAAAGCGAGGATTTTTTAACAATTAGGAAATGATCAATTGCAATGAGGGTCACTTAACCTGGAGCCATGGGGACACCTTGAGGTAGTAATCGAACGAGTGGTTTCACCTAGAGAGATTATATTAAAAATAGTCGGGTGACTTGTGCACACATAAGTGGATCAAATCTCACCCCCATGTCCTTCAATTATTTTGAATACTCATTATGAGATCAAAATGTCACTTGTAGGAGTTGAACCCAAGTGGTGAGGATAACAATCATTCCTCTGAGATGAAAAGAAGTTGGAATATTAGGGTTTAGATGAAACCCCTACATCTTGATCCCACACTCTTGGTTCTCCAATGGCTTTGGACTCTGGGGGGAGCTTCCCTCTCCCTCCAGACATCCTATCCTTTTACACTTTGGTAGCCTCACTCAACAAATCAGCTCAGCCTCGCCCATCAATATTCGTCAAGAAAATGGATGTAATGCCTAAATTTTTGGTTCACCCCTCCAAATCTCGTAACCTGGCTTTAATACTAGCAAGAAAATGTTGGGTAGGTGTTATATTCTTTGCATGTGTGTGTGTGGGCGCGTCAAATATGACAACTACGTCTAACGATCCCTCTAGTAGTGCCATTTGTGTCATGTGTGCCGGGTGATTTCCTAGGGGGGTTCCTAGGGGGGGGAAGGTATGCCCCCCCCTGGTTATGCGCAACGGGTGGTAGCCCGGGGCAACGCCCCATAATTTTTTGGGGGGTGGTTTTTGTTATTTTTAGCAGTTTTGTAAATTAATCTCGGATTAAGGGATTAGGGTTTTGGCATCTACGGAATAACTAAAAACATTGTATATATATTGTATAGTGAATGGTGAAATTCAATGTAATGATATAAGAAAGGTTTTCCCGGTTGAGGGTTTCCGATATAAATCTTTGTGTACTATGTGAATGAGCAATTGATTAATTTATGTTTTTCTTAAGAATCTATATGCATTGCTTTAGTTCATAGGTTGAAAACTTACATGTGGTATCAGAGCTTGTTTTTGGCTTCAGAGGGATGCCTTTGTTGTTGAGGGTTTGGCTTGGTCTTGATAGATCAAGTTTATCTTGGGTCTGTGATAAACCTCGATTTAGTGGGAGCTTTTGCAGTGGATATTCAAGTATAGAAATAGGAATGGTGAGCTCATCTAGAATCGAGATAGAGAAGTTCAAAGGTAAAAACTTTGAGCTATGGAAACTCAAGATGGAGGACCTTCTTGTAGACAAAGAACAATGGATCGCTATGGATCCTGGTACATAGTCCACTGGTACACTATCTACTAGCACACATGATACTGGTACACAACCTACTAGTACACCACCTACTGGTATGTCGAAGGAAGATTGGGAGAAGTTGGACAGAAGAGCAAGGAGTACTATTTGAATCTACCTGGCAGATTCAGTTTTATTGAATGTCTCGGGAGAATCTACAACCAAGGAACTATGGGATAAGTTGGGGAATTTGTATCAATCAAATTCCCTGGTAAACAAGTTGTTTCTTTGAAAGAAGTTGTATCATCTTAGGATGGAAGATGGAGATTCTGTGACAGAACATCTAAATGCCTTTAATACTCTGATAAGTCAACTTGTCTATGTTAATATTACGATTGCATAAGAAGATAAGTGTATTACTTTATTATTTTCTTTGCCAGACTCTTGGGATAATCTAGTTGTAGCAATTGGTAGTACCACTCAATCTACATTGAAGTATGAGGATGTAGTTTCGTCCTTGTTATCTGAAGAGATGAGGTGGAAAATCATGGATAGTCATAACATAGATGTTTTATTTATAAGAGGTCGTCCCCAAGACAGGAATCTCGGTAAGCCTTCGGGGGGGAGGTCTAAATCTACAGGTAGATCTAAGTGTCCAGGAAAATCTTTGAGGAAATGCCAGAAGTGTGGTAAAACAAGGCATTATAAGAAATATTGCAAGTCTAAGAAGGTTGATAAACCAAAGGGATCTGATAGTACCTCTTCCACAAAGGCGAAAACCTCTACTAAAGAAGGAGGTGATGTTTACCTGGCATCTACAGCTACACATGAATATTGTGATGTATGGATGATCGACTCGGGTGTGTCATACCATATGACTCCTCACGGGGAGTGGTTCTCTGAATATGAAAAATATGATGGTGGTGATGTATTCCTAGGAGATGACTTGACAGCCAAAATCTTTGGATGTGGAAGGGTTAAGTTGCTACTAAAATATGGAAGGATTAAAAATCTCCATGGGGTTCTTCACATTCCAAAACTAGCTAATAGCCTAATATTTGTAAGCAAGTTGGATGATGCAAGAGTGAAAACTGTATTTGAAAAGAACACTTGCAAGATGGTACAAGGAGAAATGGTGTTGATGAGGGGAGTTCGGTGTGGAACACTATACAAGTTATTGGGAAGCACTTATACTAATGGGTGTAACAATTATGTTGTCCTTGAGCAAAAAAATAAATAAGATAAGACCAATACCATCCCTGAAAAGAAGACCATGTTGTGGCATCAAAGACTGGGGCATATTGGAGAAAAGGGCTTGCGAACACTACACGGTAAAGGCATGGTTGAAGGTATGTCTAATTGCACTCTGGATTTTGATTTCTATGAACATTGCATATATGGTAAACAGAATCAAGTAAGATTCCCATCTACTGCTACAAGAGCAAAGAGGATCTTAGAATTGATACATAGTGATGTGTTTGGACCTGTTCCATAACTAGGTAAGTCTATGTATTATGTTTCATTCATAGATGATTTATCAAGGAACAAATGGATTTATTTTCTTAGAAAGAAATATGGGGTATTTGATAAATTTAAAGAGTTTAAGGCTCTGGTAGAAAATTAGACAGAGAATAAAATAAAGGTATTGAGAACAGATAATGGTGGAGAATTCTATGGAAATGAATTCAAAGAATTTTGTAAGAAGTACGGTATAGCAAGGCAAAAGACTACTCCATACACTCCTTAGCATAACGGAGTTGCAGAAAGGATGAACATGAAACTGATGGAAAAAGCAAGGAGCATGCTCAGCAGTGCCAAGTTAGGACAAGAATTCTGGGCAGAGACAGTGGGTACAACATGTTACCTAGTCAATCGATCACCCTCATCAGCGTTGGATGATAAAACTCCACACAAGGTATGGATTGGAAAGAAACCCTCTCTTGAACATCTTAGAGTGTTTGGTTGTGATTCTTATGTACATGTTCCAAAGAAAAATAGGAGTAAGGTAGATAATAAAGTTGAAAAGTGTATCTTTATTGGTTATAAAGATGGTGTGAAAGGTTATAATCTTTGGAACCCAGAAACTAAGAAGACTATTTGCAGTCGAGATGTTGTTTTTAGAGAGGTAAAAGATGTTTCCAAGTAGGAATTTCTACCAAGGAAAGAAGAACCTAAGAAAATAGAGATTGATTTGGATGATGCAAAATCTGAATCATCTAAAGAAGATGAAGTAGAAGAAGAAGAAAAACCTCATACCCCAATATTGAGGAGATCAATGAGAGAAAGAAGGCAACCAGAAAGGTATAGTCCACCTGATTTTTGTTCAAAATTTTCTTTATCTATTATTGATGATGATCCCAGAACTGTCAGGGAAGTAGTGAATTCAGAGGATAGTAAACTATGGAAGAAGGCCATGGTTGAAGAAATGGATGCCTTGGATAAGAATGAGGCATGGGATATAGTTGAGTTGTCAGCTAGAAGAAAATCTATTGGTAGCAAATGGTTGTTTAAGAAGAAGTTTAATGAAAAAGGTAAAGTGGAGAAATACAAATCTTGGTTAGTAGCAAAAGGTTATTCCCAGGTAGAGGGAATTGACTTTGGTGACATTTTTTCTCCTGTTGCCAAGTTAACATCTATTAGATTTATTTTATCTATTGTTGTTGCTTTTGATCTTGAAGTGGAATAGATGGATGTGAAGACAACATTCCTACATGGGGATATGGAAGAAGAAATCTACATGAATCAACCAAAAGGCTTTGCAGTGAAGGGAAAGAAAGAGTTGGTCTGTAAGCTAAAAAATTCACTATATGGTATGAAGCAATCACCTAGGATGTGGTACCAAAAGTTTGACACATACATCCTTGGATTGGGATTTGTGAGAAGTAGGGTTGATCACTGTGTATATTCCAAGCAGGTTGGTAATCACTTCGTTTATGTAGTGTTGTATGTTGATGACATGTTTCTGGTAGGAAATAACATGGATGTTATCAAGGAGGTGAAATCACAACTATCCTCCAAATTTGACATGAAGGATCTCAGTGCTTCTAACTTCATTCTGGGAATGGAAATTAAAAGAGATCGTGCAAATAGGAAACTCTGGTTGAATCATACAAAATATGTTGAGGTGATATTGTAGAGGTTTAATATGCATGGAAGTAAAGCAGTCAAGTTTCCTATTCCTATAGGTGTAAAGTTATCTTTAGATCAGTGTCCCAAGACACAGGAAGAAGAAGAGGACATGTCCCATGTTCCATATGCTAGTGCAGTTGGAAGTTTGATGTATGCAATGGTCTGTACTAGACCAGACATTTCACATGCAGTGGGATTTTTGAGCAAGTATATGTCAAAAACAAGGAAGGAGCATTGGACAACAGTAAAGAGGGTCTTCAGGTATTTGTGTGGCACTACCAATTATGGATTGTGCTACCAAGAAAGACTAGGATTGGAAAGAGTGGTGGACATACATGGCTTTGTTGATGCAGACTGGGCTGGAGATCTGGATCGCAGAAGATCTACAAGTGGGTATGTGTTTAACCTATTTGGAGGAGAAATCAGTTGGATGAGAAAAAGACAGGCTATAGTGGCACTCTCAACTACATAAGTTGAATACATGGAAGCCACTCATGCAAGCAAGGAAGCAATATGGTTACAAAGATTGTGTTCAGGTATTGGGTTGGTACAACAAGCAGTGAGATTAGATTGTGACAATCAGAGTGCAATCTTCCTGGCAAAGAACCCAGCTTATCATTGAAGACAAAGCATATTGATGTTCAGTATCACTTTGTGAGAGACATGGTTGAGGAAAAGAAGGTGTTGCTGGAAAAGGTTGACACTTTGAAGAATGTTGCAGATTCATTGAAAAAGTATGTGAGCACAGAAAATTTCTCCTGGTGTAGAGTAAAAATGGGCATTTCTGTCCTGGATTTTTGACTATATAATCCCCTGGACCCCTGGATGTAAAGAAAACAACAAGTGGGAGAATGTTGTCTAGGTGTTATATTCTTTGCATGTGTGTGTGTGTGGGTGCGTCAGATGTGAAAATTGCATCTGATGATCCCTCTAGTAGTGCCATTTTTGTCGTGTGCGCTAGACACTTTCCTAGGAGGGGGGTAGGTATTTCCCCCCTGGTTACGCGCAATGTTTGGGGCAGTGCCCCGAAATTTGTTTTTGGGCGGTTTTTGCTATTTTTAGCGGTTTTGTAAATTAATCCCAAATTAAGGGATTAGGGTTTTGGTATCTATGGAATACCTAAAAACATTGTATATATATTTTATAGTGAATGGTGAAATTCGATATAATGAATATAAGAAAGGTTTTCCTGGTTGAGGGTTTCCGGTATAAATCTCGGTGTACTATGTGAATGAGCCATTGATTAATTTTTGTTTTTCTTAAGAATCTATATGCATTGCTTTAGTTCACATGTTTAAAACTTACAGAAAAGGGTTGATAGGACAATTCACAGGAATTTGGCCCTCTCCTCAATCCATGTCCAACTGGGTAGACAATAATTGGTGCCCCATGATTAAGGAGAATCTCTCCATGGATTTCTGTGGTAGGGGGTTTTTCAGATTTCACTTTGAAGAAAAATTACATAGATATCTCATTTTCCACAATGAGCCTTAATTCATGGGTTCTCAAGGCATGTACCTCAATCATTGGACTCATGATTTTATCAATGAAAACGATATCCCCTCAACCATTCCAGTATATGTCGATCTTCCCTACCTTCCCCTCCACTGTTGGAATGATGACATTGTTTGTAGCATTATAAATGCACTGGAAAAGTATATAGATCATGTAGGCATGTTCACACATCTATGTAGAATTATATCTCAAAAAGGGTTTACCTGAAGCTGTGCGACTGACCCTAGACAATTGGTTCTACCTGCAACAAGTGGAATAGGAGAAACTCCCCTTTAAATGCAAATATTTTCATGAATATGGTCACTTCTCCAAGAATTGACCAAAATCCCCTAAATCCCCCTCATTGACGGAGCAAGCAAAACAATGTCAACAACCAAAAAGAAGACATTTGACCTCGAAGCACATCCCCCAACCGAAAAATTTCCAACCCCTTCTTATCCATATTCAAGCTCCTCAAAAGGTAACCAACCTATTTCCCCCTTTTATCAAGAAGGAATCCCTCCTAGTGGAAAAATGTATGAATCCCTCTCGAATCAAGAGGATACCATGGATGAAAAATAGAAAAATCCTACTGTGCTAGAAGAAACACCCAAACAAGGAGAGAAAAATCTTGACAACCCCCCCTCAACCCAATCACCTCATCCTTCCAAGCCTAAATAGATGACCCCCCAACACTCTACAACTTGGCACAGGACAAGTATCTTAGTCATCTTTGATGAAGAACCCAATGAGAACATTGAAGGGTATTCTAATAGGGATGAAGCTCATAGTCAAACTACCAAGTGAGTATGTAGAAGAAAGAATCAAAACAAAAGAGAAGAGGTATCCAAAAGAGAAAAATATCTATGCACACAGACTACAATCAAAATCTCTCTCAGAAAAGAAGTAGTGGTCATGAGAAGTAATGGAGGATACAACCCTACTAAGGGAGGGGATTCAAAACCTATAGGTAAATAATGAAGGTACTCTCTTGGAATTACAGAGGACTAGGAAATAAATAAAAAGTGGACTCCCTCAAAACATTAATCAAGAAAGAAAAATCCCCATATCCTTATGATCCATGAGACAAAAATGAAGGACCACAAATTTGTTTTTTCCTGATGATGGACCACAGTTGTTGGTCTGAAATGTCGAAAATAAAAATGATTGTGATGATTCCAAAAAACCTTTCAAACAAAAATGAAGGAACCCAATATCCTTCAAATGAGTCACAAATTCTAGCATAACATTTCAGGTCTTGTAGTAATCTCTAGAGGGGCCCTAGGGGGACTCTAGTCCCTATGGAACCCCATATTATTTAATCTAGAACACAACTTGGTTTCCCTCCATTGGCTCTTAGCCAGACTTACTAACCTACCCACAAGCCATATTGTGAATTTGTTCAATATCTATATTCCTAACAATTACCATGAGAAGCAGGAGTGTTGGAACTCTTTGTTGGAGTTCCACAACTTGGACTTCATATCAAATTGAATTTTTGTAGGGGAATTTAGTACAACTCTGTAGAACAACAAGAAAAATGGGGGATCAGTTGTCAGAGAACCATGCAAGGAGCGGATGGAGGATCTCATGTAGTCCTTGAACTTGCTCGACATTTGAACTTCTAAAGGAAGTTACACTTGGACTAATAGAAGGTATGGCCTTGGTCACATCGCAGATCGACTAGACAGGTTCCTATTCCACAACTCTTTCATGGATTCTTTGTTTTCCCTCTCCTCCTTTATTCTTCCTTGGTATTTCTCCGACCACTGATCCATCTCTCCTTATGGTTGAGCCCCTCAATTATGGTCCTTTCCCATTTCGTTTCAACCCCCCATGGCTCAACAATCCCCCTTACCCAATCTAGTTGTTTCCTCATGGAGTCATTGGATCTTTGGCTCCTTGGTCTACATATGGGAATAGAAGCTCAAAGCCACCAAGATTTCCACTAAGGAATGGGAAAAAAATTCTCCATCTCTGATCATGATATTTATGCCATGCGGCTTTGGCTGGATCTACTCCAGGAAATAATGCATGAGTCTTCATTCACCCAAGATACTTTAAAAGAAGAACAATCTCTCTTTTTGCAGTATCAATCTGCTCTCCGTAGGGAGGAGGAACAATGGAGTTTAAAATCATGGAGACTTTGATTGCAAGTCGATGGTCAGAGCACCTCCTTTTTCCACCGATAGTACAAATCTTTCCTTTGGAGGAACAATGTGAAGGAAATCATATTGGAGGATGGGGAAGTCTGCTCAAATTTTGATCAAGAGATCAAGGACACGAATTTCAAGAATTTTAGAAGTTGTCCCACCATGTACAGAAGCCCAAAACCAACTCTTGACTCATATCTCATTCCTTGTTATCTTGGAGGATAACCTC